>CM069145.1:25680066-26094949 GCA_035221665.1 Okamejei kenojei
CAAAAAAGGCACTATGTAACAAGTTCCCCTTTTATTTGCACTGGTCCCTGGAAGGAGTTGCAAAGATTAGGGGGCCTAGTTAAAGTAAATCAATGAGTCACAATGTAATTTCCACTAGGAAATGTTTCAGCAAAATAGGTGTTTTTGTTAATGCCAGTCTAAAAAAAACCGGATGAGATTTTGGGACAGTGCTTTGATCCTTGATTTCAACATAGCCAAGATGCAAAAGGAAAATGCCAACATGTTTTTGCAGTTTAATAGAAATTAACCAAAAGTGGTGGCCGCAGTACGAACACTTAAATTAATAAAACCGTCTAAATTCTGTCCCACAACAGTCCTACTTTGAAGTGGCCGTACCATTAGTTTTAGACAATCAGAGGAAGGATCTTTAAGTGTGTTTTGCCGCTCAGGATAGACGGTGGCAGTTTCGGAGTTGTTTTTTATGGTTATAAAATGGCATCCCTTCCTCTTTTGAGAAATGCTCAGACACTGCGGAGATTGAAATTGCTGCGTCTAGAAATCAAGGGCTATCAAGCCATATTCTTGGTTGGAAAAAATCTGAAGACCTGAATGTTTTTGCATTGTCCCCTTACTGATCACAGTTTTTGCATTTATGTCAAATTTTCATAGAGAGATAGTATAGGTGTGAACACCAAACCTGGGAGCAGAGGGAGCGGTAGACGGAGTAATTACGAGTAGGGGATGGAGTCCTACAGTAAGCATGGTGGGAAAGAAGTGTAGTCTAGAATAGCCATGGGAGTCAGTGGGTTTTAATAGTGGTTTCGTTCAGAAATCTATTACCTGCGATGAGAAAGTGAGGGTCATAGAAATGAGTAGGATGTGTCGGAAATGGTCCAGTTGTAATTTGAGTGCGGGATGGAGTTAGTGAGACGTTGATGAAGGTCAGTGAGTTGTGTTTGGTGCAGGGAGGAAGCACCATTGCAAATCGTCGATGAAGCGGAGGTCAGAGGACGGGATGGGCCCTTGGTACGTCATGAACAAGGATTGTTCGACGTCCCCTATCAAAGAGGCAGGCAAACTGGTTCCCATGCGCGTGCCCAAAACAAAGCCTTGTATTTTGGAGGAAAATGGGAGGAGTCAAATGAAAGTTCTTAGAGGGTAAGATCACTCCGCTAGGCTGGAGAGATATCTGTACGAAGGTGATAGGTTGTCTACGTTGCAAATTAATATAACATGTTTGTTCAATGCACATTGAAGGCCTGACATCAAAGCAACATTGAAACAAATATGAAATATAAGGACCGAAACCTACAAAATCTTAATTAAGGAAAATAAGGTTTGGTGTATTCCATAAGAAGAGTGCGCGTTCCGAGAGGGATAGGCCGAGAGGGGGGAGCATGAAGCTTCGTGGAAACTAGTAACCATGTAGATAATGTGTAGAATCGCTAGAAAATGAAACTCAGAAATGTGCCAAAAAACCAGAATTGGAGCAGTACAAAACACCCAAGGAAAATAAGGTGGATGGAGGAGAAATACTGAATGAGGCATGGGTGGTGAGATCATAAAGGTATTTGAAAGCACGGAAAGTAAGCTTTTAAATTACAGGTTGTTTTTACTGACCAGGAGCTAGTGATATTGAAGTGATCTTCTGGTTGTGACTGGATGGATGTGAACAGATCCAGGCAATGGCACTCAGCTGGATAATTGCAGAGGATGAAGAGTGTTGTTGACGCCGACAGATGGATTCACAAGTTTGGAGAAAAGTAGTTTCTGTAAATTGAATAATAGCCACTACAACGTTTGAGACACTGTTGAGGGTGTGTTGGAAATTTGACTTCTATAAACATTGACTTTCAAAGAACGATTTGCAATAGGCCACATGTGGAAAAAACATCAGGGAGGAAAGGAGGTTTGACAAGTGGGTATTTATTCATAAGAATAAATGAGAGATTGCATTTTTGGAGGAAGGGTGCACATATGCAGGAGGGCAGGTAGCTGAAGACAGGGATAAGAAGGTAATAGAAAGGCCAATAGTTTGGTCAGAAAGGACAGGAAATGGATTTCATAAATCGTATGGGTTCAGAAATGCAACAAAGCTAGATAGAGGAACATGAAAAAGATGTGGAGCTCAGTGCTGGGCATATGGGGAGAGTACCTTTGGAGGGGTGAATGGTCCGATGGATTAGCGAAGGAGACAGACACAAAATGCTGAAGTAAACTCAGCGAGACAGATAGCATCTCTGGAGAGAAGGGAATGGGAGACTTTAAACCAGCATCTGCAGTTCCTTCCTGAAGAAGAAGGAAATAAAGGAGGCAGCTGTACCAGGTGTAATTCTTAGTGACAAAGTGTTTGCTACGCTCATTGGGAAAGGCAGTGCGTAGTTTCAGCCAAAGCTTTTGTGTTTGAAATAAAAGGCTGAATTTAGGAGAGCCCTTCACTGTTGTTCTTTTGGAAGCATGTGAAATTGAAGCCTTGAGCTATTCGTCAAAGGACATGAGAATTTCTATTTGTGTTCTGACCAACGTATTCTTTTTTACCAACACCAAAACAAGAGCTATTTCACTCTTTGTATAATTGTTGGACAATGTTGTACATGTGTTAACTTCCACATTTGCTAACACTCAAATGTATTTCAGTGGCAGTGAATCATTCTACAACATCCTGAGGAGGTTTGGAGACATGTAACCACAAGTTCAAATAGCATATATTTTCTTTATGTGAAAAAGCCTTGAAAATTTTAAATAAATTGCCAACTCTAAAGTAGTAAATCTGTCCCAACCCACATACAATGGCCTTTAATTAAATTTGACCTTTCAATGGGTATGGCAACAATTTACTCACAATTAAATATATTTGCTCTTCCAATTCTATGCTTCTGAACAGTTGAACAATATTCTGATCTGCCATTTTGATCTTTCAGGAACTATATAGTAACGTTGCAGACATGATTTGCAAAAACTCACTTTTTTGTAAAGATTCTAGTCATTGGACTGCCACTGGATAGTAAGGTGTTGTGGGGTTTGGATAATAAACAGGCATAGTTTGTTTAGGAAGGAACTGCGGATACTGGCTTACACTGAAGATAGACACAAAAAATGTTGGAGTAATTCAGCGGGACAGGCCGCAACTCTGGGGATGGTAGTTGTTCAGACTACCAGACTGAACTGTTCCAAGCACAGGATTGTTAAGGCCAATTGTAGTTTCACACACTGGTCTGTCGGCTCAATACAGATGAGTGAGTGACCTGAAATGAAATCTCTCTGGTTTGTCAGTCAGTACCTTCAACACAATAAACCTGGCTACAATTGTCCCCAAAAGGAGCTCCAGCAGTATTGATCTACCATATACTGCCTATACCATTAATCGCCTACCATATTCTGGCTTGCTTTCTATATCTTTGATTCATCTAGATTCATCTCCCTTCTGTCAGACAGTGAAGGGCCTGTCGCACTTACGCAATTTTTTTCGTCGACTTCCCGGCACCTGTCATAGTCGCAGCAGGTCCAGCGGCTACCAGAACAAGGTACAACTCCTTGGGCGACCACTCACGACCATACAGGCTTCACCCCGCGACATGTCGCCAGGGTGTTGTCGGTATGGTCGCGAGTAGTCTCCTCCGTCGCCCAAAGAGTCGTAGCGTCTTTCTGGTCGCCGCTGAATTTTCAACATGTTGAAATTGTTTGGCGACCTATGACGGATGCTGGGAGTAGCCGAAAAACAGCACGTAAGTGGGACAGGCCCATCAGCGATTATGCTGCTAGTTTCCCGGGTGGGGATTCTCAGGTATGGAAGCTACTGTCACCTCCTGCCAAGTTCTATGCCCCAGCAGATCGTCCACTACCCCCTCCCCCCACCCCCCTTCTGTACCAACACACAAAACTTCCTTTGCACTTACTGATGAGAATATCAGGTCCCCCATGTGACTGCCATAATGTTACATTGCTGCTATGTGGCTGCCATGGGGATTGTGGTTCTAAGGCCTGATGCACTTCTCAGACTGGTGCACAGTCACAGTAAAAATTATAAGATGCATTTAATTGGGCCTGCGCCCACCAGGAGATTTGGGGTACAACCTACCGTTTTAGGGTGGTTGGTTTACTCTTACAACAATGTTTCCAATATATTTTCATCCCGTTTCACAATTTTTTTCGGGGGATCTGACCGGGTGTTGCCACTATGTGCAGCACAGGTTTAGCATATCTAAAAAAAAGGCGGTCAAATTTCCCAGGCCTTTTTTGCCATAGTAATATTCATTGTTAAGCTTTGTGTCTTTTTGTTTTACAGAAATACATGATAATGATGTGCGTGCCTGTTCTAGCCAGCCAAATACATCAGGATTCTCAAAGTGGGCCATTTCACTAGAAAATCTCCTTGAAGATCCAGAAGGAGTGAAGCTTTTCAGGGTCTGTCTGTTTTAAATTTACTAAATTGATTTTTTTTAGCACTTTTAATATCTGTAGTGAAAACTTTCAGATGAATTTCAATCAACGGGTAGTCTTGATAAGATTAAATTCAACACAAAAAATATTTATCTTATGTTCTTATGCTTTCTGTCTCATCTTTTTTCCTTTATTCTCCTGTTTTACAGTGTCTTCCTTTCCCTTGTTTTACTTTCTTCCCTTTCATTTCATGGTTTGCTGGTGTTTCAGAACAACCAAACACTTGGATTGGAAGTTTAAGCCTGACGTGACCATACACACATTTCTAGTGGACCATTGACAAGAACATGGATTGTTCTGGTGATTCATCATTAATAGAGATGTGTGTTTTTTTTACTGTACAAAATAGCAGCACTAACATAGTTACAAATGGTATTATGTTAGTAGTCACATGCCGTACTCTACAAATCTTGAATATCGGAACTGAGAAAAAATAAATCCCAACTTCTATTTTTATTTTTAAGCCTTTATTGAAAATCCCCTCTTTGTTAAAGTTGTTAAACTTTAAAGGGTAGAGCTTAGAGATGCAGCCTGGAAACTGGGCCTTGGACCCACCGATTCCATGCTGACCCGTACACGGGTTCCATGCTATCCCATCCTACACACTAGGGGCAATTTACAGAAGACAATTAACCTACAAACCTGAAAATAGACACAAAATGCTGGATTAACCCAGCGGGACCCGCAGCATCTCTGGAGAGAAGGAATGTGTGACGATCTGGGGTTGAGACCCTTCTTCAGACTGGAGAATGGTCTCGACTGAAACATCATCTATTTCTTCTCTCCAGAGATGCTGCCAGTCTCGCTGAGTCAATCCAGTATTTTGTGTCTATCTTCGGTTTAAAACCAACATCTGCAGTTCCTTCCTATACAACCTCCAAACCTGCACGTCTTTGGAATATGGGAGGAAACTGGTTCACCCAGAGAAAACCCATGCGGTCACAAGGAGAATGCACAAACTGCGCGCAGGCATCACCCGTAGTTAGGATTAAGCCCAAAATTTCTGGCGCTGTGAGACGGCAGCTCTACAACTGCGCTTCTGTGCCGTAATTAAGGGATTTTATGAACTGGAGTCATAAATGGATTGTACTAGGTAAGAGAAGCAAGTTACTTTTCCAAAATGGCATGATTTGAAACAGTTGGAATTTTTTGCTGATTTGGCAGCTAATTGAAATTAGCGGTCTCCATTGGATTACATTTTCGGATTAATTTAAAGTCTCAAACTGCAGTACGATTGATGTGTATATTTTAGTGGATTATTAGTTCAGGTATAGGCACACATTGTTGGAGTAACTCAGCGAGTCTGACAACGTCTCTGGAGGACAGATAGACAATATTTCGTGTTGCGTCCCTTCATAATTTTGCTCTATGCAAGATTCCAGAATCTGCAGTTACTGGTGTCTACATTAGTTCAGGCATCTAGTTTATTAATCTTAAAGAATTATTACAGATCAGGACCATTGATATCATTGAGGATACACAAAAGACTGGAGAAACTCAGCGGGTGCAGCAGCATCTAAGGAGCGAAGGAGATAGGCGACGTTTCGGTCGAGACCCTTCTTCAGACTGGTTAGGGATCAGGGAAACGAGAGATATAGACGGTGATGTGGAGAGATAAAGAACAATGAATGAAAGATATGCAAAAAAGTATCGATGATAAAGGAAACAGGCCATTGTAAGCTGTTTGTAGTGTGAAAATGAGAAGCTGGTGCGACTAGGGTGGGGGAGAGATAGAGAGAGAGGGAATGCCAGGGCCCGGGGGCTGAGGGAGAGGTGGGAAGGGGAGGAGACAGCAAGGGTTAACAGAATTGAGAAAATTCAATGTTCACGCCCAAAGGATGCAGACTCCCCAAACGGAATATGAGGTGCTGTTCCTCCAACTTGCGGTGTTGTTCACTCTGGCCGTGGAGGAGGCCCAGGACCGAGAGGTCGGATACGGAATGGGAGGGGGAGTTGAAGTGCTGAGCCACCGGGAGGTCGGGTTGGTTATTGCGGACCGAGTGGAGGTGTTCGGCGAAACGATCGCCAAGATATCATTGAGGAGTTGTGTTCAGGAAGTGTCATCTAGAAGGATGATGAAGAATTTGAAATTTGACATATTTTATAGAAATAAACAGGTGTCGTGATGGACAAGTTGCTTGAGTGAGCTAAACTCTAGCTCTGAATGTTACATCTCATTTGATGCCGTTTTCATCTCTGTGTTGGAAGATTATTGCACCATTCTGATGATTTTGAGTACAGAAATTACTGATATCTTAATGAAGTACTGAGGAAGTGTGACACTGGTGATCACTGGCACTTTTGATTAGACTTTAAGTTGATGTCCTCTCTGCTCTCTCAGGAAGACCATAGGTACGGCATTTAAGAGCTGTTTGCAAAGGCACTGTATGTCATGTTGTCACTTGCGAGCGGAGCACCAAGGCAAATTCCTTGTGTGTGAACATACTTGGCCAATAAACGTATTCATTCATTCATTCATTCATTCCTTCACTTGGATAAACAGGAATGGATGGATATGGAACATGTGCGGACAAGTAAGAGTTCAAGTCAAGAGCGTTTTATTGTCATATGTCCCAGATAGAACAGTGAAATTCTTACTTGCTGCAGCACAACAGAATATGTAAACTTAGTACACTGTAAACAATATGATAAACGAGAGAGAGAGAGAAATGTTCATTGTGTATATATATACACATATTCACTATATATATATACACACACGATCAAAAAAACAAACAATAACAGTGCAATAATAATAATAATAATAATAATAATAATAATAATAGTCTATTATAGTTCAGAGGTTATATGAAGTTGTAGTGTTTAATAGCCTGATGGCTGTAGGGAAGAAGCTGTTCCTGAAGCCGGACATTACAGTTTTCAGGCTCCTGTACCTTTTTCCCGATGGCAGTGGTGAAATGCGCGTGTGGCCAGGATGGTGTGGGTCTTTGTAGATGCTGGCTGCCTTTTTGAGGCAGCGACTCCGATAAATCCCTTCGATGGTGGGGAGGTCAAAGCCGGTGATGGACTGGGCAGTGTTCACAACGTTTTGCAGTCGTTTCCACTCCTGGACGTTCAAGTTGTCGAACTATGTGATGATGCAACCAGTCAACATGCTCTCCACTGTACACCTGTGGACGTTGAGGAGAATCCGAGCATGGTGCTCGGCACAGACATTGTGGGCCGTGGGCCGGTTCCGGTGCTGCAATATTCTACGTTCTATTTCCCTGCACATTTTCAAAGAAGCAAGTAGGAATTCACTGCACATTTGTCCTTCATTTAACATCATAAGCAAGCAGAGTAATTGATCATTATCACATTGTTATTTACAAGAGTTTGCTGGGCTGGTGCAGTTGCTGCTGCATTTTCTACATAGCATTAGTGACAACATATCCAGAATACCGAATTTGGTTCAATTACCTGAGGTATCAGAGATATTATGCACATGCAAGTCTTTATTTTTCATCATTTTTTTTGCTTATTAATTGCTTGCTCACTATATCTATACGGGTGCATTTTTCTTTAACGTTAGGCCCAGAATTTTCCCTAGAACATGCAATTGCCTTTTATTTTTCAAGCTACGCTATAAATAGAGCCCTTATTGTGGCTGTTCTTTGCAATAGTGTGCAATTCCTGAGGGCAGTGATTTTGAAAACTGCTGGTGGAAAACACATTTTCTCAGATTCTAAAATATCTGCCTTCAAAGCGTATGGATTAATGTTGAATAGTTAATTAGTGTCTGGCTATATATGGATAATCCTTTCAATTGTTATGGGTTGATCTGATAAGTGGGGATTTTGATTAATGGATTTTAATTCGATAAGGAGTATTTCTTTTCACTTGGATTGAGAAGCCTCCACATTGACTATGAACTGGGCATGTTTGAAACGTCGCGGAAGCTTGTGGTGGGTGATATGGCATGACCAAACTTTTCTCAAGTCAACCACTCCCTACACTCACTTCTTTCTATATCCTGTTGATGAGACAGCTAGTGCACAAAAATAAACTCTGCAAGTCATACAAAAGAAAACGAATGCTCAGCAGGGGCGGAACACACAGGGGGGCCAGAGGGGATGCCCCCCCCCCCCATGTTTTGAGAGGTGGGGGACATCCGGATTTTCAAATCTCCGCTTCCCGCGAGACAGAGGAGGTGGGACTGCTGATCGAGGGCGCCGATTGGACGAGAGAGACGTCGGTCAGCAGGCAATGGGGGCGGGACATGATGATTCAGAGCGATGATTGGAGGAGGGAGGAGTGGGGGGGTGGGTGTGACTGAGGATAGAGTGTGGAGATTGGAGGAGACGTGGCACAGACCTGCGCCTCATCGCAGCCAGGATCGATCCTGGCCGGGTCTCCGGCGCTGTCCCGTCCCCACCCGAGTGCGTCCCCTCCCACGGGTGGCCAGAGAGGTCGGGAGTCAGGCCCACAGCGCTAAACAGAGCTCACAGCAGAGAAACAGCGCTAAACCAAGCTCAACTCAGCCTGTCCCGCCAGGTGAACCTGCCTGGGCTTGCGGGAAATATGGCCAGCGTGGAGAAGCAGCGCTGGTGTCCCGTCAGTCCAGTCAGGGCTTTAGGTTAACCCGGCGAGACAGGCAGAGTTGAGCTGCATTTAGCGCTGGATTGAGCCTCCGAAGCCTCGCGCATGTGTGTGTGAGTGTGCTAATGTGCGCGCGCGGCTGCCAAAAAATTGTGTCCCCCAGTCCCCTCCATATTTTGATAGCGAGTTCCGTGCCTACCTCCAGCTAAGCAAATATAAAACCATAAACATAATGAGCTAAATGCATGGGACAATGACAGTACCAAAAGCAGCTTCAGTTATTTTTAGTTCTTCAATGGGTCCAGCTGTAACTGGACACTTTCTGTAGTCAGTTAGAAATCAACTAGATGTTATCAATTATTGATATATTGTTATATTTTCATGTTTCTTTTTCATTCCCAAGGTGCAAATGCACCCATTTTACTTCATCTCTTGTTCGTTCCTATGTTAACTATAAAATGGTATGTAATTCTGTGTGGGTGTGGTGAGTGGTTTTCTTCATTTGTAGTTACTGCCACATGTCCCAAAATGGAACAATGACATTCTTACTGACAAGTCATAAGAGGGCATTGAAAAAGATGATTTATAAAGACTCAAAGTGCTGGAGTAACTCAGCGGGTCAGGCAGCATCATTGGAGAATATAAATAGGTGACGTTTCGGTTTGGGACCTTTTATTCAGACTGACTGTTAGGTTTAGTATGTTGAGTCTTGATTTTTACCATTTGGAGCTGGGGAGGTTTGGAGATCAAATTGCAAAGTGCATGAAGTGAGATCCTAACGTATTGTACAAGTGCTTGCTGTGGTTTACATAGCACCCGATATCTTGGCAACATAATGTAAAACTTATGTAGGATCAGTGAGTTCTCATCACAAAAGGCAAGAAACCCGACAATGAAAAGCCTGGCTGGAGCTGACTGCTCCACAAGATAATTCCTTTTTCAGTACTCTTTGTGAGTCAGGAGGGGTAAACGTTTTCACTCAGACTTTTCACGGAAACATTTGCAGTCTCGAATCCACCCTATCAATCATGGTCAGCAGAGGCCTTATTCCACAGGCCTCTGCGACCTGGATAGGAAATTAATCCAAAAATGGAGTTCTGGAGACTGCGAGTTCATTCAACCATTTTATTCTTGCGTATTAGAGCTAAACTTCCGTTATTCTCTCTGGTTTCTCTTATTATTCTCAGCTAGATTGCTGAAGCTCACCATACAGAGTCTCATGGAAATTAGACTTTATTAGAAATTAGCAATTTAAATACTTTAAATCATTCCTCTTTTTCAATATGGATAGAGTACAACTGATGAAAACAATTGCTCCAATCATAGGTTAACTTTTATTTGTGAAGATGAAATGAAAGAAGAGGACAAAATGAGACTTGATTCTGTAAGGAACTTTCCAAAACAAACTTACAACCAGTTTAGATTATTATTGAAGTAATGGCACATTTGAAAATTGTTTTTTTTTTGCACTTTTTAGCACTGGGCCTGTATTTGCTGGTGTTTAGAAGAATGAGGGGGGACCTCAGTGAAATGTACAGAATAGTGAATTGCATGGATAGCGTGGTTGTGGAGAGGATGTTTCCACTAGTCGGAGAGACTAAGACTAGTGGTCATAGCCTCAGAATTAAAGGTCGTTCTTTTAGGAAGGAGGTGAGGAGGAATTTCTTTAGTCAGAGGGTGGTGAACCAATGGAATTCTTTGCTACAGAAGGCTGTGGAGGCCGAGTCAGTGGATATTTTTAAGGCAGAGATAGATAGATTCTTTATTATTACGGGTGTCAGAGGTTATGGGGAGAAGGCAGGAGAATGGGGTTAGGTGGGAGGGAGAGGTAGATCAGCCATGATTTAATAGCGGAGTAGACTTGATGGGCCTAATTCTGCTCATATCACTTATGATCTTATGACCTTAAAGCAATCGAACAAACATCACAATTATACTGGAAATGAATGGGATTTTGCATAGGTGAATAAGGAAGTTGCAGGGATACTGAATGAGATTTCAAAAATAAAGTACTAGAAAGGCTGGTGGTAGTTAAAGTGAATAATTTTCCTGGCACAGGTGCAATGTGACCTCATTTGCTGAGGCTTATAAAACAGGAGATTGTAGAAATTCTGGCCATAATCTTTCAATTACCCATCTTGGTAGAAGTGGTGCCAAAAGGTCGGAGGGCTATCAATATTGTACGCTTGTACAAATAAGATAAACCTGCTAATTCCAGATGACTCCGTTTAATGTCAGTTCATGGATATTCAGTGTCTCTATGCTACAGTATTGCATTATTACCATATCAGCCAAATTGGAGTCCGTGGACTAAAAAGGGAAGCGGATACATACATCTCAAAGAGGCTGAGTAATAGAAAACATAATTGTACAAGTTTTGTTTTTTAGGGAGTGTTCAGTCAAACTCCTGAGATTTGATCAAGTACTTAGATTTGAGGGCTAAAGGGCATGTTTTAAAATTACAGGCTACACATAACTTGGAAAAAAAACACAAAGTACTGGGTTAAGTGGGTTAAGCAGCATCAGTGCAAGGAATGGACAGTCAATATTTTTGGATCGGGACCCTATCGTCAGGCATAACTTGAAAATGTAATATTTTTCCAATAAAACCCCTTTAGGATTGCTTCCACTCTGTCCTACGGACTCTGAGGTGACTGGTGAAGGAAGTGTGGGGATTGCAGACTGTTCCCCAGATGGAACAGGAAGTGCGCAATGGGACAGGCTGATGGGTATTGTGAGGCACTACACTCCTTGCATCATTTATGTTCGGCTCCCTTTGCTCCTGACACATGGACAAAGTTTAATGTCATCCTGAATGTTCCTTCTCCATTTTGAGCTGCACTAGCCCAGGGATTCCCAAGAGTCGAGGGATTGTTGGGAATATTCTTGAATCTTTTTCTCCCTCCACCTGATAATTTCTTCCCGTGACAGAGCTTGGCATCCATTTTGGGAATCTGATGGCATACATGGCGCCAACTGAGTGTAATTAGGTGCTTGATGCGAGGGATTTTGGTGTGAGAGAGGACCCTAAGGGTTTTGGGTGTTATGGGGAGAAGGCAGGAGAATGGGCTTAAGAAGGAAAGATAGATCAGCCATGATTGAATGGTGGAGTAGACTTGATGGGCTGAATGGCCTATTTCAGCTATTATCAATTATGAACTAACATTAGTTCGTATATTCTTCCAGTTGATTGCGAGGATTTTGCAAAAGCAGCATTGGAAGTATCTTTCCAGTGCTCTGAGGTGCTTGCAATAGACAATCCACGTGGCAGAAGCCAAGAGACAGCCCGGAGATCACTGTTGCCCGGTAGTCCATGGTTTTGTGCCAGGTGTGAGGTTTGACTTTGAAACATTTTTATGTCAAGTAGCCAAGGCCAGCATTGTGATGATATGGTGAATCCACCAACAATGTCTGCCTTTGCTGAGAGGTGGATCCAGAGATGGTCCTATTGAAATACAGCACAAAAACAGGCCAATTGACTGTTGAGAAACGGGACTAATATGGTTAAGTACCTGATGACTGGCATGGATATGATGGGCTGAACGGCTGTTTCTGTGGTGGGTGGCTTTATGACCAAAAATAAAAATGACATTGTACAATTTTATAGCAATTTGGAAAGAAAGAGTTCAGGAGACACAAGAGACTGCAGATGCTAGAACCTGGAGCATAACACAAAGTGCGAGATTAACGCAGCAGGCCAGGCAGTATCTGTGGAGGAAAATGGACAGCCAACCTTGTGGGTTGAGACCCCTCTTCAGACTGAATGATGGGTCCCCTGTTATATGGAGAGACCAGGGATGCTTGTGCACATAATTTTGGAGATAGAAGGGCAGGCTGATTAAGTAAGACAGATGCTGGGTTTTATGATTAGAGGCGTAAGTCAAATGCCAGGAAGTTGTATTAAACCAGTGTAAAGCTCTGATCCTAACATAGCTTGAACATTGGACCAATGCAAGATCTACAGGGAACCGTTGCCTATCTGCCTCCAACGTTCAACACATTTTCAACCTCCACATATGCATGCTGCTGCTCTGAAACCAAAAATGTGCTGGAAGTTAGATTCTGACACAGTCCCAGTGTGGTTCCAGGTATACTGGGTTGAGGGGATTAATTAATTAATTCATTCATTTATACATTGAATGCACTTCAGGCCCTTCAAAAAGCAATGAACAGGTTGCTGACCTTAAAGTCTGTAAATGTCAGAGAGGGTTTCAGGACAGTGCTGGAGGCAAACTGGAGTCCTGGGTTCCAGCCCCAGAGGACTGGCTCCCATTCACAGCCCTCTCCACGTCATGGACAGGCTGAGGCCTCCTGTATAGAATTTCAGTATAGTATTACAGGGTGGTGGAAAAATAATGAGACCCAAGAGATCACCCAGGGGTGAGCATGAAACTGGGGACAAGCCATGGAAACCTGACCTATTCTGTCCAATTGTAGACACTGCACTTAAGAAAGGACATAGAGGCTTTGGAATAGATATAGAATGTTTGAGGAATAAAAGATTACAGCTTCTTGGAGAAAAATGCTGTTTTCTCCTTTTAGCAGCAAAGGCTGAGGAGAGGTTTGACCTTGTCAAAGGCCCTCAAAAGTTAGGGGGAGAAGGCAGGAGATTGGGCAGGAGAGGTAAAAATAGATCAGCCATGATGTAGTGGAGTAGACTCGATGGGCCAAATGGCCTAATTCTGCTCCTTTATATCACAATCTTATAATCTTATTTATAGCAATGTTTAGAAACATTAACGCTTTAGATTTAGTTCGTAAAACATGTTTCTGATAGCAATGTCAGAGGGTGCAGCTTAAAAAAAAACAGAGACGACATGAGGAACTACCTTTTCTTTATGCAATATGTGGTTGGAATTACCCTTCTGCTGGGAATTGGAACCAGATTCAGCAATAGCCTAAGTGAGCAGGCTCTTAATCTTAACACTGAAGTATCTGTGATCAACGTGAGAGTTATTTTTCTTCTTCTTTCCATAGGATTTTCTAAAACGTGAATTTAGTGAAGAAAATGTTTTGTTCTGGTTAGAATGTGAAGAATTCAAGAAAATTCAAGATGAAAACCTGGTAGGTACTTTGTCCTTGGTTGTGGTATTGAATTAAATTGAATTGAATTGAATACTTTATTGTCACATGTGACAAGTCACAGTGAAGAATGAACTGCAGATGCTGGAAAAATCGAAGGTAGACAAAAATGGTGGAGAAACTCAGCGGGTGAGGCAGCATCTATGGAGCGAAGGAATAGGTGACGTTTCGGGTCGAGACCCTTCTTCGGATGCAAATAGTCGCCAAATTAGGAGATTATCTTTTTGATGTTTTATTGATCTGCAATTGTACAATTTCTGAAGTATAGTTATGTTATCACCTTTGACTGAAGGAAAGTATGAAATTAAAAATGGAACCAGTGATGGCAAATACATGGACATGACCTGTAATTTGTATTTCCAGAATAACATTGATCATTAACAAAATCTGTTAAATTACATGGCTATAGGAATTGTAATGCAATAAATCTCTTTTCCATCGCTCTTGAATATGATTTGCAAGGCAATTCATTTTCATTTAATCCCAGGAACCTTTCCTATGATCAACCAAAATCTGTATGAGATGTGATATGCCTTGATTAAAGATAGAAGGTTGCTGATTTTTTAATTTCAGTGGATGTAACTTAAAGCTGCTTGACAACACTGGTAATATAAAGCTGCTGGGAATACAACACTGGTAATATAATATAATATTTATTGATTCAATCACTGACTTCACAGATGTGCTTGGATGAGAGCTAGTAAAATTTACACTCCCCTTCATGCCATTTTGTGCTTAAGGTAGGATTGGGAACCATTATAGAAGGAGAATAACAATGGCCCTTAGTGTGTGTATTGACAAATTTGAGAATATTTAACGTTGATGCTGACAAAAGTTGAAGCAAGCCACTTCTTCACACTGACAGCTCACACTTTATATGTACAAAAATGAACATGTAGTTACAAAATCAAACTGTTTTATAAGGCCAGACAGATGGTTCTAAGATTCTATTGTTTCAAATAATACATTAAGATTGGGAATGGAAGGTGATCTGTTTTATTATACCATTTATTTCTGGATTTAGTCATCAGGATTTGAAATTATTTCTGAAATAATTCCAAAATGCACTTTTACCCTCCCTCCCAGTAGCCCAGGTTATGAGTTAATACTAACAAACTTTATGACATTAATTTGCATTTTACTGGTCCTATCCTCATCCTTGTGTGCTATTCCTGAATCAACCTGCATTTCTGCAACTTAAAGACAGACACAAAATGCTGGAGTAACGCAGCAGGACAAGAAGGGTCTCGACCCAAAACATTACCCGTTCCTTCTCTCCAGAGATGCTGCCTGTCTCTGTTACTCCAGCATTTTGTGTCTATCTTCAGCATCAACTTAAGTTGCTTATAGTCATTCGCTGGCCATTACCCTGATACATGTCACAACTTTCCATCTGTGAGTTATCTGAATTACATAGGTAGCAATTGCTCAAAAATGCATCACCCCTTTTTATTTTCCCAATATTAAACACCAGTTATTATGCTATAAGTTAAAATTCCAAATGTTTATTTGGCTATTCCAACTTTGCATTTGGATGCTTGAAGATGTCTTTAAAATAATCTGTCTCGATATTGGGGTTTGCACTCAGTTGATGTGCTAAGTGTGTGTTTGTGGAGGAAGTGACTGGATCAATAAGTATCATGTTACCAGTGTTGTATTCACATTGGGATTTGATACTCCAGCTGTGAATGGCGGGTCCGATGGGGAGTGCCCTTCTTCTCGCCAGCCAAACATAGCCTGGTGCGACCCGAAACGTCGCCTATCTCCTTCGCTCCTTAGATGCTGCTGCACCCGCTGAGTTTCTCCAGCATTTTGTGTAACCCATAGCCTGGTGCGTATGAGTTCTGTTTTCTCTGGATCATCAGAGGTTGAGGGGAGACTTGAGGGAAGTACATAAAATTATGATATGCATAGTTAGGGTGGACGGTCAGAACCTTTTCCAAGGGTGGAAATGTCAAAGACCAGAGAGCATAGCTTTAAGGGGAGAGGGGCAGCATTTAAAGGAGACGTGTGGGGAAAGCTTTTTACACCAAGAGTGGTGAGTGCCTGGAAAATGCTGCCAGGCAGATACAATAGTGGCATTTAAGGGGCGTTTAAATAGACACAAAGACAGGCAGCGAATGGAGGAATGTGGATCACACGCTGGCAGAGGAGATCAATTTAATAGAGTCATAGAGTGATATAGTGTGGAAACAGGCCCTTTGGCACAACCTGCCCACACCGGCCAACAATGTCCCAGCTACACTTGTCCCACTTTCCTGCGCTTTGTCCATATCTCTCCAAACCTGTCCTATCCATGTACCTGTCTTACTGTTTCTTAAATGATGGGATAGCCCCAGCCTCAACTACCTCCTCAGGCAGCTTGTTCCATAAAGCCACCATCCTTTATGTGAAAAAGTTACCCCAAATTTGGCATCATATTCAACATGGACATTGTGAGACATGGACATGGACATGGACATTGTGGGCCACAGGGCCTGATCTTGCGTTGTATTGTTCTGATAAGGCATTCTGCCAAATATATTTGACAGTCTGCTCAGGTACACGCATGCACTAAAATGGCATGTCAGCAATTCCAGCTCAGATTTCTATTCATAGGTTGTAGCTACCAAGTTGGTGTTATGCTGAATACTGGGAAGTGCTTAACAAATTCACTTCTGGTAAGACATTGAACAGTCACAGAGAGCATAGTGATACAGGTGAACGGACACATGTTCTTCAATGTGTCAGGCCTTTGCATCCCGTTGTGTGTGATGTGAATGGTCACAGCACAGAAACAGGCCCTTCAGCCCACCACACCCATGCAGACCTTTTTGCTCATCTATATTAATCCTATTTGTCTGCATTAGGTGTATGTCCTTCTATACTGTGCCTATTCGTACCTGTCGCAATGTCTCTTGAACATAGTGATTGTATTTTATTCCATCCAACAGCACATTCCAGTTGTCAACTACTCTCTGTGTCCCTCCACATCTCCTTTCCAATTATTTCCTCAAACTTCAAACCAACGTTTTTGACTATCTGCCCTGTTCACGCCTTTCGTAATTTTATATCACTGCTCAGCCTCCTTCACGCCAGAGAAAACAAGCCCAGTTTATCCAATCTCTCACCACAACTGAAATCCTCTTGTCCAAGTAGCATCTGGGTGAATTTCCTCTGCCCTCTCTCCTGAACAATCACAACCTTTCTGCAGTGTGGTGACCACAATTACACACAAAAAAATCCAGGTGTGGTCCAACCAAGTTGCAACGTAACTTCTCAACCTTTACATTTCTGTGCATGTCTGAAGAAGGGTCTCAACCCGAAACGTCGCCCATTCCTTCTCTCCAGAGATGCTGCCTCACCCTCTGAGTTACTTCAGCATTCTGTGTCCACTTTCCAAATGGTTACTCATCAACTAAGGAGCAAGCATTAGCTTTGGCTAATGTAAGAAAATGTATTTCAAGTACATTCAGCAGATAAAAACTCTGCATATTTATGAATATCCATATTCTCACACAATTTTTTTCCCAGGGTGTTTCCTTCCACAAAATTCACCTAGCAATTCTAACGTAATTGTTGGGTACCATTGGTTCAAGAACTAGGGAATCTCATAAGGACACAAAGTGCTGGAGTAACTCAACAGGTCAGGCAGCATCACTGGAGAAAATGGATAGGTGACCTTTAAGGTAGGGATCCTTCATCGGACTGATCATAAAGCACATGGCAGACTTGCTTTCATAAGTCAGTCTGAAGAAGGGTCCCAACCCAAAACGTCACCTATTCATATTCTCCAGAGATGCTGCTTAACCTGCTGAGTTATTCTGACACTAAGAAAACTCATGAAGTTTATATATTTCAGTGGTTTCAGATTGGGTTATTGGATTTGATGTACTGACATATATTTGATAAGCTTATACACAACTAAAACAAAAGGACGCGTGCTATGTTGCAATTGTCATACAAATCCTATCAAGCACTAACACAGCTAATATTAAAAATGATTAGAATTCAATACAATTTAAATTTAAAACAATCAATTTAATTCCAACCTGATATAAGATTTATAATTTAGTTAATGTGTAATATTTATTAATGATTTGTTCAAATTCTCTTCTTTTGAATGAAGCTTCATGGCAAGGCACAGCAGATATACAAGACCTACCTGTGCAGTAAGGCAGCAACGCAGGTGAATGTGGAGGGACAGTCTCGTCTCACTGAGAACATGCTTGCCCATCCACATCCCTTCATGTTTCAGAAACTGCAAGAGCAGGTAACCCATTATGTTGATATTTCTGCATGGCTGAAAAGATATATTTTGGAGAGCAATGTACTCAGACATTTTGTTTCAGAAATGCGTTAGAAATAAAGATTTGAATGCTTGCTACCTTGGATAGCTAATGTTGCCGAGAATTTGCAGATCAGAATTGAGCCATTCAGGTCAATTTGTCACTTGAAGTGGATCACTCAAGCAGCAAAGTAAACATTTCTAAATTTGATAAATGTCAATAAATAGCAGTTAGAATTACTGCAAAGGTAATTTGTCAGTTGCATGTCTCACTGGATGTCAGTTGTAACTCATGCAGGGTTCCAAACTAACCCTTTCCATCTCACAAGTAAGTCTTATTCTCAAACCTCGTTTTATCACGTTTTTTTGTGGAAATATTTTTTTTCATTGCCCCGTGTTCAGCATTCTGAATAAATCTTAGTTCCTCTTGTGTGTGGGCTCTGCCGAATGATGCTTTGACAGAGTAGAAATCTTGTTTAGTTACAAGGATAGCACAGCAATCATTATTGGCATCAAAGTGTTTCATCCAAATGTTCCATTTTAATCAGTTGCTCCTATTTAGCAAATGTTAGGGATTGCATTAGTTCCTGCCAGTAACCCTTTATTCTGTGTATATTGGTGCATCTTTTTGAATGTGCTGGATGCTCAGCAAATTGTTTGCTAGCCCCATATTAAAGTTTATCTTTGGGATTTGGGATAGGTTGTTGGAAACTAATCTAGACACGGTTCTGTTATTTCAAATAGACTGTCTGAGCTTTTTCCAAAATAACTTTCGAAGAATTATGGGAATGAAAACAATATCAATAGATCCTGCAAACCAATTACTTATCTAAGTTTTCAACTTTACATTACATCAGTCAGTCTGAAAAAGGGTCTCGACCCAAAAAAGTCACCTGAGTTTAGTTTATTGTCACGTGTACCGAGGTACAGTTAAAAGCTTTTGTCACGTGCTAACCAGTCAGCGAATGACAACACATGATTACAACGAGCCATCCACAGTTTACAGATACACGATAAAGGGAATAATGTGAATAAAGTCTAGTGCAAGATAACACCAGTGAGGTCCGATCAAAGATAGTCCGAGGGTTCCCAATGAGGTAGATAGTAGTTCAGGACTGCTCTCTAGTTGTTGGTAGGATGGTTCAGTTGCCTGATAATAGCTGGGAAGAAACTGTCCCCGAAGATTATCTATCCATTATTTATCCATTTATACCTATCTGTGTTTTCAGGTTTGTTGCCTGACCCACTGAGTTACTCCAGCACTTGTATCTGTTTTTACATTACATCATATGATTGACATCCATAGAGTTTATAGTACATGGATATGGGCTTTCAGCCAAACTCATTCATACTGACCAAGTTGCTTTTCAGAGATAGTCACAACTTGCCTGTGCCTGGCCCATACTCCTCCAAACTTGTCCTATACATGCAACTGTCTGGATGGTCTTTGAAATGTCATAATTGTACCTGCCTCTATCACTTCCTCTGGCAGCTCATCCCATATATGCACCATTCCCTGTGTGAATTTACATTTTAAGATTCAAATTTGTTCTTCTGAAATATAATTTATTTTCCTTGCTATCTGTTAACTCTGTCAGTATTGGTTTTGATCATTTTTGTTTCAGTTAGCATTTTAAACATAACATGGATTTCAATGTTCGCATTTTAGATCTAAATTTACTGCAAGTATATGATGTGTTTTTTATATATGCGTCTAAATTTTGTTCCCATGCATTATATATATATTTCTAAAGATATGATTTGATGATTTGTAGAATTATGCACATTTTACATTCACTTCTCTTTTGCTTTGCGTACTGCTGACAAATCCATATATCTTGATTCCATGCAAACAGCGCAATAACTTTGTTGAATGTCCACGCCTGCTCTTGTAGCTTTGATTCTGTAAAGTTTTATATTTCTCAGTGAGCACCTCCAAAATGAGGTTAAAAAATGGATGCATATATTCTTGTAATTCCATTTTACTTTATGATTTTGTGAATGCAAACATTTTCCTTGCTATGGGATTGTAGGAGGCTAAAAAACAAGCAAAGAAGAAAGGCTGGAATACTCAGCATGCCAGGCAGCATTTGTGGAGAGAGAGAGAAAATAAACCTGAAATAACATTTTAGGTCATTAGGGATCAACCTGTTTACTCTATTTCTTGTTTTTTTTCTCCTCTTCCCACAGATGCTGATTGACTGGATGAGTATTTTCTAGCATTTTTCTGTTTATCATTTGATTTCCAGCATTTGCAATTGTTTAGTGCGTTTTAATCTGCTAAATACATTAATCTACTAAAAGCCATATTAAAGTGCTTATTTAATAGGTTTCCAAATCGCCACTGGATCTCATCAAGTACTTGAGGAGTAGGATGCAGATTTGGTTTGTCTGCTTTCCTCCTGAGCTCTCTAAGAGGTAGTATCCTTCATTCCCAGTCTGGTTTAGAGGCATTCCGTTTAAGAGACCAATGTGGGAAATTCAATTGATGCCCCATCTCAATTTTGCTGATAAGAATCAAGAACATTTTTGTGCATTTATTGGCCACCTATTCACTTAGTAGCAGTCTGAACAGGCTTGTCTATTTCTTCAGTCATGGTTCAATGGTGCTTTATTGTCACATGTGTGAAGTACAACCACACAGTGAAATGCTTTTCTTACAAACAATGCAGTGGAGTATCGCCATAGTAACCCTGAGTAGCAGTTGTACAGAGATAGCCATGTTTGCCGCCATTTTCCAAGTCCAGACCACGCTCCAGTTGTTAAGATTCAGGCAAGCCGGAGACTGCTGCGTGCCTCCGACTATCACCTTCCTTTGGTCAACTGATGTCCTCTCCCTGCCCGTCCACCTTTGTTCCCCAAAGCGAGCCCCCTGCTGCCATCCTTGACTGCCATACCCCGGTTCTCTCTCCTCCACCGCTGGCCTCTCTCTTCTCCGTCATCATAGAAACATAGAAACATAGAAATTAGGTGCAGGAGTAGGCCATTCAGCCCTTCGAGCCTGCACCGCCATTCAATATGATCATGGCTGATCATCCAACTCAGTATCCCGTACCTGCCTTCTCTCCATACCCTCTGATCCCCTTAGCCACAAGGGCCACATCCAACTCACTCTTAAATATAGCCAATGAACTGGCCTCAACTACCCTCTGTGGCAGAGAGTTCCAGAGACTCACCACTCTCTGTGTGAAAAAAGTCTTTCTCATCTCGGTCTTAAAGGATTTCCCCCTTATCCTTAAGCTGTGACTCCTTGTCCTGGACTTCCCCCAACATCGGGAACAATCTTCCTGCATCTAGCCTGTCCAACCCCTTAAGAATTTTGTAAGTTTCTACAAGATCCCCTCTCAATCTCCTAAATTCCAGAGAGTATAAACCGAGTCTATCCAGTCTTTCTTCATAAGACAGTCCTGACATCCCAGGAATCAGTCTGGTGAACCTTCTCTGCACTCCCTCTATGGCAATAATGTCCTTCCTCAGATTTGGAGACCAAAACTGTACGCAATACTCCAGGTGTGGTCTCACCAAGACCCTGTACAACTGAAGTAGAACCTCCCTGCTCCTGTACTCAAATCCTTTTGCTATGAAAGCTAACATACCATTTGCTTTCTTCACTGCCTGCTGCACCTGCATGCCTACTTTCAATGACTGGTGTACCATGACACCCAGGTCTCGCTGCATCTCCCCTTTTCCTAATCGGCCACCATTTAAATAATAGTCTGATGAATAATCGTCGCCGACTCTATCCTCCCAGTCTCTGGTCTTCAGGGGATGAGCAGCGGCGGTTCATGAAATGAAGTGTAGCACATGAGGAGCCATGGTGATGAGACAAAAAAAAAATCATTATTTAACTAAGACCAAAAAAACCCCAGAGTTATCATGATTCAAAATAGCGTCCCGAGGGCACCAATAAAATTGAACTCATTGACTTGCAATATTCCACGTGCATTCAGAAGATCAGGTCTAGTCTTAAATCCTTGGAAACTATTTTAACTACTAGCCTCTATTTAATTCATTATCACAGGGTTTAGTGTTGAAGGCTTCTCTCTATAATGTACAATATGACCTTTTTGAACAAGGATCTGATAGATTATTTAGACATCAGAATTGAAATAATTTAAACCATAAAATCATGTTATAGCTTCCTTAAAATACATTTATTCGGTATACAAATTCTTTCAATGGTTCTTTGTCCTTTTAATACCATCCTTTCATCAGTACTGATACGAGACAACTGTTGAAATACTTGGCATTTCTTACATTAAAAGATGAAAACATATTGAGAACAAAAGATCTGGTTTCAGTTTGTAGCATTTTGGATCGTAAGGCTATACTCTGAGATAAATTTAAACTTAAATAAAAATAAATTAAAGACAGAAAACTCACTGCATAGATTCTTTTTTGAAAATACGTCTTCTATTGCAAGGGGATTGGAGTTTAAAAATAGGGAGGCTTTGTTAAATGCTACAGTGCTGATGAGTTTTATGGTCAGTTTAGAGTTCTATGGCTAGTTTTGATTCCCTGACTGATAAAACATAGAAACATGGAAACATAGAAAAATAGGTGTAGCAGTCGACTATTCAGCCCTTTCGAGCCAGCACTGCCATTCAATATGATCACGTCTGATCATCTAAAATCAGTACCTCGCTCTTGCTTTTTCCCCATATCCCTTGATTACTTTAGCCCTAAGAGCTAAATGTAACTCACTCTTGAGATTTGAAAACAACTTGATAACATTGGAGGCAGATAAACTGAATTTACCACGCAATTTTCCTGGTTTGAGAGTGGCTAAATAGTCTGAATCAGCATCCTTTGCATGTTTAAAGAATGCAAGGAGACCTTATTGATACACAGAAGATCGTGAAGGGACTTTGTAAGGGTGATATTTAAATGTTTTCATTGTGGGAGAGTCTCAAACCGGGGGACATAGTGACAAGATAGGGGGTTCATCAATTATTACTATGATAGGGCATTAAAGATATAGAGGTTTTCATTTTTACGAAGGGTGCATCATTTTGGGAAAGCTCCACATCAGAGAGTAGTAGAATCCAGATCATTCAAAGTATTTAACTAGGAAGTAGATAAATTGGTTTAAAGATTGCGGAAATGAAGGCCGTGGAGAACAGGAACGAACACTGAGCTGAGGCCAGTCTAGGTTTGTTGCGAATGGCAGAGCAGACTTGAGGGTTCAGGTAGCCTCTACCTGCTCCTATTAACTAGTGTCCAAGTGGAGCCTACATCGCTCAATGGAGTCGTACATCATTGTGCAAGCACAACCCCATGGTTGCTGTCCTTCTGAAGCAGAGTTCATTCTACATGGATCTTTTTGAAATTCCTAATTACAGGAATAATAACTTATTGATTGCTTGCCGTTAATATTACCCTTACCCCTGTCAGAAGATTGTAAGTTCACATCCCCACCAGAGGTGTGAGCATATATTAAATTCATCCCCCATCACAAAACCGAGGGCATTCTTCACTAATGTTTGTGCTGCCTTTTCGATGAGATATTAATCGGAAACCTCTGCTCTCTCAGATGGATTACAGTTTCGCAACCATAACCGAATTGTTCCCTGGTGTGCTGGCTAATATTTATTCCTCTATTAACCTTATGAGAAAAACAGATCATCTGGCCCTTCTTGCATTGTTATCTGCAGGACCTCACTGTGCATTAATTGATTCCTGCATTCCTAGCATTTATCAGTTTCGATACATATATTAAAATTTGCTCTGCTGCAAGTTAGTTTGAGATAGATACTCATTAAACACAGCATATACATTATATCTAAGCTGCTTTTTTAAGCCATACACTGTTTTTATATGTTATGCATCCAAAACTGCTAAATATAAACATGGCAATGTAACTGGAGACAAAGCCGCGGGCAGACGTGTGTTGGAACTTAAAACATATTAATTATTACTTTGCAAATACCTGAATCATGATTTTCAGTCAGCTTCACCACTGCTGCAGAATGGTCAGACCCTGAAATTATTAGGGTTTCTTGTTTTTTTTTAATTGATCTGAACACCAAGTAAACAACCCTACTTGTAAAATAGTTTTATTGTATCGATTTAACTATTGTGCTGACAGAACTTCGCAACCGTGCAAAATTTAGCTTTTAGAATGCAGCACGTGACTTTGAAAATGTCCATTTGGCCGCTGACATTTGTCTGTGAATGTGGTCTGGTGGGTGTGAAGGGAGAAATAAAACTGTTAACACCAAGAGTGGAAGTGGAGCAAAAGCCCATTACTGTGCATTATTACATGAAAAAGAAAATGATTATATTTTAACCCAAGATTTTCGCCTTTGATTTACTCCAGTCACCCTGGGCCGCGGGTAATAATCGGGCTACAGTTGGGTTCTGTACCTTTCTTTAATCATGGACAATCACAGTAGCAAGAAACGGAACAATCTGTCTCCACGTGTGCTCCAGAGGATTTTTTGGCGCTACTCAAAATGAGTCCCCACTACAGCAATTGGCAGTAAGAAACAAAATTAATGTGGGGCGACCAAAATTAATGACAAACCAAAATGCCACACAATAATAATAACAATACCATTACGGTTAGATAATAATAACTATACCAATAAAATATTGTGTAGTATTACTATAAATCTTACAAAAATAAATGCTATATAACAAACTAAGATTACAATATTATCATCATGGTCTGACGGCTTTGCTCCAGAGTGTGTGGCAGGCAGATGTGAACAGTCCTGTATATCTTTAACCAAGGAGCTAGCAGACTTTGTAATAGAAAATGTATGGGATATTGTGGATTATTTTCAGTGCTATCTTCATTTCCCGTCAAGCTGCAGAGTAGGCTGTCTTCAACTCCCATGTGTGTTTGAGTAAACTACCAGAAACAAAATTAAGCCCGACCTGTACGACACCATGTAAAATATGTGGCAGGGGACCCACATATGAATTCCTTTAACATCATGGTAAGAAAAAGGAAATCAAGCACAAAAAAACTTGCACATGCTGGGAATCTGAAATAAAAGCAGAAAATCCTAAAAAACAGTGAGCGTGTCAGGCAGCAACTGTGGAAAGAGAAATGATTAATACAGTACTTCATTTCCAGAACTCTTTATTGGGATATGTCAGAGACAAAAGGGCCTGTCCCACTTAGGCGATTTTTTAGGCGATTGCCGGCACTAGGCTGTCGCCACACGGTCGCCGGGGTGTCACCAGTATTGTTGCGAGTAGTCTCCTCAGTTGCCCAAGGAGTCGTAGCGTTTGTCTGGTCGCCGCTGGATTTTGAAATGTTCAAAACCTTTCAGCGACAGTCAGCGACCGTGGGCTTATCGTAGCTTGTCTTCTGACATAGGTGCTGTCGTAGGTTGTCGCCGCTGCTGATTTAGGTGATTCCATTGTCGTAGTCGCCAGCAGTCACCTATAAAATTGCCTAAGTGGGACAGGCCCATTAGTCCAGTCACCGGTTTTTCAGCTACCTGCTATGACTATGACAGTCGCCGGCAGTTGCCTAAAAAATCGCCTAGTGGGACAGGCCCTAAGGGATCATCCTAAAACACTAAATGTTTCTCTTTCCATTTGATCTACTGAGTGTTTTCCGCATTTTCTATTTATATTTAAGTGAATCCCGAGTCATGAACCAGCTTCATTATGGAGATTGCAGTTCCAATGCACAAATCATATTGTATGAGCCCACAAAAGCTATCACTTTGATTTAGTGATATTGTGGAGACCAATAGGCAATGCATCTTTTTGACTTAAAAAAAAAGAATCAATTTGCCAACATTAATATGAAAATTGAACAAAGCAAAATAAATCCAAACGAATATGTGTAGGAAGGATGTGCAGATGCCTGTTTAAACCGAAAATAGATACAAAAGGCTGGAGTAACTCAGCGGGGCAGGCAGCTCCGCTGGAGAGAACGAATGGGTGACGTCTCGGGTCGAACCCTGTCTGAAGAAGGGTCTTGACCCGAAACGTCACCCATTCCTCTCCAGATATGTTGCCTGTCCTGCTGAGTTACTCCAGCTTTTTGTGTCTAAATCCCAAAGGATTCAGGTCCTGAACATGCTGGGATGGTGCATAAGCTTTGAGTCTTTGCATTACACCTTTCTGCTTTGGCTATTCTGGAACAAAATCACTAAGTGGATGTTCATGTTTTGCTTTTTTTACCATGATTATTTAAGATCTACATTTCTAAATTTGAGAAAGAAAAAGTAATATATGATCATTCTCCTGTAGTTTGCCTTTGTTTATGGTATTAATAAAGGAATCATTGTGTTAATTTGTCCCTTGCTTTCTGCTTATCCAGAAAATTGTTTGAATATATTCACTTTTATTTGTTATCTATCCACATTAGTCCAGTGTTGAGGGTGTTAGAAGCACATATGATGTGAAATTTTAACAGTTGATTTAGAAGTAACCAATGTTTGGTGTTATTATCAGGAGGGTTTGAGAACAACTGTTACTTTCTCATTTAGATTGAGTTTATAAACAGCTCTGGCCTTAACAATATAATTTCTAGTTTAACTCAGTCGGTCAGGCAGCATCTTTGGAGAAAATGGGTAAGAGACATCATCCATCCATTTTCTCCAGAGATGATGCCTGAGCTGCTGAGTTGCCCCAGCATTTTGTGTCTCTCTTTGGTATAAACCAGCATCTGCAGCTCATTTTTCTTATATTATTAATTTCAAGTTTATATAGCTTTCATTTTAGTGAGACAAAAACTCCATAGGTGAGAGAGAGATGGCCTGTTTGTGATCACATTGTTTGATGGGCTGTATGTTTTATCGTTTAGATATTCACTCTCATGAAGTACGACAGTTACAATCGTTTCCTGAAATCTGATGTATGCCAACAAATCAAGCAGCTGGAAGAAAGAGCAAAGAAGTCTCCAGAGACAGACGAATCTGTCCCAAAAAGGGCATCCAGGATCTATAATCGATAGCGGGGGATCCGGAGTAGCTTGATGGCAACTGTGTGCTTTCTCTGCTTTATTTGCTAATGGATCGTAACGATGGCCATTTGGCTTAAAGATGACTGTGCTGAAGAAAAGGATGCCTTTGCTCTGTTTCTGATGGTGCTGACTATTCTTAGCCAGAATGCATGTCAACACAACTGCAGAACTGGAGCTGTTGACAATGACATTCACAGTTCAGCATCAGGATGGGTGAGCAGACATTTCCCTCAAACCCTGTGAAGTGAAAATCCACCTCTTGTGATTTTAATATGCTGGCTACCAGGTTATGATTGCCACCTGCCTTACACTGCTATTCTAATCTATTGCTGTAATCCATTTAAGCTTGAGTTTTACAAATGAAAGCAATGGTTTCAGTCATTGCTTCGGTCAACCACATTGAATTGAGAATTGCTTTTTTTTTAATTGTCAAGGAACAAGTGGAAATTCACAACTGTACTGTTTGCAGTTTGCTCATTTTCACCAAGGGGCCGCACTGTAGACTGTCAGCCAAGCCCTTGATGTGAAATGTAAATGCATACACTACTGGTATCTTTCTGTCTAATGATGTTTAGCACTTCAAATGGAAACATGCCATACCTTTATTACAATACCTGTGATATGTATGCGTTATAATAAGATGTATGCTGTTTTCAGTTTCTATATAAAAAAAGCATAGCCTTAAAACAATGGGACTGGAGTAGGTTTATGATCGAAAGATTTACGTGAGAGTTGAGCTTTCCAACGAGTGCAGGCAATATTTCACTTTAATCAATGTAAAGATTGCATTTAGTATCCATACATGTCAAACCAATTTATTGTGAAGGACAATGTTGTGAAGAACTACTTATTTCGTGTCCATCTTCCACGTTTCAAATGTTGACGTCGCTGTCATCGTCCGTCCTGAAAAGGATGCAAGCTTCCGGCGACAATCAGTGGGAGCCATCACTTGTCGCAATAGATGATGGTGGTGGCAGAATTAGCTCAGGATGCTTCCAGTTTCCAGCCCCGCAACGGGGACGCTTCTGCTGTGGGGCCTGTGAAGAACTGACGTTCCTTGGAGAAATCTGTTAAAACTTCACTGAAGAAACAGACCAAGCAATTTAATGTGAATTCTGGGTGTCCACATTCACATGGTTATTTTGCAACCTTTTCACACATTTTTAATAATTCTCATAAACGAGAACAGGAGAGAGAGAGAGAGAATGGTTTATTCAGTCGTCTGTAAGCAAATAAAGTGTATCAGTGACCCAGTGAACTCTGTCAACTGCAAGGTATTTTGCTCATGGCTATTCTCATTTTTAAGTTGTTTTATAAATAATAAGATTTTCTAAGAGTAGTAACGACATCAAAGATCAATGAAAAGTTATATGGTTGTAAATTTGCATCTGCTTGTGCTGCGTAATTGTGCCTTCATTAATCCCTGCAACACTATATTTTATTGCTCTACAATATGCTGCTAAAATGAGGAATGCTGAGCACTCAAATCTTCAAATCTGCGACAAGGTGAATTGATGTATAAACTAAAGATACATTCAACAATTACAACATTTTATATTTGGATGGAAGTTTTGATCACCTGTTTTATATCTACCTTTGATGTTGATGCTTGAATGAAGTAGCCTTTGCAAATGCTAGTAAAATCAACAAAAGCACTATTGAGTAGGAGGTGCTGACATGGCTTCATGGTCTCAATGTCCTCTCCCTGTGCAGCACCATGCAATGATGTGGAGCTGTTTCTTCCCCCGACTACAATCAGTCTGAAGAAGGTTCCAGACCCGAAACATCGACTATCCATGTCCTCCAGAGATGTTACCAGACCATCAGAGTTACTACAGCACATTATGTCTCCTTTTGTAAACCAACATCTGCAGTTCCTTGTTTCACTTATTTCACAGGTAAAATAATGGAAAGAAAAGATTCATAATCATGAGTTTGAATATTTAAATTAAATGCAGAAAAACAATGTTATCTACTGATATGATGGCCATTTTTCACTAATCTCAGTGGAAATAAAATTGCATTCTCAGGTCCCATTTGTACTTGTGTTTTCCACTAATGATTTTAGCAAGGCCGAGTGTCCTTTGGAAAATCATTGCATTTACATCATTGATAATCGTCAGTGTTAGGCTGAGTTTTCACATGAGCCTTTATTGTTTATTTTCTGCTGCATTGCTGTTAAGTATTGCACTTCAAAAATGTTAATCCTTTGTGAAAGGCAACTTGAACAACCAGTGGTAATGTCATTCACCGAAATGCCAGTTATCACAATTTGCTTTAGCTTATTTCTGAACTATTAATTTCATCTTGTTTCTTTCCGGTGAGTGCAAAGGGGTAGAAGCATTTCTTGTGGAACTGTCCTCAGATGTTTACGTTACATGGTGAATTCAGTCTGATTTAAGTCGTCGTCAGCATTGCTTCAATACTAGCTATATTTGCCTCTGCCGGAACCTGGGTGTAGAGTATCTTGTTTTGGTATTCAATATTCACAAGCTGCACAGAACCTGTTCATGTTGTCTCGTTAATACTTTGAAATTATCAAATCTGCAACTGTGAGAAGGCACAGATGGCTACCATGAAGCGCTTTCAAGAATCCCCAATAATGACAAATAGAACAATTGCGGCAGATTTACATTTAACCATTCCAGAAAGGCAGACCTATAACATCCTGAAGCCGCGGTCTGCGGAGCTTCTAGCCGCGGGCACGGCGTTGGTTTACCATCCGGAGCCTTGGATCCCCCACCAGGGATAGCCAGACAAGAGCTCCGACCGCTGGTCTGCGGCCTACAACATCCTGAAGCCGTGGTCTCCGGTAAGAAAGTGCCGATTCGGGACCTCCAAGCCGCGGAGTGTGTTTGACCATCCCAACGAGAGGGCCTGTACATCCGGCCGTCTGTAGCGGCGACTGCTGAGGGTTTTATGGTCTCGACCATGGGTGAACAAGGAGGAGGACTGACTGAACTTTGCGCCTCCCACCACAGTGAATAATGCTGTGGTGGATGTTTGTGTTCAATCTTATAGTGTATTGTGTGTTCTTTTTTAATTGTACAGCTGCTGGCAAATTCATTTCACTGCACCTTCGGTTGTATGTGACAAATAAAATGGACTATTGACTATTGAGATCTATGGGGCACTGCCTAATATGTGGTCCAATGGTATGTGGCAGATATGGAACTTTTTTCACACTCTGTAAAAGCTAACATTAAGGTTGGCTTTGATATTGATGCAGACAAACAGGAATATATGTAATAAAAGCTCATTTATTCTGTGAAAATCCGACTGCCAATTTTAAATGGAGGTTAAGGTATGTTATTAATTTGTTTTAGATGTCATTACGGTGAAATCTAACTTTTGCCAATTACTGCACTCTCAATCATCTGTAAATTGAGGAAAGATGTTGTCCTCGGAACTATCAAGCAACCTGCTCACCAGCACCCTGTTTAGATTCTGCCAAAATCATTCCGGCCGTAGAGCTGAATTACAGTTGAGAGTGACTGTCCTTAACATGAAAGTAGCACGAGACAGATAGCCGCATCAAGGAACTCTGGTGAAACTGTGTCTGCGTTTGGAGGAATGTGATCGATGTGTGGAATCATTTATACCTCAAAGGAAGATTGGATTTGGTTGTTGGAAGTTGCTTTTGTCCTAAACTCAACCAGTTTTTCATTGCTTCATTAAGATCCCTCCTCCTTCAAAGTTTGGCTTGTTTCAAAAGATTAATTCTATTTTCAAATTTACATGAAATTAAGCACTGCTTGTTTGCATACAACAAACGCTAGGCAACATTTAAGCATGGGCAAATAATATTAATACATCTCCAGTGCTTCTTTTTTGTAGACAAAAATGTGCCATCATACACAATTAATAAATATACATGTCACGTGGCCAGAAAATAAAACAATGACGTTAAACGTTCTGGATGAGCCCGCACGCCATATTGGTGTGTACCATTGCAAGAATAACACTAGTCATCTCCAATGAGAGATCCAGTTACTTACCCCCAACATTCAACAACATCACTCTCTCCATTGTTCCCTGCCATCCACAGCCTGGGAATAATCATTGACTAGAAATGCATCTGGTCTAACCATGATCATGCTGTAGCTATTAAGGCAAGTCAGAGACTCTTTACTCTGAAGTGGGTGACTTATTTTCTCACACCACAAAGTCTTTCCACAATTTACAAGCTGTTCCTCACTGAATGGACGAGTACATTTCAACAACACCAGAAAAAAACCTCAAAACCTCTCAAGACAGAACAATTTGTGGCCTTGAATCTCATCAAATGCTCTAAACTTGTTTTACGTTGCTGAAGATTATATAAAATGTAAAATTGTCCCCAGTGTGTGTAGGATAGTGTTAGTGTGCTGGGATTGCTGGTCAGAGCGGACTCGATGGGCCGAAGGGCCTGTTTCTGCGCTGTATTTCTAAAAAATAATAAATAAATCAATGAGACTGATGTGTAAGATGCAATGGAATTTTGACCTTATTTGACTGCTTCTGATCACTCCAGTTGTCCTGAATGTTGGCTGCAATGTTAAACCCCCGTCTCACGGTGCGAGTTGGCCCACGAGTGACCCAGAGTTTTCACTCGTGGTGATCACGTAGCGGGAACGTTGGAACTCGCACGAGCAACTTATCGACCCGTGGCGCTAACGGCAGGTACTCGGGAAACTTGTTAACTCGTGAAAAAAATCAAACATGTTTGATTTTTTTCCACGAGTCAAATTAACTGTTCAAGTTAAAAATGGAAACATTTAAACTCGTTGCAATAACATCGTGGCCCGTGCGTTTACCTTAGTGTCTCGTGAGTCTACCGTGGGAACTTTCTTATAATCTGTTCGTTCGCTCGAGTAAAGACTGAACCAAAGATAGACACAAAATGCCGGAGTAATTACATGTGGTTAAGTTACATGTGGCTCCGGGAGGTAAAGAGGCTTGAGAAATATAAATGCTGAAATACGCGCGGATCAACGCGGGGTATTCAGAGCTGAAAGTTGCAATGAAATGAGATTGAACAAGATGACTTTGACACAAAAAGCTGGAGTAACTCAGCGGGACAGGCGGCAGGAGAGAAAGAAAAATGCAGAAAAAGTGAAACTATCGCCAGGGAAAATCGAGAACTTCTTGGCTCCCTTCGCCTCAGACCTAAACGCAGCGATCCCCCCTTCTCTGTGTTATGTGTGTCAACATGCATTCATTCCTGAATTCAGAGAAAAAGGCGAATGTATTCCCCCCCTCGCCCCCCGAAAACAAACATAATCCACGTTCCCAAACACCAGTCCGAAGAAGGGTCTCAACCCGAAACGTCACCCATCCCTTCTCTCCAGAGATGCTGCCTGTCCTGCTGAGTTACTCCAGCTTTTTGTGTCTATTTTTCCCAAACACTCGTTAGAATCAAGAAGCCATCTCTTGGGCTTTATGTATGAGGACCATCTCCACTTTCAGGCTTTTTCTGGAGGGATTAAAACTAATTAAATGTGTGGAACAAACTAAAAATGCAAAACTGGAAATAAAATTAAGTTTGTCTAAATATCAAATGCGCATGCATTGCAATTTGCAGCGGAGACACTGGATAGAAAGTATTCAGTAGCGCGCACACCACACACACAGATGTCCTACTTCCCGCTGTTAAGTTACTATTTGCTTTCAGTGTTTTTGTTTTATCTCTTCTTGTATTCCAGCTGGAGCTGTATTTTCACCGGCTCGCCAACTCCCCCCCCCCCCCCCCCCCCCCCAAACTCAGGAACTTGGAATTCGCGAGAACTATTTTGTTTTGGTCTTAAAAAAGAACAACATTTTTAGTTAATCGGTCGAAGGCTGTGGTTTGGCGAGAGATTTAGATTTGAAATGCAGGGGGATGATATTTCGCGGAGTTACCCAGCAGTAGGCAACCCAAGAGCCTAAAGTTGTAGGACAACTTGTTCTATTTGATCTTATTTGATTGTGCACGGCAGGTTGATTGCATTCATCGAAACAGGGTGGAATGTGAAGGTTGCAATCTCCCACGCCGGGCAGTGCATGATGGAGTGGAGCTCAACGTGATTACACAAAATGCACCAGCATCAAACCCAATCACTGCACACACTAACCCAACCTGAAGCTGAGGGCCCGTAACACCAGAGACGATTCTTATCCAGGGTATCACTGGGCCACAAATGCAGCACGTTAATTTGACCCAGCACTGAGTGTCCTGGGATCTCGTGTAAGAACATAGCATGTGGCAGAGTATACTGTCTACATCCTAGTTTCTACTTCATCATTCAATAACATTAATGTTGAACCTTTGTCTCAGTGTCACTTTTTCAGTGACTCAATCTCCCGTTTTTTTCATTTTGTCTCGTTCTCTCTGTCTTTCGCTCCATCTGCCCATCATCACATGTTACACCTGTCACCTGTTGATCCATTCTCACCCCTCTGTCTTACCTCTTTACACGGGCTTTCTCCCCTCTGCCCTTTCCGTCATGATGCATGGTCTCTATCTAAGATTCTGATAATAATTTCCCTTTCTGACTTTAGACTTTAGAGATACAGCGTGGAAACGGGCTCTTCTATCTACTGAGTCCGCGCCGACCAGCAACCACCCCGTACATACACCAGGAGCAATTTTACCAAAGCCAATTAACCTATAATCCTGCACGTCTTTAGAGTGCAGTTCACCGAAGTGACAAGGAACCACATATGCTAATTTATACTAAGCGCCAAGTCTCCAGGCTACGCAGCATTTCTGGAGGACATGGACAGGTGACGTTTCGGGTTGAACCCCTTCAATAGGATGGGTCCCAACTTGAAACCTCACCTGTCCATGTTCTCCAGAGATGCTGCCTGTCCCGTTGATTTGCTCCAGTACTTTGTGTCCTTCACAGAAGTTGCCTGACCTGCGCAGATCCTCCAAACAATCTATTTACTGGTGTTGATTACAGCATCTGCACCCCTTTGTGTCACTAAATGTTCTACAGCCTGTTTCCTCTGTCTCTCTTTTCTTACATTTGTTTCCAATGGATCTGTGTTGACATTCTTGAATATCTGAAAAGATTAAACAGTAAAAAGGAAGAGTGATTCTCTTAAAAAGTAGATTCTAGCTTAACGTGGTTGCACATAATAGTCATATGAAATGGGAGGCAGTGTAAAATCTACCATGCTCCCTGCATTGGAACAGGTTGATTGTGCATCAAGATCTTTATGCTTCTTGACAAATTATAAAATATAACCCCCTTGGAATTTTGCTAGATTTCTTTGTTGAAGAGGATTAGGCAGTAGAATAATAAAATTGAGAGCGATATCTTTAACAGTGCAAATTATTTCTTCAAAGTAGTCTGATGAAGAGTTAAAATGTCACCTGTCCCTGTTCTCCAGGCATGCTTCCTGACCACTGAGTTACTCCAACATTTTGTGTCATTCCAAATAATTTATTTTTAACTTTAGAATCTAGGTGCCTATCAAAATACTGAGATGCTGCTAATACGTTTTATTCTTCACAAATCTCTATGTTATTTGAAATATTTCTCCAGTTGCTCCAGTTAAGGCTTTACATGATAGATTAAAATCTCCCCATCTTAACTACAAGTCTGTAGACAATGTTGTTTTTACTATTCTGGTTTGGGTCTTTGTCAAGCACCAGGGAAAACTTTCCAACTATGTAGCGGTGGAAGGAGGTTTTGAGTCCAAGCCAGTCTGTCTTTCATTTGGGGTGTTGAAGAGAATAGACTACTTGGGCCCACTGTGCGTGCTTGCACAGTCCTGCAAAACTTACATCTGAAGTTGAACATATTTTGTTTAAATAAGTTTTAAATTAAAATTTTTACTGATGTTGCTGATTCCACCACAAGACATTATTAATAGACAACATTAAAAAATGTAGGCAGCAATTTTACGCTTTCTTATTTCTTCCCCCATTTGGTAGAATTGAATATTGTATTCATTACAGCTTGCAGGGAATTTTAAACACACACTTTGGGAATGTTGCCAGCTTGTCAACTGCTTCATGAAAAGAAACAATGAACCCTGCTCATTAATAAGTAAATTAGGTAGGTGCAATCTGGTTGTAAAATGTAGTAATTGTAACTGATTATGCAGTGAATGACAATCCTGATTAAGTAAATTGATATTATAGGGATATTCTCAAGTATGGTTATCTACAGTCAAACTAATGCTAAAAAAAGATTTATGTTTATAGAGGCTTTTATAATATAACCTCCATATGTCTCAAAACTCTTAACAGGCAATTAGTTACTTTCAGAAACAATAGTGATTTTGCTTTGGCAAATACAGAAGTCATCTGTACAGTGGCACAGCTGTAGAGTTGCTGCCTTACAGCGCCAGAGCTCGGGTACGATCATGACCGTGGGTGCTGCCCGTATGGAGCTTGTGCGTTCTCCCTGTGACTCCGTGGGTTTTCTCCGGGAGCCCCAGTTTCCTCCCACATTCCATGTGTGCAGGTTTGTAGGTTAATTGGTCTCTGGCGGTGTAAGGCAGCAACCCCACCGCTGCACCACTGAGCATTGGAGTGCAACAGGACCAACACTTTAGTTACTTTATGTTATCTTGAGTATTTCAAATTATTTGTCAGTATTTTATCACTAGAGCCAGGATTTTGCCATAAATGCCATGTGCCTTTTCTTGCATTTTTTGATGATTTCACCAAGATAATGCCTTTTTCACAATCGTGCCTAAATCAGCCTTTTTTTGCCGTTTTGCTAAAAACTATTTTCTCTAGTTTTATCATGATCACAATGACGTTTTCTATGTTAACACGTTAATATAAATATTATTATTAACGTGTTAACATAGTATAACTTACAAGAAAATTTCCACCACAGAGGTGAAACCGGTGGCGCCACCTTTGGTCATTCATTAGTTCGTGCCGCTACCCGCTGGTTCAGTCTTCTCCAAGATCTATTTAAGAAAGAACTGCAGATGCTGGAAATATCGAAGGTAGACAAAAAATGCTGGAGAAACTCAGCAGGTGAGGAAGCATCTATGGAGAGAAGGAATAGGCGGTGTTTCGGGTCGAGACCCTTCTTCAGACTGATGTGGAGGGGGGGGGGGGGATAAAGAAAGGAAGAGGTGGACACAGTAGGACTATAAGGAGAGCTGGGAAGGGGAGGGGGAGGAGGGAGAAGACAAGGGCTATCTAAAATTAGAGAAGTCAATGTTGATACCACTGGGGTGTAGACCTCCCAAGCAAAATACCCAAGCTTGTCTCCTCACTACATTTACTGCTGGCTCCAGTCGCAAATCTGAGTTTTCGAGTGATCTATGCAAGGCATTCATGGATGCTGGAATTTCACTGTGGAAATTGGAAAATACAAGGAAAATGTGAGAGTGATTTTAGCTGACAAAGATCTTGTAGAAATACAAAACATAGCTAAATTTCTCAAAGGTAGTTGTAATGCACAAGATATCGAAATGAATATAGAGTATGTAGCTTGTTTCGGGTATGCACCAGTCACCTCAGCTGAGGTAGAAAGACGTTTTTCCACAACTGAAGCATATTCTGTCTGACAGACGGCATAGTTTAACACTAGATAATTTGAATAAAATGCTAGTAATTATGTGCAACCAGGCTACTTTGGTCATTTAATGTAGTATACCTTTATATTATAATTTGTAACCATATTTTTGTGGTGGAAATACATGCCTTTTTATGCCTTTTTTTGTCAATAAATGCCTTTTGTGCCTTTTTTGTAATTTTATTATGCCTTTTTGCCTGCCCATTTCAGAGTTTTTAGTGCCTAAACATCCTGGCTCTATTTATTACATTGTTAATAAAAAATAATACGTTTGAAATGTTGAACGCGAGCTCCACGATGTTAAATTCCGCAGGCTCCCGTGGTTGAGGTCCAAAGTCGATCGTCGACAAGGATAGCAAGCTCTACGATGTTAAGTCCCGCAGGCTCCCGAAGTCGGTCTCCAGCAGAGGCCGCCAACTCCTCGATGTTAGGCCGCAGTGCGGACGGAGATACGATACAGAAATAATTGCATCTCTGTCGAGGTGAGAGATTAAAAAAAAAGATTTTCCCACTAGCGGAAACATCCTCTCCACTTTCACTCTATCCAGCCCTTCCACTATTTGATAAGTTTCAAAAGAGGTTCCCCCCTCATCCTTCTAAACTCCAGCGAGTACAGGCCCAGTGCTGTGAAATGCTCATCACATGTTAACCCACTCACACACTAAATTGATGAGGAAACTGAAAGCCCATTGGATTTGAGGGCAAGATAAATTGGATTCAATTTGGTATGAAAAAGCAAATGAAAGGCTTTCACATAACAATAATAAACCAAAACCTGATACTCCCTGTCGTACACACACAAATGTAAGACCACATTCTGGATCATTCTTTTTGTCCAACTTCAACTCTCCTATTCACTCTGCCCCCACTCCACTTTCACTTATAAAGCAATTTGGTCTCATTAAGGCTGCATCGCACACTATCCATCACATGCTACCTTCAATTTCTCACTGCCATAAATCATGTCTGTTTGCACACATCTATCAGTTCTGCTTACTGGGATAATTTTATCAAATCCTACTGTATAGGTGACAAATTAAGATGAAGAGGATAAAAAAAACTTTAATAGTGATTGAAAGATCACAAAACGTGGGAAAAAATATTCTTCACAAATCCAAATATATTGTCATACAGAGGTTCTTATGGATATTCAGCCAATAATATCCATGTTACAAACACTTTAATGATATATCTATCAAATTGGCCATTGTTAATGTGCTCATTTTACAGTGATATATATTTTAAACAATCTTTTATTCTAATCTCTTGAACTCAACTCCGTGCCATGTAACAGCACATCTTTGTTACTGGTTATTAAAGAAATCTGTTTTGCATGTATTCATTTACAGATGTTGAGAGATATGCACGGAATCAAGCTAAAACGCAGCTCATGGTTTGTTAGCATAATCCAAAAATACATTCATATCCTGTCGCACTAAAATGGCTTGAAGTGCGACTCATGCTCTGTCAAATAATGTGGTCATGTCCAATTGCACCAGATCAGTCTATGACGTGGCTTCACCTTGCCCTGCTCGGGCATTCTGAAACATGACTACTGCTCTGTTTCTTGAGGTGGATTAAAACACTGAATATCCCCACACGCAAATAGAGCAAAGGCTAAAGTAGCTCATGGGACATTGGACTAGGATAGTTTTAAAATATTTCAATGAGGCATGCTGTCCCAGAGAGAGAATTTTGTATTTCATCACGACTCCAAGATAAATGACAATATAACGAGATTGTTAACAAAAAACACATTCAGGTGCCTTTTAAAAGACATTATATGTTTCATAAAAATATAGAAACTCATGGTGTTGAGGAAGCCATTTCTTATAGGTAATGAGGCTTTAAGTAATAACACAGGAAGCTTTTACATGCGGTAAGGGTTTTCTTCGCATTAGACTTCTAGGCAGTGACACTGAGACTCCCACTACTCACTGAGTGTAGAAAATATTACTTAAACTATAAGCCTTGCACTAGCTCACTTAAATCTATATTCCCTGGTTATTGTTCATTGTGCTCAGGGAAATAGAGTGTTCCTATTAACTGTCTGGAAATCTCATAATGTTATGCATATGTATCAAATCTATTCTTATTCCATTATTGGTGTTGGTTTATTATTGTCATGTGTAGGGATATAAAGTGAAAAACATTGTTTTGTGTTCTATGAAGCCAAATTGTACTACACACGCAGAGGGTGCAAGAGAGAAAAGTGAACGGTGCAGGAAATGGTGTAGCAGCCACAGAGAAAGTGCAGGTTAAAAAAAGTAGAATGGCCTCAATGAGTTAGAGAGGATGATTGGGAATACATCCTTTCAAGAGGTCCATTCGGGATTATGATAAGAAGCTTTTCTTTTATCTATTGGAATGCTCTTTCAAGCTTTTGTATGTGCTTTGTCTGATAAGAGAGGGGAGAAGAGAGAATGACTGGGGTGTGAATGGTCCATGATTAAGTTGGCTGCTTTCCCGAGGCAGGGTGAAGTATAAGTGGAATAGTTGCAGTTGGTGTGGGTGGATTTGCTTGATGGACTCTGCAGCATGCGCAAGTCTGCAATTTAGAGCGGTTTTGAGCCAAATAGTTGCCATACCAAGCTGATTGTCTTCAGATAGGAAGCTTTTTGCAGAACATCTGTAGAAATTGTTAATAGTTTAGAGAGCGACAGCATGGAGACAGGCCCTTCAGCCCACATTGTCCGCGCCAAACAATGATCACCCGCACCCTAGTTCCATGCTATCCCAGTTTTACATCCTACACATTTGGGACAATTTTCAGAGACAACTAACTTACAAACCTGCACATCTTTGGAATGTGGTAGGAAACTAGTGCATCTTGAGGGAGCCCACATGGTCACTGGGAGAACGTACAAACTCCGTTCAGACAGCGTCCGCAGTCAGGATGGAACACGGGACCCTCACGTTTCAGCCAGCAACTGCCGCTGCGCTACTGATCTGCCCACGTTCGGGGCTCCATCTGGGCCAAATGCTTTCGATGAGTTCACTCTCAGGATGGCCTAGGCTCTCGGGGTCAGTGATGCCTTTCTGCTGACCTTCTGTCAAAGTCTGTTTCCTCATCGTATCTATAAACTAAAGCAAGCAAGTCCTGAGAGACTTATTGCTCTCTGGCTGAGGAAGGGTTGCAGCTACCCTTAGCTTGTTTGGCCTCCAAGTGACTCTATTCCCTCATTCTTTGTTGCTGAAGTATTCTCTCCAGCCCCTACACCGCATGAGTTAGGGAGGTGGCTCGTTGCCAGGGGAACTAAACATGGCCGTGTCTGTTGACCATGCCAGACTCTCATAGCTCAGGCATGAATTTGATGAAGGTGCTTACATTTGTTTTACGGAGTTTGACATGTACCTGATGAGGGTAATCTCCTCAAATTCAGCCAATAAGTACATAACCTCAATTTTCCAAAAATAAAATAAAACTAGTAAATTTAATTTTATCAGCATAGATTGTGTGCAAGAACCTCAAAAACAAGTTAGTGCTTTGGGATTTCCAAATACTGTTAAACATGTTGCTGCACATTATTGAGGAATGATCTGTAAAATAAACCATTCTTGTAGCTGGCCGACATGTGCTGACGAGAAGTTAAGTTGCATTTTTGTCTAGAGCTGTATGGGTAAGAGATGATAACTATAACATGCTCTGTGGAATACAGAGATGATATGAGCCTGAATGCTAAACCCAAATTAACCCTGTCAATACTGAAACTCCTTCACCATTGTCATAAGACATCAATTGTGATCATACAATGTCACAGCTTTGCTATTTAAAAAAAAATCCAGATTACTGAATTCAGAATTGAGAAATATTTCATGCCATTACACAACACCAGATACTGTTTCAAACAGATCTGTTTCCTGAAGTATGCCTTCCACTAGTTATGTAGAAACAAGGAACTGCAGTTGCTGGTTTCTCAAGGAAAGACACAAAATGCTGGAGTAACTCAGATTGGTGACAATTTGAGTCAGGACCCTCTTCAGTCTGACCTGGAACATCACCTGTCCATGTTCTCCAGGGAGGCAGCCTGACCCGCTGAGTTACTCCTGTCTTTTGTATTTTTCCTTCCACTAGTTACATCTTTCCAGCCTGAAAAAGACCCAATTATTCCAACTCTCTCTTTCTTATGTGATGACGGATCTTCAGTCCATGTTCACTCACTACCTCCACATCCATGAGCTTTATCAAAGGCATGGTTTCCCTTCTTAATTATTTACTGTGCTTACATGTTAATCTTCCACGATGGATAGAATGGCCACACAGATCCCTTGAACAGCATCACTTTTCAAAGTGAGCATTTAAAAAAAAATCGACTTCTCTATTTTTGCTACCAAAATGGATGATTACACATTATTTTCCACCTGCCACATCGCAGCACATTCATATAGCTTGTCTATGCATTTCCATTTCCTTGCAAACTCTTTGTATCCTCCCAACAACTTACATTGTCACCCAGCTCTGTATTATAAACAAACTTGGATATAATGCACAAGGTTCCCTCATTCAAATCATTGGCCGAGTTAATGAACAGCTTGGGTCCATCCCTACTCTGATCCTTTAGCACCCTCCGCTTCCATCTGTACTTTCAGCACATAAGGAACGGGTTCAGTGTAGATATGTTTGCGTTCCATGTTTACGAGCCTTTGTGACTTTTTGGTGGTCATGGATGGCTCCACCAACATCTCTTCATAGTGTTGCCATTTCCCAATTCATTCTCAACCCCCTCAACTAATGCACTCTCTTCCTAGCGAACAGTCAGTTTGTTGACACAGTACGCTGCCTTCTATGATCACGAGTCACTTCTATATTATAAAGCACTGAACATTCAATGAGTCCTGATATTCCTAAAGTCTCCCCAGAACACATTCCCAACTCAGGCCAAAAAATGCCTACAGACACCTTCCTAACTTTCTGCGGTGGTCTGCAGCTGTGTCAATATTTATATTCATATCCTTGTTATAAATCTTCCATCTTGGGATTGATGTTTTTCCTTTCATCGTCACTCATGGTCTATGTAATATTTTGTTTAAAATGTATTCCTCAGTGCGATGAAATTCCCTTTCTGTGCATTTTTAACTGCAATCATATCCAATCTGTTGGGAGACTACTTTGCTGCCACTGCTCAGGCTGGCCATTGTTTGTTTAACCCTGCATTGAAACACTCTAAACTCATGCTGAATGATTCCCATTGCAACTGTACAGCTACCTCCTCATGTACTCTATTCAAACACATGTGACTCCAGACTTTGTGGGAGCCGCACCATTGATACTGCTATTGGACTGCACACTGTGTTCACACTAACTCTCTGTACTGGCTGAAATTACTTTGTGTTTTTGCAGGACATTTCCAAAGATCTTGTAAGCCCATTCAAGTTTTATATCTCAAGTGTTAGACAACTTGTACTGGTTTGGCTCATTCATTAGCCCACACGCATTGCATCTCAGAGTGCAGGATCCAGAAATGCACCAAATGCAAAACCACGACAACTCTTTCACAGCAACTAAATAGTTGGTTAATCATCTCACCTGACCTTGCGTTGTGTTTTTAAACTTCCAGTTGCTAGTGTCCAGCTGTCATCCATTACTTGAGATTACGTGAGGTGACAACACTGGATTTCATGAATGTTAGGCGTTAAGAACAGCATGCGATGGAGCTAGACGATCTCACAACCAATGGAACAGATTGTAGCTCTGCTGTCCGACACATTGTTGTGTTTGATAAATCTACGGATTCACACAACAGAGATTGTGTCAGATTAACTGTTACCCAATTGAGGACATTGGACTTTGTCTATGGAACTGATGCGCTACAATGCTGAGAACTATATTCTGCACTGTATCTCCCCCTTTGCTCTACCTATTTGACTTGAATTTGACTTGACTATATTTATGTATTGGATGTTCGTATTGGTGGAAATGTGTCAGACTCGATAACAATCAGCATGGGAGCACCTCAAGGCTGCGTGCTCAGCCCCCTGCTGTACTCACTCCATACTCATGACTGCGTAGTCGGTCATAGTGCGAACTCCATCATCAAGTTCGCTGACGACACCACTGTTGTGGGACGTATCACTGATGGGGATGAGTCAGAGTACAGAAGAGAGATCGAGTGACTGTCCATATGGTGCCAGCACAATAATCTGGCCCTCAACACCAGCAAAACCAAGGAACTGATTGTGGACTTTGGAAGGAGTAGGATGGGGACCCACAGTCCTGTTTATATCAACGGGTCAATGGTTGAAAGGGTCAAGAGCTTCAAATTCCTGGGCGTGCACATCTGTGAAGATCTTTCCTGGTCGGAGAACACAGATGCAATTATTAAGAAAGCTCATCAGCGCCTCTACTTCCTGAGAAGATTACGGAGAGTCGGTCTGTCAAGGAGGACTCTCTCTAACTTCTACAGGTGCACGGTAGAGAGCTTGCTGTTGCATTGTGGCTTGGTTCGGCAACTTGAGTGCCCTGGAGAGGAAAAGACTACAAAAAGTAGTAAACACTGCCCAGTCCATCATCGGCTCTGACCTTCCTTCCATCGAGGGGATCTACCACAGTTGCTGCCTCAAAAAGGCTGGCAGCATCATCAAGGCCACACACTCATCTCCCTGCTACCTTTGGGTAGAAGGTACAGGAGCCTGAGGACTGCAATGACCCGGTTCAGGAATAGCTACTTCCCCACAGCCATCAAGCTATTAAACCTGGCTCAGACAAAACTCTGAACATTAATACCCCTCCATCTGTTATTTGCACTTTATTAATTTATTAATGAATGTGTGTATTTAAGTATATAATTGTAGTCAATGCCTACTACGTTCTGTTGTGCTATGCAAAGAAAGAATTTCATTGTCCTGTCAGGGACACATGACAAAAAACTCTTTTGACTTGACTATCTCATATGGTATGAATGGATGGTACACAAAAATGCTGGAGAAACTCAGCGGGTGCAGCAGCATCTATGGAGTGAAGGAAATAGGCAATGTTTCGGGCCGAAACCCTTCCTCTTTCCTTCGCTCCACAGATGCTGCTGCATCCGCTGAGTTTCTCCAGCATTTTTGTGTACCTTCAATTTTCCAGCATCTGCCGTTCCTTCTTAAACACAATGGTATGAATGGATAGCATGTACAACAAAACTTTTCACTATACCTCAGTACATGTGACAATAATAAAGCTAAATTGAAACCCAATAATACTTTGCAACGTTTATTCAACATCATTATCAAATGATATATAAACTTCATAATTTAGTAATTATATTTGGGTTTGAGTTAGATAGTCAGGCAACAGATCAAGAGTCAAATGTACAAGGATCCCTTTTAAAGTATTTAAAAACAAATAAATCTTTGTTTGGATCTCTATGTTGCTGCCTTGCCAATAGTTATTGCCCTCTCATAATTGCTCGTGAGTTATCAGTTAACCTGTCCTCTTGAATCGCTGTGGTCTTTTTGCTACTCAAGTCTAACCACGATCCAGTGAGAGTTGGAGCCTGCAGTTACTGAACTGTTTCCTTTGGTAGCTCATGATCAAATTATTTCTGGCAACGCTATTTAGCAGCATAATTTACTCTCTCCTCTCATCTCACCTCAAGTCTGATAAATTTATAGCCTTCTAAGATAAACTCTAGCCTTCATCTCAACACCACGACTAGGAATTCTCTGTGGCTTGTTGTTTTTGCCCCAGGAAATAATGATGCTCATCAATCTGTTTTGTATCAACCAGTTCATATGAGAGTCTCCCAGAGCACCTGTAATAACTGCTGGATTAATTAATTAACCATATAAAAATTGAATCAACAAATTGAGAATTAGAAGTGGGAGAATCACTTTTACAAAGGGAACAGTGAGAATGTAGGAAATGTGAATATTATGTATACATGTGTTTAGAACAATTTACATGGAGATTAAATACAAAGTGGACTAGTTGGAACAATTCACCATGCTGTAAAATGGATTTGAGCACTTCCACTCCAGCAGTTGCCTCTCCCACTGAAGCTTGCCTCTCCCGTCTGAAGAAGGGTCTCGACCCGAAACGTCGCCTATCTCCTTCGTTCCTTAGATGCTGCTGCACCCGCTGAGTTTCTCCAGCTTTTTGTGTACCCGCCTCTCCCACTCCCACTTGATTCCTATCGGTTGGACAATCTGTGAACGTGAGTTCAAACTAAATAGGTGGGGGGAGGGATTGACAAACTGGGAGTATAAAGATAGTTAAAGGGAAAGCGAGTACAGGAAAAGTTACAAAAAACTCCCGAATTAATGGGAAGGAAAATTCGAGGAGGGATTAGAGAGTAAGGTCAGGGCCAATAGTGACCAATGTGAGAGGGGAGGTGAATATCAAAGTTAAAGTGTTGCCTATGAATGCGCAAAGTATAAGAAATAAAATGGACGAGCTTGAGGCTGAGTTATAAATTGGTAAGTATGATGTTGTTGGGAATTACAGGGACATGGCTGCAAGAGGGCCAGGGCTGGGAACTGAATATTCAAGGGTATATGTCCGATCGAAAAGACAGGCAGGTGGGCAGAGGAGGTAGCTCCGTTGGTGAATGAAATTCAGTCCCTTGCGAGGGGTGACATTGAAACAGGAGATGTGGAGTCTGTATGGATAGAACTGAGAAACTGTAAGGGTAAAAATACCCTAATGGGACATCTACAGGCCGCCCAAACAGAAGCCTGGACATGGGGTGCAAGTTGAATCGAGAGTTAAAATTGGGATGTAGTAAAGGTAATGCTGTGGTTGTTATGGAGATTTCAACATGCAGGTAGACTGGGAAAATCAGGTTGGTACTGGACCCCAAGAAAGGGAGTTTGTGGAGTGCCTCCATGATGGATTCTTAGAGCAGCTTGTACTAAAGCCTAAAAGGCAATGCTGGATTTAGTGTTGTGTAATGAACCGGATTTGATAAGGGAACTTGAGGTTAAGGAGCCATTAGGAGGTAGTGACCATAATATGATAAGTTTTAATCAACAATTTGAGAGGGAGATGGTAAATCGGAGGTGTCAGTAATACAGTTGAACAAAGGAGACTATGGAGCTGGCCAAAGTTGACTGGAAAGATACCCTAGCAGGGATGACAGTGGAACAACAATGGCAGGTATTTCTGGGAATAATACAGAAGGTGCAGGATCAGTTCATTCCAAAGAGGAAGAAAGATTCCAACGGCAGTAAGGGGCGACCGTGGCTGACAAGGGAAGTCAGGGACAGTATAAAAATAAAAGAGAAGTACAACATAGTAGAGATGAGTAGGAAGCCAGAGGATTGGGTAATGTTTAAAGAGCAACAGAAGATAACTAAAAAGACATTACGGGTGAGAAAAGATGAGGTATGAAGGTAAGCTAGCCAAGAATATAAAGGAGGATAGTAAAAGCTTCTTTAGATATGTGAAGAGGAAACAAATAGTTAGACTAGAATAGAATAGAATAGAATGCCATTTATTTTCATTCAAACAGCTTGGTTTGAACAAAATTGCATTTTCTACAGTGTTAACAATTACAAAAAAACCCAAGTCACACTTAACACACTTTACATAAACATCCATCACAGTGAATCTCCAACACCTCCTCACTGTGGAGGAAGGCAAAAGTCTTATCTCTTCCCTTATTCTTCTCCCGCAGTCCAGCAGTCCAACTGCAAAGACTGGGGCTCCCGATGTTTAAGCCCCCGGCGGGCGATGGTAAGTCCCACGGCCGTTAAGCTGCGCCGGGCGATGTTAGGCCCCGCTCCAAGTAATTTCACCCCGCGATTCCGGCGGGAGAAGTTGCCGTTGCGGGAGCTCCAAAAAGCGGACTCCCACCAGGGACCTGGGAGCTCCCGATGCTACCGTCCACCGGACCTGTGGCCAGAACCTCCGAAGCTCCGAAGTCGGGTCGCAACCGCGCACCACCACAGCTCCGAAGTTGGCCAGCTCCGCGATGGCAGGTCCGCAGGCTCCTCGACTGGAGCCCTTAGGTTAGTTCCGGCCGGAGGCCACCGCCGGCTCCACGATGTTAGGCCCAACGGAGACCCGACAGGGAAAATGTCGGGTCCCCGAACAGGGAAGAGATTAAACAATTCCCCCCCCCCGCCCCCCACATACATTTAACGAGACAAAAATTAAAAAAAGACATATGGACTGCAGTTGAGCCGCTGCCGTTAGGTGCCGCCACACCACACTTCTAACAGTTAAGACCAAAGTTGGACACTTGAAGGCTGAAAAGGGTGTATTTATTACGGGGAGCAAGGAAATGGCAGATGAGTTGAACAGATACTTTGGATCCGTCTTCACTAAGGAAGACACCAACAGAGGATCTGCGGTGACAGAGGAACTGAAGGAAATCCACATTAGGCAGGAAATGGTGTTGGGTAAACTGATGTGACTGAAGGTTGATAAATCCCCAGGGCCAGATGGTCTGCATCCCAGGGTAGTGAATCTAGAAATCGTGGGTGCATTGGTGATCATTTTCCAATGTTCCATAGATTCAGGATCAGTTCCTGTGGATTGGAGGGTAGCTAATGCTATCCCACTTTTTAAGAAAGGCGGGAAAGAGAAAACAGGGAATTATAGACCAGTTAGCCTGACATCGGTGTTGGGGAAGATGCTGGAGTCAATTATAAAAGATGAAATAGCAGCACATTTGGATAGCAGTAACGGGATCAGTCCAAGTCAGCACTACTCCCAATATCATGGTTTATCCCATGTTGTTTGTTGAAGCATGGAAGGAGAAAAATGTTCCCAATGTGGGACGAGTCCAGAACCAGGGGCCACAGTCTTAGAATAAAGGGGAGGTCATTTAAGACTGAGGTGAGAAAAAACGTTTTCACCCAGAGAGTTGTGAATTTATGGTTTTCCCTGCCACAGAGGGCAGTGGAGGCCAAGTCACTGGATGGATTTAAGAGAGAGTTAGATAGAGCTCTAGGGGCTAGTGGAGTCAAGGGATATGTGGAGAAGGCAGGCACGGGTTATTGATAGGGGACGATCAGCCATGGTCACAATGAATGGCGGTGCTGGCTCGAAGGGCCGAATGGCCTCCTCCTGCACCTATTTTCTATGTTTCAATGTTTCTACGAGATTGCAGGGCTGCATTATACATTGATTGTTACCCTCAGACCAATGGGATGAGCAATCACTTCAAGGACATTCATTACCCAGTCTAATAATCACACTTCCTATGTGCTCTAGGCTGTCAGAAGCATTGGTGAACAAAAATATCATTTTGTTGGTCAAATGCTTTGTTTTCATGTACGAGTCTGTCCCAGCGAAGACCAGCACACCATTCCAGTATGTAATGTGGTCATAAAAAACAAAATAAGTTAAAAGAGTCAAAATCTGCTGACAGGAAATGGGTGAGACTTTACTGGAGGATTATCATTATCATTAGAATATTTGTCTCATCACAGCACCCGGGCAAGAATCCTTCATTGATACTTTCTTGATTTGATTCTGATTTTACTTGTTCACTTACATCTTATGAAGCTATTCAAAAAGATCTTCATTATAGTGCTGAATAACCTGATTCCTTTTTGATCAAGTGATTTTCAATGCTTGTCTGCTGATTGTTAGATTAATGCATTTTAAAAGCTTTTATTTTGTTATGAATCATGTTAATCAGGAAGTTGGAGGAAACGGTATACAACTGGGGCAGCATGGTGGTGCAGCGGTGGAGCTGCTGTCTTACAGTGCTTACTGCGCCAGAGACCTCAGTTTTTTGTTTTTTTTTTGTTTGTTTATTTTTGTTAGAAGTAAGTACAATAGTCTGGTACTTAAGTACCTAATACGTAAATACATATTTTCATTCTTGTACAACTTCGTACTTTTGATTTAATAATAAAAGAACAGTGAGAGAAAAAATAAATAAAGAGTGTCGGAATAGATAGACAAGCGAGTAGAAACAGAAAGCAAAAGAAATAAAGGACAGAGATGAGAAGCTAAAAGATTGAAAGAAAAGGAGAGATCTACCTATCTCGTATTTTTGCCCATCCGTCACCCAGTTCTAAACCATTTAATTTCTAAGGTTATGTTATTTTGCACCATATGCTTGCAAAAAGTTGATAAAAGGAGACCAAATCTTTAAGAATTGGTCTACTTTGCCTAGTAGGAGGAATCTCATTTCTTCAAGATGTAGCGTTTCAGACATGTTTGAGATCCACATTTTGAATGTTGGCGTAGGTGCGTTTTTCCAGAATTTAAGTATGTTTTTTTGCTGTTATTAGACCATAATTAAGAAAAGCTTCTTGGAATATAGTTAGTTTACTTCCCTCTTCCATTGATCCAAAGATAATCAATTCTGTATTGGGGTTCAATTTTGTGTTAAATAGTTTTGTAAAAATTCCAAAAATTTCATTCCAAAATTTATACAGTTTTGTACAAGAGACAAAGGAATGTGCTATAGTAGCATTTTGAGTTAGTCATTTGTCGCAGATGGGGGAAACATTTGAAAATATTTTATCAGTCTTGTTTTCGAATAATAGAATCTATGTAAAATTTTAAATTGAATTAAGTTATCTCTTACATTCATTGAACATTTGTTTACATTCATTGAACATTTGTTCGGAATTTTTTATCAATAACTCTTGTTCCCAGTCTCTTCTAATTACCTCTGTCGTTGGTGTTTCTATATTTAGAATTATATTATATGTAAGATATTAAATTGCTTGATTCTGCCTTTCTATTCATTCCTTCCTCCAATAAATCTGGGGTTAAAGTTTGATATCCTTGTATATACTTTTTCAAATCATCTTGAATTTGAAGGTATTTGAAATATTGATTACTTTTCAAATTATATTTTAGTTGTAGTTGTTGGAATGATAAAATTTTTCCCATTTCATACATATCTCCCATCGTTTTAATTCCTATTCTTTCCCAATGGATAAACGTTTTATCAATAATGGATGGTTTGAATGAGGGATTATTAGCTATTGGAGAAAGAAGCGATAATTTTCTTAATTTTAAAGTTAATTCGTATTATATCAGTTTTATCGGGGAAAGAAGGATAGCTCCTATATTATAAGGGGAACAATCCTCTTTCTCCATTCTTATCCAATCTACCTGTTGGGCAGAACAGTCCAACCAGAAGATTATATTTTTAATATTCACTGCCCAATAATAATACAATAAGTTAGGGAGTGTCAGTCCCCCAGATTCTTTAGATTTACACAAGTTTTTTTTTTTTAATTCTGTGTGATTTATAATCCCATATGAAATTTATAATGTCAGAATCTAGTTTTTTAAAGAATTTTTTAGGTAAGTATATTGGTATTGATTGAAATAGGTACAATATTTGTGGTAAGAAGATCATTTTTATCGCGTTTATTCTGCCTATTAAAGACATCGGCAGTGTTTTCCAAAATTTAATCAACCCATTTAATTTAGTTAATAAAGGCATATAGTTTGCGTTGAGTAATGATTTATAGTTCCTAGTAATTTGGATGCCCAAATACTTAAATTTTTCTGTTGTAATTCTAAAAGGGAATTTCAACAGATGTGTCGACTTGAGGTTTTATTGTCATAATTTCGCTTTTGTTCCAATTTATTCTATATCCTGAAAAAGAGCCAAATACCTCTATTAAATTTAGTATATTTGGTATGCTAATTTGTGAATTTGTAATATTTAATAATATGTCATCTGCATATAATGAAATTTTATTATTTGAGTGTTTGGTATTTTACCCATGAATATTCGGATGGCTTCTTATACTTTCAGCTAAAGTCTCTATCACTAGTGCAAATAGTAGGGGCGCACTCCTGCCTATTGCCTATTGCCCCTTGCTAATTGGAATTTTGGGGATAATATATTATTAGTCAGTATTCTAGCCGTCGGCTTATCATATAATAATTTTACCCATGAAATAAAATTATCTCCCATGTTAAATTTTTCCAATACTTTGAATAAATATAGCCATCTACTTGATCGAAAGCTTTTTCTGCATCCAATGAAATAATTGCTAGTTCTTCTTCAGTATTATGTGAGTACATTATATTAAACAGCTAGGGGTGTTGTCCGTTTGGAGTTTGTGCGTTCTCCCTGTGACCGCACCGGGTTTCTCCGAGATCTTCGGTTTCCTCCCACACTCCATAGACGTACAGGTCTGTAGGTTAATTAGTTTGGCATAAATCTAAAAATGTCCCTAGTGTGTGTAGGATAGCGTTAATGTGTGGGGATTGCTAGTCAGTGCAGACTCAGTGGGCCGAAGGGCCTGCTTCCACGCTGTATCTCTAAACTAAACTAAACTGAGCAACTACAAAAAAGTGATATCAGATGGATTTATCTAAAGCCGAAATAAATTTCATAGAAATTCATCCTTGGCCTTAGGTTTAGCTTTAGGTTTATTATTGTTGTGTGTACCGAGGTCCAGTGAAAAGCGTTGTTTTGCTGCTATCCAAATAGGTGGTGGAATACTTGTTACTGCCACTGTGGAAACTTGGTATGAGGCAGATATTACAGCAGGACATCAAGGTTGCATCACCCTTTTGCAGGGATGATTTTCTATCTCAGACTTTAACTCAGGGAATTTAAAAAGTAATTCATAGTCTATGTTATGTGATAGTATCTCATCTGTTTAGATTAGCTTAGTTTAGAGGTGCAGCATGGAAACAGTCCTTCAGCCCACCGAGTCCACACAGACAATCGATCACCCATTCACACTAGGTCTATGTTATCTCACTTTCTCGTCAACTCCCTGCACACTAGGGGCAACTAACAGAGGGCAACTAAGCTAAAAACCCGGGACGTAGGAGGAAACTGGAGCACCTGGAGGAAACCCACGCAGTTACAGAGAGAATGGGGAAACTCAACGTAGACAGCGCCAGAGGTCTGGATTGGACAAGGCTACCAGCTGTGCCACTGTGTCATTCTGAGGCGGTGTTCAGTGACACCACCCTGGTTGCTCAGTGACTTCCTGCTAGAAAGGGATAATTAATGGATAATTGGGGGGGGGGGGGGGGGGGGGGAGATGGATTTTGGTTTGCACGGGGATTAATGGCTTTCAAAGCAATCATACCACTGAAGAGAATGTTCACCATGGCATGGGTCAAGAATGTTTTATTGCCAAACGTCCCAAAACAATGAAATTCCTACTTGCAGTAGCTCAGCAGATATGTAAACATAATACTCTGTATTACAAAATGTAATATATAACATATTCTGTACATTTACTGAACATCACCCCGGTTCTGAAATACTTAAAAAATAATTATGCTTATTTACATTTGCAGGAATAATCTATGATTCTGTTCAGGGGCAATTAGAGAAAGGCAATAAACTGCAGTATTCTCATCCCATAAGTATTGAATTTCAAACCATTCAGTGAAATTCTGAATTATGAAATTGATTTTCCAATTGAAGCACAAATGTTCATGGCATTGCTACTGATTCCAGAGTGAGTGAGGCGCAGAAGTGGTTTAGTTTTAGTTTAGAAATACAGTGTGGAAACAGGCCCTTCGGCCCATTGAGTTCATGCCGTCCATTGATTACCCCATTGCACTATTTCTATGTTATCTCACTTTTGCATCCTACACACTATGACAATTTGGCAATTTACAGAAGTCACTTATCTTACAAACCTCCACGTCTTTGGAATGTGGGAGGAAACCGGAGCACCCGGAGAAAAGGCACGTGGTCACAGGGAGAATGTACAAATTACGTACCGACTGCACCCATAGTCAGGATGAGGCAGCCTGTGAGGCAGCTGCTCTTTGTGGCGTGCTACTTCACTTTGAACCCTCATCACAGAACCCTCTGTTCAACCAAGTGACTTTCACCCACTGCTGGAGAAAATAAATGACTTTCACGACATAATTTACAAATAATATAATTAATTGTAAACTTCTCAGTCCTGAAGTGGGGTCAAGGAAAGAGCGTTCACGTCGCGTCCCTGTTTCCACCAATCTTTCCACCGCCACGCACAAGAAGCACAAGTAGCGACAAGACAGACACCATCGTGTGCAGATGTCGAGAAGTGTGTTCAGCTCTGGCTGAACAACTTCTAATATTGTGTGTGGACTCGATAAGAAGAAGTCCTGAAGTTTTGTTTTTTCATTGTGTAATAATTCTGTTCATATGAAATAGCAAAGTCAGCCTTTCAATTAAAATGATAAAGAACCTCAATTTTCAGAATGCATTTGGCCCTTCAGTGGCCGCGGTTCCCAGTTCAACTTACACAGAAGTATAGAGATTAAAGTAGAAAATGCATTCATTTAATGATGGTGGAAGCAGTTGCTGGAGCTTCATCAGACCCCATCTGGTGGTGGATATTTGCAACAGCAGGCATGAATATCATAAAATAGTGACACTCAAAGGGGTGATTACAGCATAGGATAATTGCTACATTACAAGTGGATGAATTCTGTGTGTAGCTTCCATAATTGTGGATAGTGTAACATGGTTGCATTTAGTAAGTTTTAGATGATTGGCAAGACGGTGCTGGAGGTGGCGACTCTTTGTGAGCTCTTCCCAGACAAGGAGCTACTCAAGTCCAATACAGTCCCTCTGCTCTTTTAAATCACTTTTCCACCTGTAAGTATAGCACTACAATGCTGAGAACTATATTCTGCACTCTGTACCTTTAAGGCAGAGATAGACAGATTATTGTTTAAGAAAGAACTGCAGATGCTGGTATAATCGAAAGTAGACACAAAATGCCGGAGTAACTCAGCGGGTGAGGCAGCATCAGTGGAGAGAAGGAATTGGCGATGTTTCGGGTCGAGACCCTTCTTCAGACTGATGTCAGGGGAGGAGGCTTGATTAGTACAGGTGTCAGAGGTTATGGGAAGAAGGCAGGAGAATGGGGTAGGAGGGAGTGATGGGCTGAATGGTCTAATTCTACTCCTATCACCCTTATGACCTTATGACCTTTCCCTTTGCTCCATCTATTGTGCTTGCATTTGACTTGGTTGTATTCAGGTACAGTATATCTGATCTGATTTGGATTGCATGCAAAACAAAGCTTCTCACTCTACCTCAGTACACACGACAATAATAATAAACCTAAAACTAAACCTAAAGCTAAGCGTGAACTACTGATCTGGGAACATCCCGTCAAAGCACATCAAATAAGCAGAATGACAAAGTTGGCAGTAGGCACACAGTATTGTGTCTCTTCATGAAGGAATTTAATCTCAACATTCTGGAACTGAAATGAGGGTGCGTGCAAATCGTCGTGGCCCCTCAGCCCAGCAAATGAGCACTTTTGAACCGATGATTCCCCTAAATGGAGTCATAGAGCCATACAACATGGAAACAGGCTCTTTAGCCTAACTCGACCACGCCAACCAAGATCCCCCATCTAAGCTATTCCCATTTGCCTACGTTTGGTCCATATCCCTGTAAGCCTTGCTGATTCATGTACCTGTCCAATTGTGTTATAAGTGCAGTAATATTATCTGTCGCAACTACCTCCTCTGGCAGCTCGTTCCATAAAGCCAGCAACATTTTCAGTTGAAAGGTTGCCCCTCAGGTTTGTATTAAATCTTGCCCCTCTCACCTTGAATTCACGTCACCTTTAACAAGTGCTAAAGAACATGATTAAAATGCTGAAATGCACAATGCTGAAGACCAGAAACCAACTCTGATAGTCAAAGGGAGCATCTTCAGTACTTTGCGCTCCCCCTAGATTCCACATATTTTAGATGCTCACGCAGCTGAATTTCAAAGTCTGTTATCAGAAACAAAAGTATTGCTGGTCTCTAATCAAGGCAGCGAACATCCATCCATCATAGGGCTGTCTGGAGGCGTTGCAACTTTGACAAAGTCTGTCCAATATATTCTCAAAGTGTCAGTATTTATGATCCTGCCAAGTGACACACCCTGGCTGTTGCCTGTCAATCCTCTCATCATAAAGACGTGGAACAGAGCAATGCCCAGCCTATCTGGGCGGAGATGCTTCAATGATTCAATGAATCACTCAGACTCCAGACTCAGACGATGCCTCTCAGTGAAGGCAGGACAGCAGTGATGAAATTCACCTCCTCCTCCTGTCTGCCATCATATCCTTGAAACACAATGAAAGGTGGGTTTGAAAATCAAGGCCTAAAATATAGCATCTTGCTCGAAGTATAATGAGCAATGTTGATGGCCACCCTTCCCTTACACCAGAATGAGGAATTACAGGCACCTTGAAGCACAGGGAAGGTAGAAAGATTTCCGTCTCTGCAAGATTCATTGGCAGTACAAGTGAATCATTCATTGTCAGCATTCTGCCCCAGGCAAACATCCTCAGCATCCACACCCTTCCAGTTCCCATTCGCAATATCCCTTACATCAGACACCCACATTCCGAAGAGTTGAAGTGGAAGCAAGGGAGAGGCTTTGGAGAAGATGATCCTCAATAACATCATGTAGCGTGGTACTCAGTGTAAGTTTTGTAAAGTAGAATAGAAGCAAATGAAGCAAGCTATCTGATAGAAACGGCCACAGCTCATTTGACCATCTCTCCACTTTACTGGTGCTTTATCCAGCAATGTATTTGTTTAAGGTGTGACTCATTTAGTAACAGTCTTAGAGTCATAGAGTGATACAGTGTGGAAACAGGTCCTTCGGCCCAACTCGCCCACACCGGCCAACAATGTCCCAGCTACCCTAGTCCCACTTGCCTGCGCTTGGTCCATAACCCTCCTATTCTTGTAACTGTCCAACTGTTTTTAAACGATGGGATAGTCCCATCCTCAACTACATCCTCTGGCAGCTTCTTCCATACACCCACCACCCTCTGTGTGAAAAAGTTACCCCTCGAATTCCTATTAAATCTTTTCCCCTTCACCTTGGACCTATGTTCTCTGGTCCTCAATTCCCCTACTCTGGGTAAAAGACTGTGCATCTACCCGATCTATTCCTCTCATGATTTTGAATACCTCTATAAGATCTCCCCCCATCCTCCCACGCTCCATGCAATAGAAACCCAGCCTACTTAACCTCTCCCTATAGCTCACACCCTCTAGACCTGGCAACATCCTCGTAAATCTTTTCTGTCAAGTTTGCAATATCTGTTCTATAACATGGTGCCCATGAATGACCACAGTATTCTAAATGCGGTCTCACAAATGTCTTATGCGTTGATTGGATATGTGGTGATTGGAGGAGGGAAACGTGCCCAGGTCATAGGGTCACAATGGCAGCCCTGGACACAGACCTGCGCCTCATCCGCAGCCAGGATCAATCCCGGCCGGCTCTCCGGTGTTGCAATCGTTGCCGAATCGCCCCGTCCCCACCCGTGTGGCCCCCCCCATACCCGGGGGGTGGCCAGAGACGTCGGGAGTCAGACGGGCGCAGTGCCTCCTGGCCCACAGCCAGCGCAGAGAAGCAGCGCTAAACCCAGCACACTCTGCCTCTCCCGCCGGGTTAACCTACAGCCCTGCCTGGACTTACGGGAAATATGGCCTGGGCTTACAGCCAGAGCAGAGAAGCAGTGCTAGCTCCACAGCTCCGGACTGGTATTCCGTCAGTCCAGGCAGGGCTGTAGGTTAACCCGGCGAGACAGGCAGAGTTGAGCTGCATTTAGCGCTGGATTGAGCTGTAATTACCGTTCACAGGGCCCACGGCTGAAGCCTTTGAAGCCTCGCGTGTGTGAGTGTGAATGTGCGCATGCGCGCGCGGCCGTCAAAAAATTGTGTCCCCCCTGTCCCCACCATATTTTGATAGTGATTTCTGTCACTGCCTTGTTCAACGTCCCAAAATGCAACACCTCACACTTCTCTGTATTAAATTTCATCAACCATTCCTCCACCCATCTGGCCAATCGATCCAGATCCTGCTGCAGTCGTTCACAACCATCTTCACTATCCTCAAAACCACTCACTTATATATCATCAGCAAACTTGCTAATCTTGCCCTGTATGTTCTCATCCAAATCATTGATGTAGATGACAAACAGTAACGGGCCCAGCACCAAACCCTGAGGCACACCATTAGTCACAGGCCTCCATTCTGAGAATAGTCTTGTCTCTTTGCCAAAATTTCCAGGTTCAGAGAGTCGGGCACAAATTCTCAGATTACGTTTGTGTAGTGCTATAAGGCCATAAGACATTGGAGCAGAATTAGGCCATTTGGCCAATCGAGTCTGCTCTGCCATTCTATCATAGCTGATCTATGTCCCATTCTCAATCCCATTCTCCTGCCTTCTCCCCATAATCTTTGACACCTTTACTAATCAAGAATCTATGAATCACTGCTTTAAAAATGCTCAATTACATGGCCTCCACCGCCGTCAGTGACAATGAATTCCACAGATTCACCATCCTCTGGCTAAAGAAATTCATCCTCATCTTCATTCCAAAGGTGCGTCCTTTTATTCTGAGGCTGTGCCCTTGTGTCCTAGACTCTCTCACTGCTGGAAACATCCTCTCCACATCCACTCTGTCTCTGTCTTTCATTATTCGATAAATTTCAATGTGATCATCTTTCTGAGCTCCAGCGTGTAGTGAGTGGCCCAGAGTCATCAAACGCCTCTTGTCCGTTAACCCAAACAATCCCGGCAGTATTCTCATGCTGAAGGAGTGTTGCATCAGAAGAGGTGTTGCCATTTCAATGGTCTATTAAACTGAGAAAGGCACTCTCTGTTCTCTCAGTTACTTGTAAAATATTCTATGCCACTCAGAGATAAATGAGCAAACAACGGCTGTGTTCTCAGCCCCCTTCTTTACTCCTTATACATCCACGACTGCGCTGCCATGTACAAATCCAACTCAATTTATAAATTCGCAGACGACACCACCGTAATGGGCAAATATCAAATAATGATGAGACGGAGTACAGAAAGGAGAACCTCGTAGCCTGGTGTCAAGACAACAACCTTTCTCTCAATGTCAGCGAGACAAAGGAGATAGTGATTGACTTCAGGAAATGAAACGGTACACATACATGGACGACACTTAAGTAGAGATGGTTGAAATCTTCAAGTTCCTCAGAGTAAATATCACCAGCAACTAATCCCGGACTAGCCACGTCGAGGCGATGGCCAAGAAAGCACACCAACGCCTCTACTTCATTAGAAGGTTTTTTTTTTTTTTTTGTTAAGTATTTTTATTATAGAAACATATTAATAAAAAAAACATTATTTTACATAATTGAAAATACATGATATTAATAATACTTTCATGATATTAATAGTATTAATATTATTATTAATATTAAAATTTAAGACTATATGTTTCTATACATTTTTCTAAAATGTTTTTTATAGTAAGAAAAGATAGTGAGAGAGAGTATAAGAAATATGAAAGCGAATGGAGTGTTAATCATTAATCCGTCATTGGAGATATAGGCATGATTTATTATATATATTTCTTCATCCATTCTAATATTCAGGCCTCAGTCAAGCCCTCGTACTCCTAAGGTTTAGGAACTTTGGCATGTCCTCAACAACTCTCACCAACTTCTACTGATGTGTCGTGGAAAGCCTTTTATTGGGATGCATCGCAACATGGTTTGGGAACGGCTCCATCCAAGACCGCAAAAAATTGCAGAGAATTGTGGATACAGCCCAGCCAATCATGCAAACCAACCAACCATTAACTCCATCTACACTTCACGCTTCCTTGCCAAGGCCACCATCATAACCAAGGACCAGTCTCACCCAGGTCACTCCCTTTTCTCCCCTCTCCCAGCAGGCCAGAGGTACAGAAGTGTGAAAACACACACCTCCAGATTCAGGGACAGTTGCTTCCCAGCTGTTATCAGGCAACTGAACCATTCTCTCACCAACTAGAGAGCGGTCCTGACCTCCCATCTATCTTATTGGCAGTGATGGAAATCCCTATCAAAATATGAAGGGGACCGGGGGATGGGGGGACACAATTTCTTGGTGGCCGCGCGCGCATGCACACACTCACACTCACACACACACATGCGAGGCTTCGAAAGCTTCTGCCGTGGGCCCTGTGAATGGTAATTTCAGCTCAATCCAGCGCTAAATGCAACTCAACTCTGCCTGTTTCGCCAGGTTAACCTACAGCCTTGCCTGGACTGACGGAATACCAGTCAGGAGCCATGGAGCTAGCGCTGTTTCTCCGCACTGGCTGTAAGCCTGGTCCATATTTCCCGTAAGTCCAGGCAGGGCTGTAGGTTAACCCGGCGGGAGAGCCAGAGTTGAGCTTCTCTGCGCTAGCTATGGGCCTGAAGGCAAAGCTCCCATCTGACTCCCGACGTCTCTGGTCATCCCCGGGCATGGGGGGGGGGAGGCACTCGGGTGGGGACAGGGATGGTCCAGTGGAGGTTCGGCAGCAATTGCAGTGCCGGAGAGCTGGCCGGGATCGATCCTGGCTGTGGATGAGGTGAAGGTCTATGTTCAGGGCTGCCGTTGTGACCCTATGACCTGGGCGCGTCTCCCTCCTCCAATCACCGCGCTCCATCCTCAGTCCCACTCCCCCTACTTCTGCCTCTGACAGACACCTCCCTCCTCCAATCATCGCGCTGAATCATCATGTCCCGCCCCATTGCCTGCTGACTGACGTCTCTCTCGTCCAATTGGCGCCCTCGATCAGCAGTCCCACCCCCAGTCTCGCGGGTTCGTCCCACACCTCTCAAAACAGAGGGGGGGACGTGTCCCCCCTGCCCCCCTGGGATTTCCGCCACTGCTTATTGGAAACCCTTGGACTATCTTTAATTGGACCTTTCTGGGCTTTATCGTGCATTAAATGTAATACCCTCTACCCTGTATCTGTAAACATTGTCTGTGGTTTGATTGTAATCTGTATAGTCTTTCCGCTGACTGGATAGCACGCAACAAAAAAGCCTTTCAGTGAGTACCTCTGTACACATGGCAATAAAGTAAACTAAACTAAACAACTAAACTAAAGTATGAGCGCAGAAAGAAACTGCATATGTTTTTCAATGTGACTCATAAAATGGTAATTTTTAAAAGAACATTTTCATAAAATGCTAATTGCGAGCGATGTTAAAAATATGGTTTGGGTAACTTGTTTTGAATAAACAAAATGAGGAAGGTGGATTAAAGTGATTGCGACCTGTAGGGAGAATTTGCAAGTTCCACACACACAGCACCAGAGGTCAGGATTGAACACAGGTCTGCAGCTCTGCCAGCAGCACCACTGTGACATCCATCTCCTGAACTGAATGTCTAGATCCGAAAGTCTGGAATTGTGTGTCTCCTACATCCCAACAACATATGGATTGGTAGGTTAATTGTCTACAGTACATTGCCCTGGTGTGTAGGTGAGTGGGTAGAAGCTGGAAAGGGTGTGTGGGGGGGGAATAAAAAAATAGGATTTTTGTGGGATTAATGTAAATGACTCAAAAGGCCTGTTTCCATGCTGTATCTGGCCCATATGGCCCATGACTCCATATGACTCAGGGTGCATATCGGTTTGATTCAACAATAGTTGGAAAGCTGATGAGCGAGCTGGAGGCGAGTGATTTACAGTGGCAGAGGTCGATGCCAGACTGCAGCCTTAAGCTTCAATGTGGACCACTTTGATGAACGGTGGAACCAAGCACAGAGGCTAACAAACAGAGCCTGCTGGGAAAATTCGGCTTGGCTGGGAAACGTTATGAATAGGCACAGCGAATGAGTAACAAAGGTCAGACGGGACTGAATGACTATTGCAGACAGGTTCGGAGAAATATTTTAGTTCCGATGTCTTGGGTTACACGAGCTGTTTGTTTTAGCAGAATGGGCCATGGCGTGTGACTGCAATGTGCTGAGACTGTTAGAATGTGAGAATGGAAGGCTCAGAAGAGCAGGAAACTGCCTGGCCCTTCAAGTCCGCTCCACCATTCATGGAGTTCATGGCGGATCTCTACCCCTATCCCTATATCCCTTCATACCCAGTAATCTCTGGAGCTCTGTTTTAAAACGACTGAGCATCTACAGCCCTCTGGGTTAGAGAATTCCAAAGACTTCCCCTAAGTGAGGAAATTACTCATCTTTGTGGTCTACAGGTTATTCTGAATCTCTCCCCCTGATTCTAAGCTCTTCAGCCAGATGAAGCATTATCCCTGCCTCCACCCTGTTGAAACCTGGGAGCATTTTGCAAGTGCCCATGAGATTTGCCTCTCATTGTTCTAAACTCTATACAACAAGAGGCCTAAACACTCAATTTCACCTCATTTTACAACTGACCCACCATCCAGGAACAAGACCTTTGAATATTCACCACACTCCTTTAATGGAAAGTACATCTTTATTTAGATAATGGACACAAAGTGCAAGATAACTAAATGTGTCTGGCAGCATCTCAGGAGAACATGGATAAGTGACGGTTCGGGTCGAGACCCTTCTTCAGACAGAGTTCATTGGAGTTTATTTTGAAGTGAAGGAGTTAATTGGCAGCTGGTGTCAGGAATCAATGTGGTGGTAAGGCCAAACCGAGATGGTCAAGATTGGAGTATAGGATATCTGAAGGACACACACAGGATGGAAACAGGCCCTTCAGCCCACTCTGTCCCCACCAACCATTAACCATCAATTCATGCTAATCCTATATTAATCCTATTTTCTATTCTCCCCTCAATCTCCTAAACTGTCCCCAGATTTTGCCATTCACCTACATACCTTGGATAATTTGCAATGATCAATTGTCCTACCAATGTGCAGATCGCTGGAATGTGGGAGGAAACTGGAGCATCCGGAGAAAATCCACACGGACACTGCTCAAGGTTGGGATTGAACATGGATCTCTGGCGCCATGAGGCAGCCACGCCATTGTGTCTGAAGAAGGGTCTCGACCCGAAACGTCACCCATTCCTTCTCTCCAGAGATGCTGTGTTACTCGAGCATCTTGTGTCTACCTTCGATTTAAACTAGCATCTGCAGTTCTTTACGACACTGTGCCGACTTGTTTCCTTGTGTGGTGTTTCCACAGGCAGCTCACGCAATCAATGTACTGAGCTTAAGTCAATGCTCTGTTAGCAGCAGGCTTCAGGTAACAGCCGGGGAAGAAAGGTGGGCAATTCTGCTGATCTAGTCTTCTCCGTCTACTTGCCGTCAGTTCCCCAGTGGCCTCTCCCCACCGTGATCCAACCAAGACCATTCCTTCTCTCCAGAGATGCTGCCTGTCCCGCTGAGTTTCTCCAGCATTTTATGTCCATCTTCATTCTAAGTGACCTATGTGGACACATGGTCAGTGATCTGACCCCTCACTTCCAGTCAAATGTCTTTCAAGCAGGATGTCATCCCTCTCAAAAAAAAACATGAAACAAGTCAAATATTTGCCCTGATACTTTGAACTTTTGTTGCATCGCCCCACGAAAGCGAGAGTGTTTAATTTTAATGTCATTTTGCAAGAACCTGCCTTCTCTCTGGCGAAATGGAACCAAGCCAAAGCGAAAATACATCAACTGCAATTTCCATTCACAAATTTGACAGAAGGAAATGCAACTTTACACCATTACATAAAATATCTGCTTAAAGATCTTGGCATGTGAAGTACTTGTTAACCCACTACAATAGATCTGTGTTAAAGAAGGAACTGCAGATGCTGGAGAATTGAGGGTACACAAAAGGCTGGAGAAACTCAGCGGGTGCAGCAGCATCTAAGGAGCGAAGGAGATAGGCGACGTTTCGGGATGAGACCCTTTTTCAGACAATAGATCTGTGCATTGCCTCACACAGCCGTATATGGGAGGACTGTCCACATAGTGCTTGATTATTATTTAGAAGCCTGTCAGAGCCACAAGGAGTCTCCTCCGAACACTTTCACTTGGCTAACTTCAAAGAATATAAACAACTGTAATGCCGCAGTCGTTGATTTTCCAGTATTTACTGTACATTATTATTGGGCATGAGTAACTCCAAGGTCTGATTCCCATCCACACTTCTTTCACCAAAATGGAAAGTACTGGAAATACTCTGCAGGTCAAACTGCATCAGTGGAAAGAGAAGCAGAAAGAGCATTCTTCTCCAACTGAATTTTAGTTTTATATATCCAGAATCCACATTTCATTTGATTTTGATTTACATCTTCTCTTTCTTTGCTTATATCATTATCACCCATTTTCAATATGCTTTATTGTTCCCTTACTCATCATTACCACCCTTGATCTAGCTTTATCATCCTCTTTCTCGTTTAACTTCCAACACCATTCACTGTACCACGCATAGATCTTTGTTTTTGGTTTCTCCTCTCTTCCTCCTTTTCTCTGGATCGTAAGAGTTTGTTTGCAGTCATAGTGCCATACCACGTGGAAACAGGCCCTTCGGCCCAATTTGTCCATGCTGACCAAGATGCTTCATCTACACTAGTCCCACCTGTCCACACCTGACCCATGTCCAGTGGACCTGGTGGGCTGAAGGGCCTGTCTCCACACTGTACCTCTAAACTAAACTAAGCTCATCTCAATGTGTGGGAAGGAACTGCACATGCTAGTTTAAACCGAAGATAGACACAAAATGCTGGAGTAACTCAGCGGGACAGGCAGCATCTCTGGAGAGAAAGAATGGGTGACGTTTCGGTTCTGAAGAAGGGTCTCGACCCAGAACGTCACCCATTCCTTCTCTCCAGAGATGCTGCCTGTCCCGCTGAGTTACTCCAGCTTTTTGTGTCTATCTAAGCTAATCTCAATGTTTGGCAGATCTGCTGTGCGGTGACATCCAGTTAAAAATGTAGATGATGAACGAATACAGCGAGGTGGTGGTGAGGTGGAGCCGGGTATTAGCAGCGTAGGCCAGTTTGTGGCGTGGAAATAAGCAGCAAAGGATAGACCGCTGGGGAAGGCAGAGGTGATGGCAAAGCCACAGGAAGGCATAATTGTTGATGATTCTGTGGCTGCAACTGGATAGATAGAATGGAAACAGGGAAGGTTTTTATCGGAGATACATCATGGCAGTAGGCCCTTCCGCCCACCGAGTCCGAGCCAAGCAGCAACTACCCGTACACTAGTGCTATCCTGCAAACTAGGGACAATTTGCAGAAGCCACTTAACCTACAAGCCTGCACCTCTGTGGAATGTGGGAAGAAACTGGAGCACCCGGAAAAACCTATGCGGTCACAGGGAGAGTGTACAGACAGCACCCATAGTCAAGATCAAACTCGGCTCTCTGACTCGGGATGGCAGCAACTCTACCGTGCCGCCCCTGTGGGAGTGTGGTCCTGCCCAGCTGGCCACGTGGTCAGAGGCATTGGCTTGATCATTCATGTTGTAGGGTCCGTTTGATAAGATGGCATAATTATCCATCTCACAATCGTTTGTCAGTTTTGTCAGAGCCTTGCCGACAATGCGATAGGGTGGAAGTGTATTCGGAGGGATTTGTACAACGAATCCTGGGAAATGTGGACTTGAATAGATTGTGTGGTGGATAGTGAAAAGGACAGTCTTGGAATTCAGGATGATCTTGATCAGTTGGTAAAATGGACAGAGGAATGACAGATGGAATCTAGTCCTGATAAGTATGAGTTCATGCTATGTGGGAGGAATAATACGGACAAGTCTTACCCAATGAATGGGAAGGCATTTGGGAGTAGCACAGAATCGAGGGACCTCAATCTACACGTTCTAGATCCTTGAAGAAGGCACGTAAGGTTGGTAAAGAAGGTTTATGGGAAACTTACCTTCAGCAACAGGGGCATAAAATGTGGGAGCCAGGAAATTATGGTACAGCGTTAAAAATCATTGTTTAGGTCATGATTGGAGCGCTGTATACAGTTCTGGTCACACAGGAGAAAGCAGAACATATTTACCAGTCCACTGCCTGGGATGGAGTGTTTCGCTTATAAGGAGAGACTGAATAGGCCAGGTTTGTTTTCTTTGGAGTGACAGAGGCTGAGGGAGGATATTATTAAGGCATACAAAATTATGAGGGCCATAGATAGTGCATACAGTAGGAAACATTTCCCCCATAAACGAAGTTGTGAGAATCAATAGACAAAAGACAATAGACAATAGGTGCAGGAGTAGCACTGTCATTCAATGTGATCATGGCTGATCATCCCCAATCAGTACCCGTTCATGCCTTCTCCCCATATCCCGTATTTTTAAGAGCCCTATCTAGCTCTCTCTTGAAAGCATCCAGAGAACCTGCCTCCACCGCCCTCTGACGCAGAGAATTCCACAGACTCACCACTCTCTGTGAGAAAAAGTGTTTCCTCGTCTCCGTTCTAAATGGCTTAATCCTTATTCTTAAACTGTGGCGCCTGGTTCTGGACTCCCCCAACATAAGGAACATGTTTCCTGCCTCTAGTGTGTCCAAGCCCTTAACAATCTTATATGTTTCAATGAGATATCCTCTCATCCTTCTAAACTCCAGAGTGTACAAGCCCAGCTGCTCCATTCTCTCAGCATATGACAGTTCCTCTCATCATATGACAGTCCCTCTCAGTATGACAGTCCCTAATCTAGAGGAGATGTTTAAGGTAAGGGGTATTAGGTAATGAATGGGATCTGGTGAAGACTTTTTCACCTAGACTGTGGTTGGAACCTGGAATTAACTACCCAAGTGGATGGTGAAAACTGGCACTCTCATAATATTTAAGAAGTATGTCGATGAACATTTGAATTGCTAAAGCCTAGAAAGCCACAGACCATGTGTTATAAAAGGGAAGTGTAAATGGGTAATTGATGGTCAGTATGGGCATTGTGAGCCAATGGGACTGTGTTCTATGACTTTATGCTTTTGAAAAGCTAAAACACATTAAAGGATTTTATAGAGAGGAGGGAGCCTGGAGTAGGACTGTAGATGGCAAATATACTGTGGACAAATGTTTGAGATAACAGAAGTGCTGAATGGGAGTATGAATGATACCTGAGAAGTGAATTTACAGAAAACTGTTTTAAGTGTTGAATAGGTCAGGAGGACACATTATTGGCAACAATGCTGAATATAAGATTCAACTGTCAAGATTTAACCTTATTGCAGTAGTGGTATGTGGACAGAAACTAACACAGGTTTCAGTCAAGCAGTTGCCAGTGTGGGTTTTCTTTAATTTAGTACACTGCGCATACTCACATTCATATTCATGAGACTGATATGATATGAATATATCATACAACTCAAATCACACCATCTGGGACAGTTCTTAAAGGTACAGTTTCCGTTATATACACAACAAAAACCATTAACAATAACATGTGATCAAGGACAAGGAGAATGGCAAATGTAAATGTAATATTGACACTTTCTACTGATGACAGCAGGGTTAAGTAATGTTTTATGCCAAGGGTTTGGTGAAACAGTTATCTGAAACAGTTGGTTGCCAAGCCAACTTTAGTTTGCAGGAGATAGACACAAAAAGCTGGAGTAACTCAGTGACACAGGCAACATCTCTGGAGAGAAGGAATGGGTGATGTTTCGGGTCGAGACACTTCTTCAGACTGGTTAGGGAAATGAGAGATATAGACGGTGATGCGGAGAGATAAAGAAAAATAAATGAAAGATATGCAAAAAAATAACGATGATCAAAGAAACAACTGTTGTAAGCTGTTTGTAGGGTGAAAATGAGAAGCTAGTGTGACTTGGGTGGGGGATGGATAGAGAGAGAGGGGCTGAAGTGAGAGACATCAATATTCATACCACTGGGCTGTAAGCTGCCCAAGCAAAATATTAGATGCTGTTCCTCCAATTTGCATTTAACCTCACTCTGACAATGGAGGAGACCGAGGACAGAAAGGTCTGTGTAGGAATGGGAAGGAGTATTAAAGTGTCAAGCAACCGGGAGATCAGGTTGGTTCAGGCGGGCTGAGCGAAGGTGTTCAGCTAAACGATCGCCCAATCTGCGTTTGGTCTCGCCGATGTATAAGTCCACATCTTGAACAACGGATAGAGTGGATGAGGTTGGAGGAGGTGCAAGTGAACCTCTGCCCAACCTGAAAGGACTGTCAGGGCCCCTGGACAGGGTCGAGGGCGGAGGTATAACGGCAGGTGTTGCATCTTCTGTGGTTGCAGGGGAAGGTACCTGGGGAGGGGGTGGTTTGGGTGGGATGGGTTCCGCCTTCCGGTAACTTTGCCATCACCTCTAAGGGAGTTGCAGAGGGAAGGTCTCTGTGGAGGGCGGAAAGGGGTGGAGATGGGAAAATGTGGCTAGTGGTTGGAGGTGGCGGAAATTTTGGAGTATAATGTTTTTGTATGCGACAACTGATGGGGTGCAAGGTAATAAGGACTATGGGGACTCTGTCTCTGTTGTGACTGGGGGTGGGGAACAAGGACGGAGCTGCGGGATACCGAGGAGACATGAGTGACGGCCTCATCTATGATGGGGGAGGGGAACCCCCATTCCCTAAAGAATGGGGACATCTCGGATGTCCTAGTATGGAACACCTCATCTTGGACACAGATGCAGCGTAGATGGAGGAATTGGGATTAGGGGATAGAATCTTTGCAGGAAGCAAGGTGGGAAGAAGTGTAGTGGAGATAGTCGTGGGAGTCAGTGGTTTGTAATAGACGTCAGTCACTAGTCTATTTCCTGTGATGGAGACTGAGATCAAGAAAGGGGAGGGAGGTGTCTGAGATGGTCCAAGTAAATTTGAGTGCAGGATGAAAATTGGTGTTGAAGTTGATGAAGTTCTGCATGGGTGCAGGAGGTAGCACCAATGCAGTCATCAATGTAACGGAGAGAGAGTACGGGTACAGGGATTGTTCAACGTACCCTAAAAAGAGTTTGCAGGATACTGTAAAATAACCATTTAGAAAATATGACAAAGACCAAAATAATCTATTCTACATTGTGAGAAGGTTAGAACTGCAACCTATTGCACTTCACCATCTCCATCCTCCTGCACTCTAACTACGCACCAGGGAAACAAATCCCTCAGCCAAAGGACAATCATAAACACTTATGTTGCCAGTAACAGTAACAACTTGTGTTTTGACAGATGTCCATGTTTTGACAGGCATAAATAATTCCTTCAAAATAGCAGATTGTTTAATAATTCTGACCAAGTAATCCCAAGGACAAATCCAAGAGTGGACAATTGGGGATTAATACATAACATACCCACTAGCCAAACATCTGCATTGACTCTCATGGGCCATAAGGTTATGCTTTTGTGCAAGTTAGAATTACAGCTCTAGTCAAAGAATGTATTCTGGCAAGAACTATCATGGCTAGTGAAGACAATAGCAAATAAAGTATTAAAATATGTGTTAATGGTGTGTAGTTATTATCGCTCCTGCTTATGACTTAATGGTGGTTGTTTTATAACAAGAGCCTGCTGCCTCATCCTTATGGAGAAGACTCCTGACCTTAACTCTATACTCTATATATTTCATTGAGGTCAGAAGCCACATCAAAAGGTGTTGGCTTATGCACCGTTTTGGCAATGGTCTCTGGCAGTTAAGCATAGTATTTGGTGTCACTGGGAATTATGTATTAGTGTGGGTTGTTTCCATGGCATCTGAAAACTGCCTGAATTTTCAACGAACAGCAATCATTGTGACTGACGTGCTTGTCACATTGCCTAGTTTGTTTTCTCATCTCTACATCCAGAACGTATACATCAATGTACACTCTCTATTAATTTGTTCAATTTACTAACTTCCCAAACACTTTGACTCATGAATATAGACGTTGTCCAACTCTATCACACAGCAAAATATTTACAAGTGCCGTCGCTCCCAGTCTTGAGTGAATAATGACTTCAGTGCTTTGGAGCAGTCTCACAACAGGGCTCAATTGTGTTTTTATGTCCACTTGGGTAAATACTTGGCACTGTCTTGCATTTAGACTGATATGTGGAAATTTAAGTAATTATTGTGCAAAATGGTCCTGGCCTTCAGCTGTGATGTCTTGCATAGTTTGAGGGAGTGTAAAATTACCACCAGCTCAAAAGGGAATTATTTTATTTACCTGAAAAGTCATTTTTTTTTCTGTAAGGCCAGCTTTCTCAAAATTAATGCATTCATGTGCTTTCTCAGCAAGGCCATCAGCGCCATTGTTAAACTGGCGCAGTGTAGACCTTGACAAGACTATTATACCATTTAAATAATAAATACCATTACGCAATAAAATGGTGGTGAAAGTAACACACCCACTCTGTAACATGTTTTACTCTTCCACATTAAACTAATATGTTTGGGTGACACATTTAATTATCTTTACACCACCAAAGACTTTAATGTGACTGTGCCAGTGAATCCTGCAGAAGTAATTAAGTTAAATTTGCATTCTCCTTCAACCGTTAGTGAGGAACACTACGAAATGTGTTTAGAACCATTTAATCAAATGGCCATATCAGATGCCACCTTTCTCAAGGACGGCTTGTTAATGTTTTTTGAGCTGAAACCCTTTTTAAGGCATAATTCAAGGAAATCAGCAGGTCTAACACAGAGCAAGCTGAAGCTCCAAAAGAACACAGTGTTGGAGTAACAGTAGAAACAAGGAACTGCAGACGCTGGTTTATACCAAGGAGACACAAAGTGCTGGAGTAACCCAGCGAGGAAGGCAGCATCTCTGGAGAATATGGACAGGTGATTTTTTGGGTTGAGACCATTCTTCAGACATTGTCAGCCTTTGCAAACAAACTATGGGCTAACAAACAAGTCCCTTGGCCCACCGAGGTCAAGTCGACCTCGACCTCGTTCACTAGTACTATCCCACAGAGCAGGGACAATTTACAGAAGCCAATTAACCTACAAATCTGCATGTCTTTGGGATGTGGGAAGAAACCGGAGCACCCAGAGGAAACCCACATTGTCACAGGAGGAACATACAAAGTCTGTACAGAGAACTCCCGTAGTCAGGATTGAACACGGGTCTCTGGCGCTGTGAGGCAGCAACTCTGCTGATTCCTTCTCTCCAAGATAGAGGAGTCTGAAAACCGTGACCTCCAGGTTCAGGAACAAACAGCTTCTTCCCAACAACCATCAGGCTCTTGAACATTACAAATACTAACTGCAAACTCTCTTGGTTGCCAAAGGTATTATTGGCTTTTAAAGACTGATATTGTTTTATTTATTATGTTATCTATGAATTTATTATGTTATCATTGAGAGATTCCTTCTCTCCAGAGATGCTGCCTGTCCTGCTGAGTTACTCCAGCATTTTGTGTTTACCTTTGATTTACACCAGCATCTGCAGTTCCTTCCTACACAACCTGTGTTATGGTGTCCTTTCTGTAAATGACAGTTCCAGTCTCTGTCTCGCTTGTGATTTCTCTCCAAACTCTCGCACTTCTGTCATGGCTGTGATGGTCTTTGTCCCAAACCAAAATTGAGTTATGTTCATAAGTTATAGGGGCAGAATTAGGCCATTTGGCCCATCATATCTACTCTGCCATTCAATCATGGCTGATTTATCGTTCCCTCTCAACCCCATTCTCCTGCCTACGTCCCATATACCCTGACACCCGTACTAATCAAGAACTTGTCAATCTCCACCTTAAATATATCCGTTGAATTGTACTCCACAGCCCTCTGCAGTAAAGAATTCCACAGATTCACCACCCTCTGACTAAAGAAATCCCTCCTCAACTCCTTTCTGAAGGTACGTCCTTTTATTCTGAGGTGATGGCCTCTGGTCCTAGACTCTCCCATGAATAAAAACATCCTCTCCACGTACCCTCTATCCAGGCTTTTTACTGAAAACGTAACAATTAAATTCTTACTTGCAGCAGTATATCAGATCTGAAAACAGTATTCATAGATGACATAATAAATAAAACCATATCAGTCTTTAAAAGCCCATAATACCTTTGGCAACCAAGAGAGCTTGCAGTTAATATTTGTAACGTTCAAGAGCCTGATGGTTGTTGGGAAGAAGCTGTTTGTTCCTGAACCACGGTTTTCAGGCTCCTTTATCTTGTTCCCGAATACAGGAGGGAACTGAGTGTGTAGCCAGGGTGGTGTGGCTCCTTGATGATGATGCCTGTTTTTTTGGGGCAATGCCTCCTATAAGGTCTCTTCGATGATGGAGAGGTCAGTACCTGTGATGGTCCGGGCGGTATGCACCTCTTTGTTAATGGGCAGTTAATGCTGTCGAACAAGGCTGTGATACAACTTTGATAGGCACGAAAAGCTGGAGTAACTTAGCGGGTCAGGCAGCATCTCTGGAGAAAAGGAGTAGGTGAAGTTTCAGGTTGAGACCCTTATTCAGACTTTGCTGTATTCTATGTTTTTACAGTACTCAGAATAATAAAGTATGTTACTGGATAATGTTTTGGTCTCCTTAAATAACGATTATAAATTGAGGTGCACTCAACTGTGTGCAGTTCTGATTATCTAGCTAGAGGAAGGATGTCATTAAGCTGGAAAGGGTACACAAACAATTCTCAAGGATGTTACTGGGACAAGAGGGCTTGAGTTATAAGGATAAATGGACAGGGTGGGGGGTTGTTTTCCCTGGAGTGTAGGGGGCTTAGGGGCGACTTCATAAAATCAGGAGGGGCATGGATAAGGTGAATGCTCACTGTCTTTTTCCCTGGGGAGGGAAGTCTAAAAATAGAGTTCAGAGATTTAAGGTGACAGGGGAAATATTTAAAGGGGATATGGGGAGCAACTTTTGCACACAGAGCACATGGTAGAGGTGGGTATTCTTACAATGTTTAAAAGTGATTTAGACAGGGACGTGGATAGGAAAGATTTAGAGGGGTTTGGGTCAAATCCATTTGCAGACAAATGGGTCCAGGAAAGCTAGGCAACTTAATTTACATGGATGTGTTAGGCCAAAGGCCTGGTTTCCGCACTGTATAACTATACCAAGCTAATTTGGAATCCAGTTTGCTAATGCACCTATGAACCCCAACTTTCTAGACCAGCTTACCATGTGGAACATTGACAAAATCTTTGTTAAAGTGCAAGTGAAGCACCTCAACTACCCTGCCTTCAACAACTTTCTTAGTTACCTCAGCAAAATCACAACCAGATTTGGGAAACAGGATATCCTCTGTACAAAATTACTTTGACATTAGGACTGAATTGAAGTGGAATTCCTTCAATGATGTTTTTAGAATTTGTTAGCACAGAGGGCTGTGTCATTTGTTGGGTTAAGTCAAAACAGATCAACAGGGTTCTGGATACAAAAGGAATTAAGGGATATGGGGATAGGCCAGGAAAATGGCATTGTGTTGGAAGATCAGGCTTAATGGGACAAATGGTCTACTCCGGTTCTACTTCTTATGTTCCAGTTGCTGATACAGAAAGTTGACGTACTTGGTGAAAAGCTAGAACAGTATAGGATACTTGTTTAGACTAGGACAGGCCTTCCAACCCATAAAATCCACGTCGAACATGAAGCTAAAACATTTGCAATCTAGTTTATTTTAAATTGTTTTAGAATATTTGAGATGTGAAGGTTTTTGCTTATTCTACTATTGTCTAAACATCTAACTCTATTTAATGTATGCAGCTCATTCATCTGCCCTTCCTCATTGCGGTTGTTCAGTACACATGAGATGCAAATGCTGGAGCTGCACTTAATTTATACAAGAGACCGTCAATCTTCGGTTTGAATCTGGATGTTCAGAATATTTAACGGTTGCTTTGCTTCATTGTTGTATAGTTATAGCTGATGGCCTTCAAACATTTCTTATGCAATCAACTTGCAATAAATATGCATGCAGGGACTTCAGCAACAAGAGACACACAGAACTGAATACAAGAAGGTGTTTGACTTAGAGCAGCAGAAATCCTTTAGCCAGATTTATTCCAGCCGGACTCATGAACTAATTTTCTCAGCAAAGAGGCATTCTGAATTAAGATGTAGTTGTCTGCTTGGCAGCTGTTCATTCTTTAAAAAAAACCATCCTAGCAAAATAATTAAAAAAACTTTTGCAATATCTTTTCATTCAATAAAAATGTTTGCCCAATTTTAGTTAGTGTGAGTAAACACACAGCGATATTTTAGTATATATTCAATCATGAGATTAAAACAAATAATCTATTCATATTTGTCCCTTCCAAACTACATAATATACCAGGGGCTGATTTTGCACTATTTCATTCATATTTCCAACACATTGGCTGTTAATATAATATTGGTGCATCTCCATACAACTTCAGCGTCAAGGTGTGCATTGGATATACTGATATATTGATTATGTCATTATTATACTCTGCTGAGCACACATATTAAATTCACTCTTCTCCTGGCAGATTAAAATGTGCTCCAAGGAACATAAAAATGCGAGCATTTGCGATAAATGCTAAAGATTAAATTAAAACAATTCCAATTATGCATGAGGAATAGATTGGGTGAACGCACAGTCTCTTGCCCAGAGTAGAGGAATCGAGAACAAGAGGACATAGGTTTAAGGTGAGGAGGGAAAGATTTAATGGGAATCTGAGGGCTAACTTTTTTTTCTCAGTGGTGGGTGTATGGAACAAGCTGCTGGAAGAGGTAGTTGTGGCAGGTAATATCGCAATGTTTAAGAAACACTTAGGCCTTGTACATGGATAGGGTAGGTTTAGATGGATATGGGCCAAAAGCAGGCAGATGGGACCAGTGTAGATGGGGCATGATGATTGGCGTGGGAAAGTTGGGCCGCAGGGCTTGTTTCCATGCTGTATTACTCTATGCTCTTTGAAGTAATGTGATTTTGTGTGAAAAAAGTTGGTAATATTGGTAATGTTTTGGTAATGGTGAAATGTTAAGTTCAAAGTAGAGCTAATGCACGAGAATGTGGATGCTGCTGGTATGAACTGCTATTCTTTAACAATCTGTATTGATGATATTGATCATTTCATGTGCCAGATTATTTAACTCTTGCATTTCACCTTGGACTGGGTCCGTAGCACTCTTTTCAATACCGTGGTACTCAGAGGTATTGAAAATAGTTGACATATTTAATTGGGCATGAGTAGTGCACTGCCGTTGATCAAATGTCTCAGTTAAGTACCTTAGCCGTTCAGTTGGGAAATGGTAAAACTAATACACACATGGTTTACCATTGTCCGCCTTTTCTTCCAATGCCGTCACTTGGGATTGAGGATGACTTGCTTCCACACAAGTTCCTTGAGTTCCACGCTGGCTGATGAGGCTGACATGGGAACCATAGGCTCGTGCAAAGATGTGGCAGGAGGTGCCTGACTGGGTGGATGAATGAGTCGTTTCTGAGGCGGTGACTACACCCACTGTTCATCCAGGGCTTCTGTGTTCTCCTAAAGCATGTACTGGATGTTCTCATTCCCATCCTGAATGGCTCTTCTCCAAATCGAATGACCAGGCTCAGGGCTTCTAAACAATCAATAACGCTGTTGTGTTTTTTCACACAGGCTTTGACCCCACTCATGAATCTTTTAGTTTATCTGCCTGGTTGTCTCTTTTTGCACAACAGAAATTGGAATACCTGCATGAACCTGTTTTGGGAGTCCAATGCCGGGCATGCAAATGGTATGACTTGGCTCATGTAGTTGGCGGGGGGGACTCAATGCTGGGGATGTTATCCTGAAGGAGCACACCAATGTTGGTTTACTTATCCTTCCAGAGAATGTAGAGGATTCTGCAGAGGCAATACTGGTGGCTTCATTAAAGATTAGATTAGATTAGAGCTACACGGTGGAAACAGGCTCTTCGGCCCACCGAGTCCACGCCGACCAACGATCCCCACATGCTAACGCTATCCTGCACACACTAGGGACATTTTACCATTTTTTCCCACGATGCCAATTAACCTACAAACCTCTACGTCTTTGGAGTGTGAACAGAAACCGGAGATCTCAGAGAAAACTCACACAGGTCACGGGGAAAATGTACTAACTCTGTACAGACAAGCACCCGTAATCACAATCAAACGCGGCTGTTTGGCGCTGTAAGGCAGCAACCCTACCGCTGTGCCACCATGCCGCCTACTATTGTGTTTTGCACTATTGTCTTGTTTTTTGCAGTCATTTATTTTTCCACTATCTTTCAGAATTTGAGCAATTTATGTATAAATTATGGTTTTGTGTGGTCCGAGTCTATTTGCCCGATATGCTGCTGCAAACAAGATTTTCATTTCATTTGTACCTCCAGTCTATGCATATGACAATAAACTTGGCGGCTTATAACATTCTCATATTTAAGCCAGCAATTGTTCGTCAACAACATAATTCACTGATAAGAATCCTATTACCTATTTAGCTAGTACAAAGGATATGTTTAATCATGGAACAAAGAAAAGTACAGTGTTGAAACAAGCAACTGCAGCGTCGAGACAAGGAACTCAGACTATCCAATCTGAAGACCTGAAACGTCACCTATCAATGTTTTCCAGAGATGCTGCCTGACCAGCTCAGTTATTCCAGCACTTTGTGTCATTTAAAAAAAAAAGGTAAAGCACAGGAATAGGCCCTTCGGCCCTTAATGTCTGCACTGAACATGATGCCAAAATAAATTAATCTCCTCTGCCTGCATGTGGTCCATATCCCTCCATTCCCTGCATATCTATGTGCCTATCCAAAAGCCTACTAAACGCCACTATCGTATCTGCCTCCATCACTATTCCTAGCAGCGTGTGCTAGACACCCACCATCTTCTGTATAAAAAACGTTTTCTCACAAATCTCCTTCAAACTTTGCCCATCTCACTTTAAAACAATGCCAGTCTGAAGAAGTTTCCTGACCCGAAATGTCATCTATCTAAGATTCTCCAGGGATGCTACCTGACCCGCTGAGTTACACAGTATTTTGTGTCTTTTTTTGTAAACAAGCATCTGCAGTGCCTTATTTCTACATTAAAGCTATGCCCTCTAGTTTTTGACATTTCCTCTCTGGAATATAGGTTCTGACTACCCAATTTATGCCTCTCATAATTCCATATACTTTAATCTGGTCTCCCCTCAACTTCCAATATTCTTGAGAAAACAATCCGAGCCTGAATCAAGTTAAACCTACTCTGTTGGTCCATTTGGCGTTTAGTTATTAATTGCTGACTCTTCGTCTTCAAGTATCAGTACTGTTTTTTTTTCTTGTAAAGAAACCACTGGAGGATTTTAAAATACTTTAACAAAATAAAACAGAGATTTCTACACAAAATCAGAGGTTCTGAAAATTTCTAAAATAATGTTAAAATCTGTATTTGGTCAGAGCATTTCACATTTACATTATAGACATATGACTTATTTATTTCAATCCAAAGAACGTGTTTTAGTAAAAATGTTATTAAAAAAATAATAATTACAGCAGTACTGGGCTTTTATTTAGATTTGTTGTGAAGAATGAAGATCAGTCAAAGGCAGAAACTGTACCATTTAAAACCAGAGAGGAAAGAATACAAGAGTATCTCCCTGAAAATAGCTGTAAACCTTTGGATATTGCATTTAATATTATTATTACTGTAGAGTAAATGGCAGTAATAATTCTATTGGAAAACATATAAACACACTGTACAAAAAGTGACAACCACACTATTCATTTCAGAATTATTACAAACAGTAAATACACTCATTTAAAACAGACCTCCTGACTGTAATAACAGATGACCGCATGGTTAAAAAGTTAACTGCAATTTATCATTCTGACACTTTCAAAACAAAACCTCATGTACCATTTCCCTCAAGGTTAACTTGGTATTTTGCATTTATTCGTTATGTTAGACATTTCCTGCCTCTTTTTGGTCAAGACTTCAAAAAAAAATTAACAGGAAGCCGATAATAGGCATTTAGTTTTACTCATTTAAGCATTTTATATAATTATTTTATGCCTCCAAGTTGACAAGTTGAAAAATGTAAATTAAAGAAAGTAAAATGCAATTTATCACCTATAAATAAGCATTAATTAATGTAATCCCAATTTTGATGTACACACAGAGAAGCAAGCAAGGAGGATAATTAGTATATGTCAAAAGGTCATGTGATAGTAGAATTAGGCCATTCGGCCCATCAAGTTGACTCTGCCATTCGATTATGGCTGATCTATCTCTCCTTCCTAACCCCATTCTTCTGCTTTCTCCCTATAAACTCCGTACTAATCAAAAATCTATCTCTGCCTTAAAAATAACCACTAACTTGGCCTCTGCAGCCTTTTGCGGCAAATAATTCTGCAGATTCGCCACCTTCTGCTAAAGAAATTTATCTTCATCTCCTTTCTAAAAGAACGTCCTTTAATTCTGAGGTTATGACCTCTAGTGCTAGACTCTCCCACTCGTGGAAACATCCTAGTGAATGTGAAGTAAAAGTTGTAGCAGGCATTTGGACGCTCCTGCCTACTCCAGCATTCCATAAGATCATGGCTGAGTTTTTAACCTTGGACCCACCTTCTTGCACTAACCACAAGCCCTGATAGCCCTACCATCCGAAAATCCATCAGTGTTAAACACAAAAGCATGCCAGATATACCTTGAAGGGCACTGCACTCATTTTTTTAACACACATTATTTTATCACAGATGGACACATTAAACCTTATCCAACTAAGTAAACAGAGCCTCTGAAGTATTGGAACCACAGTTTGCCAGGCTATATAACAAGCCTTATAACCATATAGACATTATTATTGAAGAGGTTACATTAATTATAAATTATTTTTGATACAATATAATTTATTTAGAAGGCCTAGTAAACCATATGTGTTTTTCATTTATCCTACTATTAGGTCTTATACAGAAAAAAATACAAGTTACCCTTCCACGATTAGTTACTTTTGCACGTTGTCTACAGCCATTTTCTATCCATTGACTACTATTAGTAACTTTAAGTTACACTCACCTTCAAATATAGTTTCTACAGTTATCCAGTAAATTGCCAAAACCGTCCATCCTGATCATCACATAACTGTATCTAAATCAATAAGCTTTCACCAGGAATACCTGGAGATCACTACCTTCAGGAGATTTTGGATGTAAGAAATGACCTTTGTTGAAAACATCAAGGCTAAATAAAAGATCTTCATGTTTGAACAAGCACAGCCCCACTTAAAATGGATTTTGTGTCCCAAACTGCATTAATTGCATTCTGTACAAAATATCATTGAACTCAACTGATTCAGGTGATATTTATTAGTAAATATTCAATTCCAATTAAATAAATATCTGCCAAGTAAACATTTTTGTGAAGTCAGTAAAAAGCAGATTTTTTTTTTTCTATTTTCATTTTTATTAATGAAACTTGTAAATTCCTGTTAAGTGAATACGAATACTTCAATTTCTTAATTTTACAGTTCAATTTTAATGAAACATTGCTTGATACTGTTTAAATTACAGTAATTTTCAAATATAAAACAATTCAGATTTCGGAAAACATTTCATTGCGATTAGAATGGGATTTGGCCATGAGAATAGTTTTACTCGTTTTTTTCTGTCATCCTCTGATAACTAAATACAATATTGACATCTAATGACTATTCAAATAACAGGAATTGACTGTACATTAACGATGAGTTTTTATTTCCCCACCAGGTAAATGTTATGGATATTATATATGTTCACATTGGTACGTTTAACCCTTACACCACCCATCTGGTTGACTGTAGACTATACAACCCCTTCACAAAAGCTGACAGATATTCTTGTTAATATACTTCAATCTTTGAAATATGAGTAACATTTAAATCATTATGATCTGTAACACATTTGTGGGCTGGGGCAAATAAAAAATGTTTCAAATATTGGGGATTAAGTTAATTTGTTAATTATTAGGATTGGATGCAATTCTTTTTTTTTCATTTATATATACATGGTTTTCTCCAAAGGGGAATAGATTAATTCTCATTTGGCTCACTCGCTGGTGTGTAGCTGCCAGGCTTCCAGGCAGCCAGAGAATGTGATCGATTGATTGACCACTGACTGAAAATACAAAATGTACATTATGCAAAATAAAACAGCCTGGGGATTTCTTAAGGCTGTATGAGATCCTCAGAACAGAACAAGAAGATATTATTCGAGGACTAATGCATTTCAACCTGTTCTACACTTTGATTAGACTGTTTATCCACACAACACAACTCTGGTGGCATTGGGTGTGGAGGGCAAGGTTTCATAGAGTCCCAGGGCTACACTGCTCAGGGACAGGCCCATCGGCCCATCTTGCCATGCTGACCAGTTTGCTTATCTGAACCAATCCCAGATACCTATACCTGGCCCATACCCTTTCAAATTTTCCTATCCGTGTACCCATATAAATGTCTTCTAAATGTTGCTTCTACCACTTCCTCAGGATGCTTGTTCCATGTACGCACCATTATTTGTGTGAAAATGTTCCCCCTTAGGTCTCTTGAAAATCGTTCCCCTCTCAGCGTAAACCTCTAGTGTTTGACTCCCTACACTGAGATAAAGACAGTGGCTGTTCACCTTATATGCCCCTCATGATTTTACAATCGTTTCTAAGGTCATCCCTCAGGGTCCTAAACTCCAGGGACAAAGTCTAAGTCTACCAAGCCTCTCTTTTTGCTGAACACAGTAAAAAGCCTTGTGATTATTTTTTTAAGCAACCTTCTTTTTGACATCCTTCCTATAGCAGGGCTCCAGAACTGTACCCAACGCTCCGTATGTGGCCTTATCAATGTCTTGTGCAGCTGTAATGTGATGTCCCAATTGCTCCACTCAAGCTCAGACCAGTGAAGGTAAGCAGGCCAATTGTCTTTTTTCTTTTATTTTTTTACTCTTTGACTTTCATCCACCTTGAATCGTTTCTTAACAGCCCAATCTAGCAAGCCTGGGCCTTGGGCAATATACAGCCAGTCATTAGCAGGTGAGTGCGGCCCACCGAGAAAGATTGGCTCACTTTAACTTCTTCTCTCAAAGGCAATATCCTTGCTTACAACCCAGCTTCACCTCTGCAAAATGCCAAAGATTAGGCACACACTGCAAATGGGAAATAAGAGCCAATTATCAAAGTACTTCAGCAACATGGCACATTATGTTAAAACTCCACGACACAAGCCACCATCTATTCCTTTTTGCATGAAAGACATTTCATGCAGATCACAACACCTAACTAGCAAAACAACGGTGTTAATCTCAATAATTGAATGATATGTTTAAGTGGTGTAAGGGTTCAACCAAATGTCCTTTCAACCATGGCAAAAGTAAACCGACTAAATTTCCCCCTTAATTAAGCATTTTCACATTGAAAAACATATTGTCCTTGACAAAGAATAATTATATGTGCTAAGAGAAGTATTTTTAAAAAGAAATCTAGAATACATTCACTCAGATTAAAATGTCATTTACATATAAATTATAGGAAAGATGCACTTGTTAAATAAAAATAAAATGCAAAAAAAAAACCCAATCCAAAGAAAGAGGGATATTTAATAAAATTCCAAGCTATAACAAACTACAAAAATATAAAATGAGTGCAGATATGGTAAAAGATATGAAAAATGTTCTATTGCAGAGTTAAGAAGTTCTCCTTCACTGTTAAATGCTGAGGAAGTCTTAAATCACAATTCATAAAAAATAGGTAAGATGTTCATCGTGGAATCAGCACTGGGCACAAAATTTACATCCTGATTCTGACTTGCTTTAAATACAAATGTACAAAATGTAAACCAAGACAGTTATAGAGAAATTTACAAAACCTCCTTTTTTTTTAATAAAGACAAAATACAGTTCTAGTAAATGCTATATATTTTTTTTAAATACGTGCAAGTAGCCATTTTCATTGATTTGCTATTGCAATATTCTAAGGAGACACCACCTTGTTTCGAACATCATGATCCCAACCTCCAAGACAGACCTGAGAGGAAGTGAGGCAGCTAGAGCAAATAAAACGGAGTAGCTCTGTCGTGTGGAATGGATACCCTACCAGGAAACTGGTGCTTTCCTGCTAAATAGTTCCAGTAAATGGTAAAATCTGAAGAACACAAATATTCTCCACACGGACGATGAGCTGAGACTAGCTGTTTCCTCCAGAGTTCGAATTAGCTTGATGGAAATTCACATGGTGATTGGAATGAGCCTTCACACTTGTAGTGCTGTTTGAATGACTATGATGATTCTGCAAAAGAGACCACAGTTTACATCTTTACCATTCGTTTTCAAGTCAGTACACTGCAAGCAGACAGTAAGAAGCCATTTTGATTGATGAGAACAAATGAATATTTTGACAGCAATCTCATAACGGAGAAATGCGTAGGAAGGAACTGCTTTGCTGCTTTAAACCGAAGATAGACACAAAATGCTGGAGCAACTCAGCGTGACAGGCAGCATCTCTGGAGAGTAGGAATGGGTGATGTTTCAGGTCGAGTCCCTTCTTCAGAGTCTGAAGAAGGGTCTCGATCCAAAACGTAATCCATTCCTTCTCTCTCTCTCTCTCTCTCTCTCTCTCTCTCTCTCTCTCTCTCTCTCTCTCTCTCTCTCTCTCGATGCTGCCTGTCCCGCGGGGTTACTCCAGCATTTTGTGTCTATCTTCATAATGGAGAAATGTGGTTACATTCTGGAATCTAAAATGGAACATTTCTCATTACATGAAGACATTTAGGTTAAGAATTTATATTTTCATATTTTGCTGCCTTTAATTTGCTTTCTGTAAAAGGTATTTAATGTGATTAGTATTTCAGTGATTACAAGACGTCAGTGCCTTGAATCTGCACAGCAACTGACACCTCAGGGACCTGGGTAGACATAGAACACAGAGCAGTAGAGCACAGGTATGGGCCCTTTCGCCTACAATATATGCCGCGAACATAATGCCGTTAAACATCTCATCTGCCTGTACATCATCGATGCCCTTCTATTCCGTACACTTCCATGTGCCTATCTAAATACCTCTTAAATGGCACTATTGTAACTGTCACACCAACACCACCCCTAGTAAACCCGGTCCAGGCCCCCACCGCTCTGTGTACAAAACTTTCCCCTCACATCTCCATTAAACTCTCGCAGCTCACCTTATAGCTATGCCCTCTAGTGTTGGATATTTCCACCCTGGGAAAAGGATTCTGACTGTCTATCTATGCCTCTCAGAATTGTATCTATTTCTATCCAGTCTTCCCTCAACCTCCAATGTTCCAGAGAAAAACAGCCCATGTTTATCCAACCTCCCCTTGTAGCTGAAACCATCGAATCCACGCAGTATTCTGGTAAACCTCCCGTGTACCCTCTCCAATGCCTCCACATATTTCCTGCAACGGGGCGACTAGAACTGTACGTCATACTCCAAATATGCATGCAAACACTCCAAATTACAATGGTGCTTCACCAAGGCGAGACGACTTGAATAACTTGTCTGGTCTCTGCCATTTTCAGGGCAGGAAGAGAACCTGCAAGGATGAATTTGTGGTCAATGAGCCGTCTGCCATTTGTGTGGTTTATGGGGAGCATAATCTGCTCTTGTGGGGCACTCCTGCAGGATTCCTGGTGAACTATGAGCCGTGTGTGTGGCTGGTATCTCAGGCTCCACTGAAAGCAAAGGTCCGGTCACAAGGAGCCCATCACTGCTCAATAGACCACGCAGCTGGTCATTACAGACATGTCACTACAGAGCTTCATGCTGGTCCCATGTACAAGAGACCAGACCTCTTTGAAACCAGGCCAGAGTTAGAAACATTAAGGGTTGTGATCTTATTGAAACATGTAAGGGGCATGATGGGTGGATGTTGTGAAAGAATCTTGAACAAGGGGGCATAAACACAAAATAAGGGGCGTTTTAATCAGAGGTTTATAGAAACTTCATTTTGCAGAGACTGGAAATTCCCTGGAAATTCTTTGCCCCAGAGAGTTATGGAGGCTAAGAGCATTTAAAATGGTAGAGGGCGGCACACTGGAGCAGCAGTAGAGTTGCTGCCTTACAGCACCAGAGACCCAGGTTCGATTCAGACCACAGGTGCTTTCTGTATAGAGTTTGCACGTTCTCCCTGTGACCGCGTGGGTTTTCTCGGGTGCTCCGCTTTCCTCCCACACTTCCAAAGACGTGCAGGTTTGTCGGTAAATTGGCTTTTGATTGGGTGATTGCTGGTCCACGCAGACTCAGTAGGCCGAAAGGCCTGTTTCCACACTGTATCTCTAAACTAAACCAAACAAATATTTAAAAGATCATTGCTGCAGAGATGATGTTGAGGCCTGGGGTAGATCAGGAACAGGCCCTTTGGCCCATATTGTCCGTGCCAAACACGATGCCAAGTTAAACTAGTTTCATCTGCCCTCATGCAATCCATATCCCTCCATATCCATGTGCCTATCTAAAAGCCTCTTTAAATGCCACTATCGCATGTGCCCCCACCACCACCCCTGGCAGCACGTTCCGGGCACCCACCACTCTGTGTAAAACAATTGCCACGCACATCTCCTTTAAACTTTACCCTTAAAGCTATGCCCTTTAGTCTTTGACATTTTCCACCCTGGGGAAAAGGTTCTGACTGTCCACCCTATCCATGTCCCCCAGAAATGTATATACCTCTATCAGACCTCACCTCAGTCTTCAATGCGCCGGAGACATCAATTTTCTTCTCATAGCTAGTACCCTCTAATCCAGGCAGCAACCTGGTAAACCCCTTCTGCACTCTCTTTAAAGCCTTCACATCCTTTCTGTGATGGGGCGATATTTCTACAGAATATCCTCGCCAAGTACCTTCAATCCTTTATGACCAGAATATTGCCTTCTTTGGCTCAGCATCCATCTCTCTGAACAAGCTGCAATGTTTTTCAATGTTTCTATGGCTTACATTAATGTCCATTTTGTTGTATCCTCCCATGTTGCTCTACACAACAGCGTACGGTTCTAAATACCATGCAATAAACCAAACATAAAAATTGAAAAGGTCAGACAGTATCTCTGGAGAAAAAGGATGGGTGACATCCCGACCTGAAACTTCACCCATCCTTTATCTCCAGAGACAATGCTGACTCACTGAATTATTCCAGCAGTTTGTGTCTATCTTTGGTATAAACCAGCATCTGCAGTTCTTTGTTTCTATAAAAAATGCAAATACTTTGCATGGTGGCGCAGTGACCTGGGTTCGATCCCGACTACGAGTGCTGTCTGTACGGAGTTTGTACGTCCTCCCCATGACTGCATGTGTTTTCTCCGAGATCTTCGGTTTCCTCCCACACCCCCACACACAAAGACGTACAGGTACATAGGTAAATTGGGTTGGTATAAGTGTAAATTGTCCCTGGTGGGTGTGGGATAGTGTTAATGTGAGGGGATCGCTGGTTGGTGTGGACCCGGTGAGCCAAAGGGCCCGTTTCTGTGCTGTATCTCTAAACTAAACATGCTGTAGATACGTTGTAATCAAGTTGGGCAATTTGTGTTGGGAAGACTGGAGTCATTATTCATAGAAACATAGAACATTTTTTCAGTACCCCGTTCAGTACCCTGTTCCTGCTTTTTTCCCCAAATCTCTTGATTCCGTTAGCACTAAGAGCTAAATCTAACTCTCTCTTGAAAACATCCAGTGAATTGGCCACCACTACCTTCTGTGGCAGAGAATTCCACAGATTCACAACTCTCTGGGTGAAAAAGTTTTTCCTCATCTTAGTCCTAAATGGCCTACCCCTTATTCTTAAAAGTGTGAACCCTGTTTCTGGACATCCCCAATATGGGGAACATTTTTCCTGCATCTAGCCTATCCAATCCATTAAGAATTTTATGTTTCTATAAGACCCCCTCTCATTCTTCTAAATTCCTGTGAATACAAGCCCAGTCGATTCATTCTTTCATCGTGTGTCAGTCCCGCCATCCTGGGAATTAACCTGGTGAACCTACGCTGCACTCCCTCAATAGCAAGAGAGTCCTTACTCAAATTAGAAGACCAAAACTGCACACAATACTCCAGGTGGGGTCTCACCAAGGCCTGTTCAACTGCAGTTGCACCTCCTTGCTTCTATACTCAAATCCTCTCACAGTGAAGGCCAACATGCCATTAGCTTTCTTCACTGCCTGCTCTACCTGCATGCTTACTTTCAGTGACTGATGTACAAACACACCCAGGTCTCATTGCACCTCCACTTTTCCTAATCTGACACCATTCAGATAATAATCTGCCTTCTTGTTCTTGCCACCAAAGTGGATATCCTCACATTTATCCACATTATACTGCATCTGCCATGCATCTGCCCACTCACCCAACCTATCCAAGTCACCCTGCAGCCTCTTAGCATCATAACATTCTCCTCGCAGCTCAAACTGCCACCCAGCTTTGTGTCATCCGCAAACTTGGAGATGTTACAGTTACTTCCCTCATCTAAATCATTAATTGAAAGCTTACACTGGAGTAAATTGAAAGAGGGCAGAAGTACATCTTTTTACTTTTCCAAATAGTTAATTGTTTCATTCACAAAGAAAGTTTTCTGCTCTGTTCTGAATAAAAAACTGAATGGTCAAACTACCATGCACCGTCACTTTGAAGCTCCGATCCTTTAGCACAACGTCAGTATATCCCAGCCCAACTTCTCCACTGGATTTACTGCCGCTTTCGTCTACTCCAGCCAAATACAGTGTCATTAATTTGGAAAATGATTATTTGCTTCGTGCTGTTTTGCATACATAGTCTCATGGTGTATTTACAGAAGCATTCTCAAACTTTGTATGTAGTAAAATCATTACATGATCGTGTCCGTGTGTTTGATGGCCACAATATAAATTCTACCCGATTGTTTTTTGGTGGAGTTCTGCTTAAGGGAGTTAGATTGAATGTATGTAATACTCAAAAGCCTATCAGTATGTAATACTCAAAAGCCTATCAGTTTTTCAAACCCTGCATGCTGTGCAACAGATGAGACCGATTTTTATCACAACTACATTAACCTGTATTCCATTTACCCCAACAAAACTATATATCAATTTTCGTTTCAAAACCTGCATCCCTGAGCAATTGCTTATTTGGAATTGAGTCAACGAGTCATGCAACGTGGAAACTAGCCCTTCGGCTCAACTTCCCCAAGCTGACCAACATGCCCCATCTACACCAGTCCCAGCTGCCTGCATTTGCCCCATCACCCTCCAAACCAATCCTGTCCATGTACCTGTCCAAATATCTCTTAAATGTTTTGGTAGTCCATGTCTCAGCTACCTCCTACGGCAACTTGTTTCATATACCCACCACCCTTTGTGTAAAAAAGTTACCCCTCAGGTTTCTATTAAGACTTTCTCCCCTCACCTTAAACCTATGTCCTCTGGTTCTCGATTCCTCTACTCTCGGCAAATGTCTGTGCATTTACACAATCTAATCCTCTCATGATTTTGTACAGCTTGATAAGATCACTCCTCATCCTCCTGCCGTCAAAGGAATAAAGTCCTAGCCTGCTCAACATCTCCCTATAGCTTAGGCCCTCAAGCCCTGGCAACATCCTTGTAAATCTTCTCTGCACCCTTTCCAGCTTGACAACATCTTTCCTATAACATGGCGACCACAACTGAACCAAATACTCTAAATGTGGACCATAACTGAACATAATACTCCAAATGCGGCCTCACCAATGTTTTATTCAACTGTAACATGACCTCCTATACTTAATATTAAGAAGGCCAATGTGCCAAAAGCTTTTTTGACCACCCTATCTACCTGTGATGCCACTTTCAGGGAACTATGTACGTGTACTGCTCGATCCCTCTGCACTACAACAGTCCACAGAGCCCTACCATTCACTATGTAGGTGCTGCCCATGTTAGACTTCCCAAAATCCAACACCTCGCATTGCTCTGTTTTAAATTCCATCAACCATTCCTCAGCCCACCTGCCCAACCAATCAACAACCTGTTGCAGTTTTTGATAACCATCTTCACTATCTACAATACGACCCACTTTAGTGTCATCTGCTAATCATGCCTTGTACGTTCTCATCCAAATCATTGATATAGATGACAAACAGCAATGGGTCCAGCACTGAACCCTGAGGCACACCACTTGTCACAGACCTCCAGTCCGAAAAGCAACCTTCCACCATCACCCTCTGGTTCCTTCAATGAAGCCAATTTTCTATCCATTTAACTATCTCTCCTTGGGATGGAAGAAGGATGTGTGGGGCGAAGTGGTCCAAAATATTGATACACTTTACGTGAAACCGATCAGGGTTTAACTTACTCACTCAACGTGTTCCATGCTCCTTCATTTGTCATGTTCAGATTCAACCTTGTGTTGTCACTTGATAATGCACAGAATGGGGGCTGACCTGCCCTAACCCAGTGAATTGGATCCATTCAGCTGAAAAAAATCTATTTAAGCTTTCGATCAAAGGTCCAGATAAGTACCATGTAGGTGGCTTTAGTTCTTCACTGCTAAATCAGGGCCTTATGATGGAAAGCTAATTATACCAACTCCACATTCCAGAAACTAATCTGCAGCTAAGTAAGCCTTGTTCAAAAATAAATTCAACATTGGAGCATGAAGTGTTAATTTTCATCTATATTACGCTGCAATTAGAGGGCAGTACAGATTTATGATCAGATTTACTGAGGAGGTACCACAAGATGGCACTAACTGTGCTCCACTGTGCTTCTGTACCTCTCATTTACTTACTGATCTCGCATTTTTGTTAATTTGAGTAATATGAACCATTATTTTTTTCTCACCAATATGAAAATTGTGGCAGACAATGTAAAGCAGATGCACACAGCAACTGAGAATCTTGCACAGATTAGTCTCACCTGCCGTCGGAAGAGCCTCTGAAGTAGACTTCTCTTGGGTGGTTCAGGCAGGTAGCTCCTGTCAAGGTCCTGAGATAGACTTCCATTTGGACCAAATACATTCAGTTCCTTAAAACATTCCGTTTCTATCATCTGCGGTGAACACAAAAAAAAATATTACTGACTGCACAATGAATGCACACAAAATATTTCCTCATTCAACGTATTTTGAACAAACATGGTGTATTTGTTATCAAAAAGCACGACGCAACGCTCCTCACCTGTATCAACCGATTACCTGCCAGGTTTTGTCCTGCCCCCTTTCTCCAAGCTCTTTCTTTTTCCCCCGCCCCCTGCAATCAGTCTGAAGAAGGGGCTAACCCGAAACATCACCTATCCATGTTTTCATGAGATGCTAGTTGAGGCCTTGAGTATGCAGGGACTACTCTCGAACATGAAGCATCGGCTATGACCTTCCTTCCATCGAGGGGATCTACCACAGTCGCTGCCTCAAAAAGGCTGGCAGCATCATCAAGGACCCACACCACCCTGGCCACACACTCATCTCCCTGCTACCTTCGGGTAGAAGGTACAGGAGCCTGAGGACTGCAACAACCCGGTTCAGGAATAGCTACTTCCCCACAGTCATCAGGCTATTAAACTTGGGTCGGATAAAACTCTGAACATTAATACCCCTCCATCTGTTATTTGCACTTTATTAATTTATTCATTAATGTGTGTATTTACGTATATAACTGTAGTCAATGCCTACTATGTTCTGTTGTGCTATGCAAAGAAAGAATTTCATTGTCCTGTCAGGGACACATGACAATAAACTCTTTTGACTTTGACTTTGACTTGAGTTACAAAGATCTCCTAGGACCTCGTGTCGAGCATGCTGCAAGTTTGAGTTGGGGGCAAACCCTTCTGAACTCGCGGATTAGGTCGCCGCAGTGGGACAGCCCCTTTATTCTTCGTAAATCAGCATCTGCAGTTCCTTGTTTCTACAGTATATTTGTTATTATTAACTGCTTGAAACAAATCAGCCAAGAAGAACATGCTTAACGAGCATCTAGCAGGGCACAGTTTTTCTTCCTTTCTTTAGTTTAATTTAGTTTAGAGATGTAGCAGGGAAACAGACCCTTTTGGCCCACTGAGTCCACGCTGACTAATGATCACACATACACTACTCGCCTACACTGGGGACAATTTACAGAAGCCAATTAACCTACAAACCTGCACATCTTCAGAATGTGCGAGGAAAACGGAGCACTCGGAGAAACCCCACGTGGTGACAGGGAGAACGTACAGACAGCACCCGTAGTCAGGATCGAAACCAGGTTTCTGATGCTGTACGGCAGCAACTCTACCGCTGCGCCACCGTGCCACTTCCTCTTTCTGAGTCCTTTGATTGAGAATGTCTTGTTTTCATTCTGGTTTTGTGGGTTCTGAGGTGATGATGGGATCCATGCAGGAATTACAGACACTTCCACAGGAGCATGAGGGGGGTTGATGGGCCAGGGTGAGTGGGTAGTTTGAGAAGTGATGTGTTCCTTCCGTCATTTATGTCCAGCTTCTGTGTGCTGCTGGAGTTTTCTAGAGTATTAACATCTTCCTGAAAGCTCCTTCTCACTTTGACCAACCAGTGGGTTAGAGTTTCCCAGGTGTGAGAAGTGGAGATGTTGCACTTCAAGGAATCTTTGAGCATATCCTTGAATCATGTTCTCCACCCAACGGATAATTCCCTCCGACTGTAGAATGCGTGACAAAGTGTTTGTTTTGGGAGTCTGGTGTGAAATATTGTGAACAGCATCACCTACCATTGTGAATGACCATCACCAGGTACAGAAGTGTGGAAACGCACACCTCCAGATTCAGGGACAATTTCTTCCCAGCTATTATCAGGCAACAGAACCATCCTATCAACAACCAGAGAGCAGTTCTGAGCTACCATCTACCTCATTGGAGATCATCGGACTATCTTTAATTGGACTTTACTGGACTTTATCTTGCACTAAACATTATTCACTTTACCCTGTATCACGGCTTGATTGTAAACATGATTAAACTTGATTATATTCTTTCCGCTGACTGGTTAGCAAAAGCATTTCACTGTACCTCAGTATACGTGATAATAAACTAATCTAAATCCAACATAGACAACTGAAAACAACTTGGGCCTCAAAGCTGAGGATGCTGGTCTGCCAGACGACAATGATGTCAGTTCGCTTAACCTTCCAGTGAACTTAGAGGATTTTGCAAAGGCATATTTCAGCACATATTTGTTGAAAGACAAAGATAGACCCTGCCTCAGGCAGAGGCAAGGCAAGTAAACTGTCACACAATGCAAGTAATCTTACGCCCGTACTGCTACGACTTGGAAAACAGGATGCCACTTGGCACAGCAATGAGGAGTTGTAAGTGGCAGAATTCGTTCATGATACATTTTCACCTCAGTGGTGTATTTAGTGTTGAACAAGGAACTGCAGATGCTGGTTTACACAAAGCGACACACAGTGCTGGAGTAACCCAGCGGGTCATGCAGCCGCTCTGGAGAACATGGATAGGTGGCGTTTTGGGTCGGGACCCTTCTCCCGACATTGTGGCATGGGGTGGGGTGGGGGGGGGGGGGAGTTGGATGAAAGCAGGAAGAGATGTATGGAGCCGAAACGTCACCTATCCACGTTCTCCAGAGATGCTGCCTGACGCACTGAGTTACTCCAGCACTGTGTATCCCTCTGGTGTTTATAGAGCTCTTTGTATACCAGTGGTGCAGCTAGTAGAGCTGCTGCTCACTGATCCATGCTAGAGTCCCGGGTTTGATCCTGATCTCTGATGCTGTCTGTGCATGGTCTGCATACTCTTCATGCAAACAAATTAGTTTCTTCTGGGTGACAATGGACAAAAGACAATAGACAATAGGTGCAGGAGTTGGCCATTTGACCCTTTGAGCCAGCACCGCCATTCAATGTGATCATGGCTGATCATCCCCAATCAGTACCCCGTTCCTGCCTTCTCCCCATATCCCCAGACTTCTCTGTGCCCTATCTAGCTCTCTCTTGAAAGCATCCAGAGAACCTGCGTCCACCGCCCTCTGAGGCAGAGAATTCCGCAGACTCACCAGTCTCTGTGAGAAAAAGTGTTTCCTCGTCTCCGTTCTAAATGGCTTACCCCTTATTCTTAAACTCTGGCCCCTGGTTCTGGACTCCCCCAACATCGGGAACATGTTTCCTGGTGCTCCGTTTTCTCCCCACATCTCCAAGGCGTGCAGCTTTGCAGGTTATTTGGCCTCCATAAATTGTAGGGAGTGGATGAGAAAATTGGATAACAGAGAACGTGTGAATGGGTGAACGATGGTTGGTGTGAATTCTGTGGGCCGATGGGACTGTTTCCATGCTGTGTCTCTTAACTAAACTAACACAAAGCTCATTGCTGTGTTTCGGTAAACTCTCTGAAAGAGAGTGACTCTCTGCGAGTGAGTCAACAGCTCAAAGAGAGTGACTCTGCCTGGAGTGATGTTTGACCACAATTACATAAAAAAGGCATCATCGCATACCAAGCTCTACAATATATCTCTTTATAAAATAATTCCTCATCTATTCATCTATTGCCAATTTGTGGTCATGATGGTGTGGGAACAAGGAAAATAGCTCTGTTTTAGCACAAGGCATAAGAAAAATAGCTTTCTTCAGTCCAAGTTCATTCCATTCATCAGACACATTGCCACCACATTATATCAGATTCAAATCTCCAATCTAAGGAAAGGAAAGGGCTCATCCTCTAATATGGACTTCTATACCAAACTCAATCAGATTCATTGCTGCAACATACCTCTGCAGCCTGAGTGCTGGACGTTGGTTTAAGGTGAGGGGGAAGGTTTAATAGGAACCTGTGAGGCAACCTTTTTTACACAAAGGGTGGTGAGTGTATGGAGCAAGTTGCTGGCGGAGGTAGTTGAGGCAAGTACTATCATAATGTTTAGAAGACATTTGGACAGGTACATGGATTGGATAGGTTTCGAGGGTTATGGGTGAATCACAGGCAAGTGGGACTAGCGTAGATGGGACATGTTGGTCGGTGTGGGAAGGTTGGGCGGAGGGGCTTGTTTCCACACTGTATCATTCTACGGTTATTCCTCCAACTCTGCAGTTTTCCCAAGGGCTCCATAGGAAGGTTTATCTAGATTATTGGTGCACTAGACTCCAGAAATCGCTCAGAGTTGAGAGTGCTACTATTCATAAAATGTAGTGCATGAATTACATCCGTGCACAAGCCCTTCCGCCCAACCTTCCCACTAATTTAACTGAGCAAGGGTGTGCATGCAATGTAACAAATATTGAGAGATTTTAGACACATGCATACTTCTTAATTAATCTCCAATGCCCCTGTTGTTATTTATCCAGCTGTGTTTTATTCTTAACAAACTTCAGCTTAGGCAGAATGGTTGATCTTAGAGTCATAGAGTCAGAGAGTGATACAGTGTGGAAACAGGCCCTTCGGCCCAACTCGCCCACACCGGCCAACAATGTCCCAGATACCCTAGTCCCACTAGCCTGCGCTTGGTCCATATCCCTCCAAACGTGTCCTATCCATGTACCTGTCCAACTGTTTCCTAAACGTTGAGATAGTCCCAGCCTCAGCTACCTCCTCTGGCAGCTTGTCCATACACCCACCACCCTTTGTGTGAAAAGTTACCCCTCAGATTCCTATTAATCTTTTGATAATGAGAGGCCCTCTGGTCCTCGATTCCCCCACTCTGGGCAATAGATTCTGTGCATCTACCAGATCCTCTCATTTTTGTTATTCTGAACCGAGGCTATTACATGCTTTTTATATATTTTCATAAACTGTTTCTGTGAATAACCAACATGACGAAAGAAAAGCTGACTGTCATAAGTTTAAACAGCAAGCTAACACGAGGAATACAATCTTTCTTTCAATGCAGCCAAATTCAAAAGGAAATGGTATTTGGCTCACCTCATTCTGCCAGGGAATGGAAACACAGCCAGTAGAAAACTTTGAATAGAAATCGTCATCCGTCTGGTCCAGGTTCACCCCTTTCACAGTGGAGAACTGTTCAATATCCAGCACATCTTTGCAGTAGACTGCTCGTGGCTGTTGGAAGAGCAACAAATAACATGAGAAATGCCTGCAGTGCCACGAAACACAGAATTAATATCGAACCCCAGTGTGTTTCCAACAGACTCAGAACGTTCACATTTTCTCCCTTTTTTCTTCCAAAATTGTTTGTCAAAACCTGTGCTCAGTATATTCCCAGGGAAGGGGAAGAGAAATTGCTGGGGATCACAGTTTTTCACCCGTTAGAGGCGCTGTGTAGAATAATAGGCCACGGCATTGTAGCCAGTGCTGAAATGCCTTTCTATTAAAGCCTTCATATAGTTGAAGGATCTGAAGGTTATATTTCCCAGCTTGACCGGATTCAGATCTGCTTTCCAGAGATGGAGGCAGGATTTAAGAACAACATTTCATTGTGCTGTGTAAACAAATCAACAAGTTATGATTTACGAATATAAATATTTAATCAGCTCCCTTTCCGAATGGCCATAACCCAATTCCCCAAAGCAGCTGCAAATGGCTTCTAATAGTTTTTCTTGAAATTTAAAGAAAACTTCTATGTGCAATAAATTGTAGTAAATGAGTCACTACATCAGTGGACATTACACAAATTTACAACAATCCAGTTTGAGTAATTTGCGGTTTTATGAGGTTCTATTTGGATGAGTGGTAATGACAATGCACTGAGCTCGCGTACAGGCTGAAACTCGGTGCGGCTCCACTAAGTAGTGGTCCAGAGGGAAGGTTAAAGAGGAAATGTATATTATGTTGCGTGGAAGTAAGAATCCTGCATTATCGGCCTGTTAAATTAGAAAACAGCCAAACCCTGGAATGTCTCTGAGAGTTTTTGTCATCCTGCAAATCTGACCAGACTCCAGTCAAGCGTTGATATCGAGAAACTTTACAAATCTAAGCAACTAGTCAAAATAAAAATCTAAAATGAAATGTAGAATGGGCAATAGCACTTATTAAGAATTAAAAACATTAAGCTAAACTCAAAATAAAAGGGAACTTATCTTTCTCTTTGTAGAAACAAGGAACTGCTGATACTGGTGAAGCAAGGAAAGACACAAAATGCTGGAGTAACTCAGCGAATCAGGCAGCATCCCTGGAGAATATGGAGAGGTGACATTTCAGGTCGGGCCCTTCTTCAGACTCTAAAGAGGATTCTGACCCGAAATGTCACCTAGCCATCTTCTCCAGGGACGCTGCCGTATCCTCTGAGTTACTCGGGCATTTTTGTGCCCTACCTTTCTCTTTTGTATCCTGATCCATACCCCTGCATTCCCCATTGAAATCAATGGGGTTACACACTCTGTGCCTGGGCAGCGACTGGGAACTCCTTCTTCTGTGTACATGCTGAGGAGTGTGGAATGAACTGACCAGGGTATATAGATAATTGCCATAGGTTCTGAGTTGAATTGAATTGAATACTTTACTGTGACTTGTGACAAGTCACTGTGAAATGTTTTGCTTGCACACCGTGCCGAGGTATACAAATAGTCGCCCATAAAGGGCACTTACATAGTTACAAATTCCCCCCCCCCCCCCCCCCCCCCTCCAGTTCCCCCATAGTTCTTCCCCCATCCCCCCTCCCTTCCAACGGTTCTGTTTGTAATTGCTCGATGTTTACCAGCTAGATCTGGGCCATACCGTTCAACATATCCACAAATTACCCTTCCAGCAGTCCCTCATTACTCACATCAGGTACAAAGGGAGGCTCCATGATGCCCGCTTCTAATCGTTTGAAGTTGATATCCCTGAAGAATGGGGTTTTCTTCACATCCGAAGCACCATCCCCCGCACATCCCAATCTTTGCTTGGGGTCTTTGGTTAGCAACTATTGAGGGAGAAAGAAAATCCAGAGATTTCATATAGATACCAATTCTTCAAAGACAACTCTAAATTTTCATCAGAGTTGCACACATTTGTGTCAAGGTTAGTTCCCATTGCCTATATTAGTGTGATAACACATTAGGGGTACACTTTGCTATTAAGCATTTTGGGATTTCTTGAGGTCAATGTAACTGCAACAAGCAAAGTCCTCTCTATTTTGGTGGTGCATATTATATTGTATTCTAATTATATTATATTTATGAATACAAACATCATTCCCCCTATTTTTTCTATTTGTCTTTTTGCGTTTATACTAGCAAATGTACACATTTCTTTTGTAATCCAGCATCTGCAACTCCTTGTTCTCTCTGTTATGAAGAAGAGGGAATCTGTTCACATGGGAAGTAAAAGGTTAGTTTGATTTTGTCACTTTAATCCTCGAGTTATTAAAAGATTTCTATTTTCAGTTAGCTATCCTTCATTCCACATTAAGAGAACAGGATGACAAACTGATCTTTGAACTCTGTGCATGCAATACCGTTGCTTTAATAAAATGGATGGACTGGGTGATTGCAGACTGAAGAAGGGTCTTGACCCGAAACAATACCCATTCCTTCTCTCCAGAGAAGCTGCCTGTCCTGCTGAATTACTCCAGCATTTTGTGTTTACCTTCGATTTAAACCAGCATCTGCAGTTCTTTCCTACACTGTGTATGCTCAAAGATCTCTACACATATTAGATACCAATTGTCTGCTTGAAAATCAGTATTCGTAGATCATTCTGAGAAATAAGATAACAATAAATATGATAACAGATAGGGTAGACAGAGAATATTTTTCCCAGGATGTAAAAATCAAATATTAGAGAGCATAGCTTTAAGGTGAGAGGGGCAAAGTTTAAAGGGGATGAGTGGGGCAGGTCTGTTACACCGAGGGTGGTGGGTGCCTGGAACACACTGCCTGGGTGGTAGCGTCAGACAAGTGTGTGGCATTTAAGAGAATTTTGGATAGGCAGATGGACATGTAGGGAATAGAGGGTTTCTGGGTTATATGTGATGGTCTTGGCATCATGTTCTGCACAGACATTGCAAGCCAAAGGGCACGCTCTTGTGTGGTGCTGTTCTATATTCTATGAACCTAGCATGATTGTTCAGCTTGTACAGTGACTGCTCAGAAGTTCCAGCTCACACAGAGATCTCTAATCAACAAGCACTGTGGGATTTCCTTTACCAGAAGCACAGCTGTGGTTTAAGATGGTGTCTTACCGCCATCTTTTCAAGCACAATAAATTTTAGCCTTGCCAACAATTTCCAGATCCCATAAATGAGTAAAGAAACATAAGTAATATGCCCGAGCCTGCCAAAGCTATCAAAATCCAATAGGAGGCAGACTAATTCATTAAACATGAGAGCGATTTCCTTACGCTGTGGTTGCAAGTTTTCTTTTTTACCACACGCACCCCAGCTCCTTTTATGCGCGGCCACATACTATGGATAGTTGTAACACTGTGCCAAACCCAGAAAGCAAATAAGCTAGCATGAAATTAGCAATTCATGTTCCGCAAATAAAAATAATTAAATAGGACTGCAAATGTTGGAAATGGAAATAAAAATCAGAAAGTGCCTGAAATATAGAGCAGATCCATATAATGGAAAAACTCCTGCCAATGCTTCACCTTTCCATATCAAGAGTCAAGAGTGTTTTATTGCCATAGGTCTCGAAACAGAACAATAAAATTCTTACTTGCAGCAGCAGCAGCACAACAGGTTGGTAAACACCACACTCACTCAATCATATACAAAAAACAAACAAAAAAGAGCTCAATAAATTAAAAAACCCAATTGTGTGCAAAAGCAAAACAGAGCCCAAAGTCCCCAATGCAACCCAAGCAGTTCGGAGTTCAGAGTTTAGTTGGAGTTCGTAGTGTTCAATAGTCTGATGGTTGTTGGAAAGAAGCTGTTCCTGAACCTGGACATTCCAGTTATCCATGGTTGTCAATAGATATCCATGGATCTCCTGTACACGAGAGGAAGCATGATATCCATGATCTCACTGAATTTCAGTGTATCTCCTGTACATAATAGGAACCATGACGTGGCACATGAAGGTATTTTAACAAGAAAGGAATTTTGCAGGATGCATTATCTGGAAAAACTCTTAGTAGCTTGGTCTGAATTAAAAATTATCTCACCAAACATGATGTCAAAAATAGATAAGCTTGCTCAACACATCCACCTCCTCAGAAGCACCCTGCCAGGTGTGAAAGAGGAAGGTTACAAGGACAGAGAAAGATTTTTTCCAATAAATAAACTCTTAATTTGAGTTGCAGGCTCAGGGAGAGGCAGTGGTTAAATGCTTAACCAGAGGCCTTGGTCTCAGAATAAAAGGACATACCTTTAGAAAGATGAGGAGGAATTTCTTTAATAAGAGAGTGGTGAATCTGTGGAATTCACTGGATATATTTAAGGCAGAGATTGACAGATTATTGATTTGTAAAGGTGTCAGGGGTTATGGGGAGAAGGCAGGAGAATGGAGTTAAAAGGGAAATAAAGATCAACCATGATTGAATGGTGGAGTAGACTTGATGGGCCAAAACTGTTCCTAGAACTTATAAACATGCTTGGGCAGGGCGGTTATGTTAATGCAGATTTACAAGAATGATCCCAGGTATGAATAGGTTAACCTATGATGAGCATTTGCTGGCACTGGGCCTGTACTTGCTGGAGTTCAGAAGAATGAGGGGGGGACCTCATTGAAAGAATATTACAGAATTACAGAATCCACTATTACAGAAATAGTGAAAGGCTTGGATAGAGTGGATGTGGAGAGGATGTTTCCATTAGTGGGAGAGTCTAGAACTGGAGGTCATAGCTTCAGAATTAAACATGTTCTTTTAGGAAGGAGATGAGGAGAAATGTATTTAGTCCGATTGTGGTGAATCTGTGGCATACTTTGCTACAGAAAACTGTAGAGGCCAAGTCAGTGGATATTTTTAAGGCAGAGATAGATTCATGATTAGTACAGGTGTCAGAGGTTATGAGGAGGAGGCAGAAGAATGGGGTTAGGAGGAAGAGATGGATTAGCCATGATTGAATGGCGGAGTAGACGATGGGCCAAATGGCCTAATTCTACTCTTATTCCTTAAGACCTTATGAAAGAGAGGCAGAGAGCGCTAGGGTTTATAGGTAGGAAGGAACTGCAGATGCTGGTTTACACCAAAGATAGACACAAAATGCTGGAGTAACTCAGCAGGTCAGGCAGCATCTCTGGAGAGTCTGAAGAAGGGTCTGGAACCGAAAAGTTACCCATTCCTTCTCTCCAGAGATGCTGCCGGTCCCGCTGAGGTACTCCAGCATTTTGTGTCTAAGGTTTAGCGGTACCTCTGCCAATGCTGACAACATAAGGAATGGGAATAGGAGGAGCCCATCCATCACCTCAAGTTTGCTCGGTCGTTTAATAATTTCATCCAATTTCACTTCCTTACCAATTCATATATCATATATGAATCGGTAATACATATATCAAAAAAGTTCAGCCCTGAATAGGCTATGGGGCAGCACAGTGGCCTAGTGGTAGAGCTGGTGCCTTATAGCGCCAGAGACCCGGGTTCGATCCTGACTACGGGTGCTATCTGTACGGAGTTTGTGCGTTCTCCCTGTGACCATGTGGCACTTCTCTGGGTGTTCCGTTTTCCTCCCACACTCCAAGACATACAAGTTTGTAGGTTAATTGGCTTCAGTAAAAATTGTAAATTTTCCCTAGTGTGTGGGATAGTGTTAGTGTACGGGGTGACCACTGGTCAGCATGGACTCGGGCCGAAAGGCCTGTTTCTGTGCTGTATCTCTAAAGTCCAAAAGACTCAGCATCAACAGCCCTCATTGAACCAGAATGCCCGGTATGGGGGGAGGAGTGTATTTGACCCTTTGAGCTTGCTTTGCTACATAATGGTTTTGCCTGAACTCAAGTCAATAGGGTTTTCCCGCACCATCCCCGTATTTTTTTGATCCGTTATTATCCAAGATCTCTGCTTTGATTTAACTCTACGACTGAGTCTCCACTGTCATCCAGGTGAGAGAATTCCAAAGATTCACCAGCATCTGTGTGAAGAAATTTATCTTCCTCAAGTGGAAATGGTAGAAGCGGTTACAATTACAACGTTTAAAAAATATTGGTACAGGTACATGTTCAGGAAAGGTTTAGATGGAGAAAGCAAGCAAAGAGAATTAAGGCACGCAGGCAACTTGGTTGGCATGGATACGTTGGGCCAAAGGGCCTGTTTCCGTGCTGATCCGCAAACACTACTATAATAACCACTGCCATATCCTTACCAATATGCTTAAAATTGTAATTTCCCCTCCACAAGAGCAAGTGCAAACTTTAGTGAAGTATATCTGAGTGCTCTTACGGAAGGTTGGTTGACTATTAAATATATTTAAGATATTATTTACTGGAGCTTACCATCTTGCAAATAGACTTTGCCTCTTCGGAGAACTTGTCTGAGTACGTTTCTTCGGTTTCCAACACTCGTCTGTCCACCTCCTCCCTTTTGACTTTCTCTTTCCGGCCTCTAAATGGGGACTGGCCAGCAATCATTTCAAAGATCAAGCACCCCAGACCCCAGAGATCGGGGCTCAATGTATATCGACGATTATTTAGTACCTCTGGTGCTAGAAAACAAAACTCCAAAATTAAAATCTGAATTTAGGTCAACGGATTCAAATTTCAATAAAAGAAAATCAGATTGATCCAACCCCTTTACAGATTGAGAGAAGCAACAAAATACTCAGAATTATTTCCATAACCATTGATAAAACTGTAAATCACAAATCTTAATAAATATTTAGATTCTGAAACAAGTATTCGTGCTGCCATTAGTTAAAGTTTAATCTTATTTTATTAAACCATCAGAAATAGTGTAGCAAAACATAAGCTAATGGTTCAAGATTAAAACTTCTTGCTACATAGATGCTGTTTGATTATGTTGACACTTTTGATTGCAACCATGTATATAGTCTTTCCGCTGACTAGATAGCATGCAACAACACAAAGCTTTTCACTGAGATAATAAGCTAAACTAAAAAAAAAATCCAATATTTTCAGCATTTTCTGCTGTGTTTCAAGCTCCCAGACTCCATGGCATTTTGGCTTTTGCATTACTTGAATTTTGGCCCAGTCACTTTGAGAACCTAAAGCCCCTGTTCCACTGTACAAGGTAATTCACGAGTTCTCCCGAGTTTTCCCCTGATTCGAACTCGGAGAATATCCGTAGCGGGTTCGTAGGAGTTCGTGGCACCTTGCTGTTTAATGCAAACCGATTCAAACTCTCTTAAAATTAATCTGAAATGCAATTACAAGAAAATGATATCAACAAATAAATACTTTCCTCACCAGATCTGACAGAGGAGTTGTATTATTTAATTGAAGCGCTGTTAATTCTGCAGGTAACAATACAGATCAGTATGAAGGATTCCACAAATGGGCTTTTTGCCTTCAGAGAATATAAGATCTTGGATATCATGGTTCAACTTTGTACAACTCTGATTGCCCACAGTTTGGGCACTGTGTACTGTATAGTTCTGGGCACCACATATAGGAAGGATATGACTGGACTGGAGAAGATTTAAGGGTGTTGCCTGGAACATGATGGGTTTGTATTCTTTGGATGAGAGGGAGGACCTTTTAGAGGTATACAAAATTATGAGGGGCATTGATAGCATAGATAGGAGGAATTTTCGCCTCGTAGCAGGTGTCTATAATTTGAGGGCATTGGTTAATGGTAAGGGAAAAGATGTTTAAAGGGGATCTGAGGGATAAAAAATGGCCACGGTGAAAGTTAGAGTTCACTGAGAGTTAGTTGAAACCGGAACGCTCTGCCTGAGGGGTGGTGGCGGGAAGTATTCTCAAAACATTTAAGACGTATCTAAATGAGCATTTGAATCAACAAGGCAGAGATGTCACAGATCAAATACTGGTGGTGGTTAATCTGGAAATCGTTGTCACACAAGGCTGTGGAGGTCAAGTCAATGGATATTTTTAAGGCAGAGATAGATAGATTCTTGATTAGTATGGGTGTCAGGGGCTATGGGGAGTAGGCAGGGGAATGGGGTTACGAGGGAAGGATAGGTCAGCCATGATTAAATGGCGGAGTAGATTTGATGGGCCGAATTACCTAATTCTTCTCCTATCATTTATGAACTTATGAACTGGTAAATGGGATTGGTCTAGATGGGTACCACAGTCATCGTGGACGTGGTGTGCCGAAGGGCCTATTTCTGAGCTGTTTGACTGTAACTATGATTAAAGGAAAACTGTAATGCATGTTTTAAAGGGTGCAGACAACAAGATAATTTATTGCAGTGATCTTGTTCTAATTATTTTAGATCGTAACTTAACCACTTTAGATGAAAAGAAAACTGAAAATGTAAAGAGACCAACTAATAATTGATTAAGAGCTTGTATACCCATGCCTTGATACCAAATCCAATGAAAATCTGTGGTGGCTGCCAAGACATTATACAGCATTGCAAATGCATTCCGTACTTCGCTTATCAGGAGATGAGCCACGATATAAAGTCAATCAAAATGTGTTAAGAGGGAAATACACTACCTACACTTAGCAGAATGATGTTATTCTGTAAAGTAAATTCCTTGATATGGCAGCCCAGTGCATTTGCGTTTCTTTTAAAACATTTACAACCACTTTAGTTTTTTTTAAAGTTTTGTTTAGTATAGTACAGTGGAAAGCTTTTGTTGAGTGCTAACCAGTCTGCAGAAAGAATATACATGATTACAATTGCGTCACCCACAATGTGTAGATACATAATAAAGGGGATAATGTTTAGTGCAAGATAAAGTCCAGTAAAGTCCGATTCTAGATTGTCTAAGGGTTTCCAGTGAGGTAGATAGTAACTCAGGCCTGTTCTCTAGTTGTTGAGAGGATGATTCAGTTGCCTGATACAAGCTAGAAAGAAACTGTCCCTGTTTGCTATGTAAGGAAATGAAGTTTTAAATTAAAAGTTATTTTCCCTTACAAATTTTACACTCAATAAAACATTTTCCATCATTTGAACCATATGGCACCACATACTTTGACAACTCATATTTACTACGTGTGAAGGTTAGTGCAGATTAAAGTTAGCAGAGGGATACAAATGAAAATCAGCTGGCAGGTGAATAATTTTACATCAATCTTTGTAAACACCTGCCTGTAATCACGTGGAAAATATCATCTGAATATTTAAATTCCCTAACCAGGAGAATGAGAAAAAGAACCCTAGGAAATAGCTCAACACCAAATCAAAGTTATATTAGATTCATATTTATGCGTTGCTTTTACATTAGTATGTATATATTTTTTTCATTTTTGAAAAAAGAATTCTATGCACGTATGGTTAGAAAGTATGAATTGTTAGTATTCACAATTCCACGGCAAAAGTTCCAACACAATTACAAATTTAAATATCGAAGATACACGGAACAATCACAATATCAAAATCTATCACAAGGCCTTACCCATGTATCCTACTGTTCCTACCCTGCCACGAATCGTATCACCTTCAGGAATTTTCACAGCTAAACCCAGATCCGATATCCTAATATGACCTGCAAGAGATGATACAAAGTGGCACAACTCAATGTTATTCACTTTATCGCAAGGAGAACATAAAGATGCTGGCATCCCTCGGCTAAATCTCTAGGTGCAATAACAAAAAGGTTGTAACAATGGCAATTTTCTTCAAAAGAAAAGGACTCCAATTTAGTAGGAACTACCTACTAAATCGTAGAGCACAAGGAATGATTTACTATTTCCCCGTGAGATCAGATTTGATCACTGCATTATTCTGATGTGAAAGAAAGAATTGTAACTAAGGTATTCAAACATCAGGGATAGATACTACAGCACAGGGAGCCATTCTGTCCATTTGATGCATGCTGGTTAAAAGCAATGTGATCGGATTAATCCTATTTTCCGCGGTACCTTGCAGCCCTTCCTCACATGCCCACCAACTCTCCTTTGATTTTTTTTTGCCACATCTGCACTGAGGGGCAATTTATCGTTGCCAATTAACCTGCCCGCACGCCTTTGCAATGTGGGAGAAAACTGGAGCACTCAGCAGAAACTCACAGTCTTGGGAAAAACTTGCAAACTCCAAACGGGCAGCACAAGCAGATTAAACCTGGGCTCCTGCAGCTACAAGGCAGCAGCAGGGCCACCTGTTGTAACACTGTGCCATGGTATAATCTTATTTGGTTAACATCCATTTTATAAAATGTTGCACCAAGCTTATATGCAGGTTGCTTGTAATTTCCTTTTTCTGTTCCAGAGTCTTAGTTTAGTTTAGAGATACAGTGCGGCCCACCGTGTTCGAGTCGACCGGCGATCCCCATGCACTAGCGCTAAACTATACACGCTTGGGGCAATTTACAATCTTTATCAAGGCCATTTAACCTACAAACCTATATGTCTTTGGAATGTGGGGGGAAACCGGAGCACTCGGGGAAAACCTACAGGGTCACGGGGAGAACGTACAAACAACACCCGTAGTCAGGGTCGAACCCGTGTATCAGGCGCTGCAAGGCAGCAACTCTACCGCTGCGCCACCAGGCTGCCGGATGTTATTTTATGATCTTACCTTACAGTGACAAGGAAGCTGTTCAGTCCAACAGGACCACACCATAACTTGAGGATTCATTCCCATTCACCCTATTTCCCTTCCAGTTACTTTCCTATAACTCCCATTTAATTTTATTTTTCCACTAACCCACACCAGGGATAATTTATAATTTGTAAGTCAAGTGACTTACTTGCACTTCTTTGGCATATGGGCAGAAAAAGGAGCACAGGAAGAAAGCGATGCAATTACAGAGACAACATGCAAACTCTGCAGAGATCACACTCAAAGTCAGGTTCAGGTTTGGGCACCGGGAGCTGTGGGACAGCAGGACTAGATTGCATCAATATGCTGCATTGTTGTATGCAGCACATTACATAGAACATAGAACAGTAGAGTGTGGGAACAGACCATGCGGCCTACAATGTCCATGACAAACATGATGCCACATGGACTAATCTCTCTGCCTGCACATGATCCATACCCCTACATCCCCGACTTATCCACGACGTGCCTATCTAAATTGATGTTTTCAAGGGAGAGTTAGGTATAGCTCTTAGGACTAACAGAATCAAGGGATATGGGGAGAAAACAGCAATGGGGTACTGATTTAGTATGATCAGCCATGATCATATTGCATGGCGGTGCTGGCTCGAAGGGCCGAATGGCCTACTCCTGCACTTATTTTCTATCTTTGCATGTAAAAGCCTCCTAAATGCCACTATCGTATCTGCCACCACTACCCTTGGCAGCATGTTCCAGGCACCCGCCACTCTCTGTGTAAAAACACTTGCCCTGCATATCTCCCATTAACTTTGCTCCTTTCACGTTAAAGCTATGCCTTCTAATCTTTGACATTTCCACCTTGGGTGGGGGGAAAGTTCTGACTGTAGTTTTTAATTATATATGGTTAATATTACAGATAGAAATACTCTTGACATCTGAGTAGCTTTGTTAGTGTAACATTAGCATTTGTTTTAGCAACAGCATCCAGGCTAAATAAAGGACAGTCACAGAAATCAGAATATCCTTTGAACTTGTCTACAGTTTAATGTGTAGAATGTCAACCAAGGCCACTGAGCCACAAGGTATTCTACAGTATTGACCATGTCTTGTAATGTCTCCCAATTTTACATGCTATTGTTTTTGAATGTATTTTATTTAGTTTTCCAAAACCATATTAAACAGAAACTTCACATAGTTTGAATCTAGTGAAATAACTAGAGGGAAGCTAGTGACAATACATCTGATCTTTTAATTGTTGGTTTACAAAAAGGTGAATTTGGATTTTAGCACAGCGTAATGTTAATGTTTTATATACGTATGTCCTGATGAAATTGGTCCTTTAGCTTTATAAATGTTTCATTTAATGTTTCCTCAGTTGTTACTGTACATCTCACTTTCTCACTTTGTTCATTTTCTTCCCTCTCTTGGCTACGAGTGAATAAAAATAAAGTGTAAGATCACTATTTGTGCAATGTATTCTGCTCCAGGCTATCAAAATCACCCCAGCAGTTTCTTCAGATCCTTCCATTGGTAATAATTTTAGTTCGGGTAGCAAATACTGTATGTTCTATGGAACATGCTTGAGTGCAGATTATTGCATGGCATCGCGGAGTAAATTCCATGACCCACAATGCTACTTTTGTGCAACATTTTACATATATACTGCACAGAAGATAGATGCTACTCAAGAATCTCTGGCGAGTGACTGAACATGATTATATTATAGCACTCATGCAGTTTGCAGATATATTTGTCATTAAATGCAATAATCACTCGTATACCTTTATTTACACACACATTCACAGACAAATGTTAACACAAATGAAAACTCATTAATGAAATGGGTTAGGGGGGTGGGGAGGTAAAAATGTGACTGGCAGCATTTTAGTACAGCTCTAAATTCACCCAACTGGGCTCCACATATTAGTTTAAAATTTGAAATACTTACCATAATCGTCTAACAATATATTTTCAGGCTTCAGATCCCTGATATAAATGAAACAAATAGAAAATATTACACCCATGAACATTTTAATTTTGTATTTCAACAGAAACAAAATAGAACATTTATTTTTATTTTTCTGATTGTATTTGCCATACAGGAAGAGGCCATTCAGCCCTGCATATCTGCTAGCATTCACGATCCACTGGTGCCTCCTACCATTTAAGTGCAGATACCAAACTTCCTCTTAGATGCCCTGAGGAGTTAAGGACCTGCATCCAATGACTTTTTTAGTCATCTTCCAAAGTTACTGAAATTCTCGAATGGATCCCAAAGGTTGTAATTGTAATTATTATTTAAGAAAGGAGGAAGAGAAGAATCAAGAACCATAAATCGATTAAGCTGGTATTTATTAAGAAAGTGACACCAGGTGACCCATAAAGCAATAATAGGATTGGTCAAGACAACATGGACTGATGAAAGGGAAAGTAAACAAAAGTGCTGGAGAAACTCAGCGGGTGTGGCAGCATCTATGGAGTGAAGGAAATAGGCAACGTTTGAAAGGGAAATATTGTTGGACAAAACTGCTTGGATTTTCTGAAGTTGTAATCAGTGAAATATAGTTGATTGCATGCAGCCATTTAGAAAGACTTTGATAAAGTACCACATTAGGGATTATAAACATTAGTAGAGCATATAGAATTGCAGCTAGAATAATAATGTGGCTCTAGGATTGGTTAATGGACAGGAAATGCGGAGTTGATATAAACGGGTCATTTTTGAGTTGTTAGACTGTAACTAGTTTACTTTAGTTTAATTTACGTGTACTGAGGTACAGTGAAAAGCTTGTGCATTTGCACTGTGCAATGCAAAGCTAATGCACTGTGTGAGGATTAGGGCTGTGTCCTCAGGAGTTTGCAACCTATATCAATAGTTTGGCTGAGTGGATCAAGTGTAATTTATCCAGGTCTGTTGATATTGCAAAGCTGGATGACTGTGCAGACTGTGAGAAGAATGTAGAAAGACCTTTGGGCATAGGGTAAGTGAAAAGGCCAGAAACCAGCAGATAGAATATAACATGGAAATATGTGAGGTCATACACTATGAGAGAGAATAAAAACAAATAATTTTCCAAACGGTGATTTAATAATTATTTCCTTGTATATGAATCACCATGCATGAATTTAGGACAACATATTTATGCATGGTGATTCCTGCACAGGGAGTCACAGCGCCCTCTAAATATTAAATCGATTACTATTAAGAAAATAATCTGTCTTTATTTCTCTATCAAAGTAACACAGCTTCCGTAAACTGGATTCAGACTGATCTCCAGTTCTACATAAGGTTTCCACCTTCTCTCTGCTTCTGTGCGAGTTTCCTGCTACATCCCAAAGATGCTGTTGGCAGTTTATTGACTACTGCAAATTCACCATGATTTTGGATATGACCAAAGGTGGGTGGTGGGGACAACATGATAGAGTAACCAGTAAGACATTTAAAACTTAGGGGCACAGGTTTAAGGTAAGGGGCAGAAGGTTTTGAAGGGTTCTGAAGAAGAATGTATTTCTCACCCTGAGAGAGGTTTGACCCTTGAAGGCCCTGCCTGAACGGGTGGTGTATTGAAGAGTCTCCAAGGCATAGACACAGTGTTAGTGAATGGGACCCAATATTGATTGTCGGCTGGTTTTACTAACATGCTGCTTCTCTGGCGTATTTCTTTGAAAAGTCTAGCAATGTATCATGAAACACATGCTGCCCAGTAAGATGTGACCTCATGCTCTTTTGGACATTTATCAAAATTGATATTTGAACAAGTTTTCAATCTAATTTACATTTGCCTGTTCCTTTTGAGGAAGCATTGTTTGCAATTACACAGGATGATGTATCCATTTCCTCTTGTTGTGTGCACATGCACTTTGTATTTCCTTGTTTGGTGGCAATGGTTCATGTTGACTGCAAGGCAGAAGACATCTACAGCCCTATGGTGCTTTCTATCCCATTAGATTGGTCATTCTTGGTACCTATCTAAGTTGCATTTCCGATTGCGTGTAAGGATGCTGCTATGATTTGATTGAAAGGTTTGCGTCTGATGAGCTAATGAAATGATCCGTTTCCTTCATATCTGAGTGAAGGTGTTCCTTTCTCACGCATATTTAAAACAAAATATTTTCCATAGACTCCTGGCTAGAGGATTCATTAGTTCCACAGCAAGTCACAAGAAACATTTATCTGTTTGGTGTATTATTCTTTCATGGCTGACTGAGCAGTTGGTGGTTTTCAAATGACCATCTGATTTAATATCAGAATAAAAAGGTCAAGCACTGCTGGAGAGTCCAAGATCAGTGCTGGAACGGCACAACGGGTCATGTTGCATGACTCTGAATAAATGAGCATGGAAAGTTTATATTGGAGATTTTCCATATGTTCCAAACACATACCATTCTGATAAAGGAGGGCATTCATGCACAACTGTTGGGAATAACTTCAAAGCTATACGTCCCAGGTGACAGTGCTAATGTAGTCAGCATTTGATTGACTGGTTTAAAATACTGATGGAATAAATATTTCCATTCTTGGCAATGCATTGTTTTGACAAACGGTTTTTGTTATAAACTTGCTGAACTCCAAAACAACAGAGCGGCAAGTAATAGTGTTTTACAAATTACCGGCTGCATCAAATAACTGAGTAAAGTTTATTCTTAAGTAGAACTTGACCAAGATTGAATCAAGGGTGGGTTTCAATAAAAACTCTGTCAGAATGGATCTGTGATACATGCAAAGATCTCAAAAGTACTACGATATGCTCAAATTCTTGTAATTGTTTCATTCCCATGCACGAGACAGAGAGACATTGTACTTGTAATTTGCTAGTGAAAGGCAATGGTTCGTGTTCGTATTAAAAGCTTACAGCATGGGGATGTCTTAGAGGAGCCATGATTGACAGTTTCAAAACTAAAAGGCACGCCTGTCATTCTCACTACTGGACCACTAAACATCCACAAACCAACCTTTGATCTAGAAACAAGGAAATGCAGATGCTGGATCACACTATAGCACACTAAGTGCTGGAGTCACTCAGCGGGTCAGGCATCTCTGGAAAATAAGGATACGTGACGTTTGGGGACGGGACCCTTCTTCAGACTCCAACCCGAAATGTCAGCTATCCATGTTCTCCACAGATGCTGCCTAACTCGCTGAATTGCTCCACTTTGTGTCCTGACCTTTGACCTACATTGGTTGTGAGCACTGCAGAGCATAGGGCCTGCTATCAAACTTTTTGCTGTCGGTGATGCCAGGTTTTCAGATTTTCCCACTGACAAAGGCTTCTTAATATCTCACTTAACTTCTCAAAAAGTCGTATTTAGTTCATCTAACTTCAATTACTCGTAGATGAACCTATTCTTCCCCGTCACTCTCTCAGCCTATCCTCACCTATCCTAAAGAGTTTCCTCACCATTCCTGCGGGGCAGATAGTGACCTAGGGAATTACGTCAATTTCACAGTCAATAGACAATAGACAATAGACAATAGGTGCAGGAGTAGGCCATTCAGTCCTTCGAGCCAGCAACCCCATTCAATGTGATCATGGCTGATCATCCCCAATCAGTACCCGCTCCTGCCTTCTCCCCATATCCCCTGACTCCGCTATTTTTAAGAGCCCTATCTAGCTCTCTCTTGAAAGCATCCAGGGGTGGGAGATTGCAACCTTCACGTGGTCCGCCCTGTTACGACTAATGCAATCCACTCGACGTGCACAAACGGAAGATCAAATAGAACAAGTTGTCCAACAACTTTAGGCTGTGCACGCCACACGAAAGAAGAAGAAGATGGCATCCAGAGAACCTGCCTCCACCGCCCTCTGAGGCAGAGAATTCCACAGACTCACCACTCTCTGTGAGAAAAAGTGTTTCCTCGTCTCCGTTCTAAATGGCTTACTCCTTATTCGTAAACTGTGGCCCCTGGTTCTGGACTCCCCCAACATCGGGAACATGTTTCCTGCCTCTAGCGTGTCCAAACCCTTAACAATCTTATATGTTTGAATGAGATTCCCTCTCATCCTTCTAAACTCCAGAGTGTACAAGCCCAGCTGCTCCATTCTCTCACCCTTCTCTCAGCCCATCGAGTCCATCCCTATACTCCATAAAGCAGGCCAATGCCAACTATTAGATATGGAACTGCCGGTGCTTATTAGCAGTTTTACAATTTTGAAATTTATATTTTTAGATGCAAGGTTTAGAAGGTAGTGGTGCACAGATTTAATTTTCCAGAATTGCCTGGGTTTTTGCACTGAAAATCGGTCCTTGTTTTCTCTCATGGGTGGGTCAGGTGTGGAAGAATAGATGAGAATTTAAACACATCTTACTTTGCTTCTGCCCTACTTTTCTCAGTGTGTATTTGACAGATCTATTCAGTCACTCTGTGGAGATTCACAGACTCTGTGACATTGACCCGTGCTCCGTGCACCCTGCAGCCTGCAAGCGGAGCCGCTGAGCCGTGCCCCGGACACCTGAGACCAGGAGGGTGGAGCCGGCGCCGAGGACGGATGTGACAGGGGAGGAGCTAGGCTGGTAGGGAAGGAGGGGGATCCGGGGTCTGGCCCACTAGGCCCTCGAGGTCGGCTAAGGGAGGCTCCCTGGGGGCACAGAAGTGGATGGGTAGAGTTCGCATGTTCACAAGATCTAGGAGTAGAATTAGGCCATTCGGCCCATTGTGTCTACACCGCCATTCAATCATGGCTGATCTCTGCCCCCTAACACCATTTTCCTGCCTTCTCCCCCATAACCCTTGACACCCGTTCTAAACAGGAGGGGAGGATGTCGGTTGCTGGTCGACCATAGAAGCCGATGGCCGGAGGCTTGCAGCAGCCTGGGCCTGGCCTGAATCGGGCACTGCCCATAATAACTGGAGCGGGGACTGGACTTGGAGAATGACGCCAAAACATGGCGCCTTTGCATGCGGGCTCTTTCTGTAGAATTGCTAATCGGGATTTGTATAGCAATACCCTACTGGACTGAATTACACTGTATGTTTGCACTTTGCACATGTGAAAGTATATTGAACCACTGGACATTAATGAACTGAGTCACAGAGCTGCCTGCCATCTTTCAACGATGTGAAACTTTGTGATTCTGGCAAACTTCACTTGCTGACTCCCCTGGAGGTTCGAAGATTGAGTTTGTTGTTAATCACACTTTCGCTGATTTTTTTTTTACTTTCCCACATTCCATGATAACAGAGAATGACACAAAGCGACTACCTAATGAAAGCAAAGATTTCTAAGTCTGAAGATATCCATATAAGTCAAATACTGCTTGCTGGAAATCAGACACACAAATGTAAAATGATGGCAATGCTCCAATATCCGGCTGCATCCGTAGCAAAAGCAACAGAGATCCAGATTTTGAAGAAAATTAAAGCATCGGTATAATTGTGTGAGGAAAAAGAGAATAATGGTTTCGGGTGAGGTGATAATGATGATGATACTTAATTGTCACGTACCTCGGTGCAGTGAAATTCTTTTGTTATTACATACAAAGTACACTAAAGAGTCGCCGCAAAGATACGGAAAGTACTCATCTGGTGAATGGGATTTGTATAGATGCCCAGCACAGACACGATGGGCCGAAGGGCCTGTTTCCATGCCGCCTGACTTTATGACTCCAGATGGGAGTCTCACACTGCTGGGTCTGGGACTCAAACACGTCAAACAGGCTTAGAGCACTTTCCAGGGGTCTGCTAATCAAATCTATTCAGCCTGTAAGCGTTTCCACTATGCTCTCAATACATGTAAAATCAACAGCTGGAAATAGAAGTCAAGTGCGCAAAAATAACCAAGCATGGCTGAGTTTTCTTCGAGCTGCAAGAATTCAACTTGTAGCCAGGCAGTTTAAAAGTACTGATCCAGGTGGCATATCCACTACTGTCTTTCCCACAGTTGTAATACAGCAATATCCAGTCAACTGTGGTGAATCTGTGGAATTCTTTGCCACAGAAGGCTGCAGAAGCCATCAGTGGATATTTGTAAGGCAGAGATAGATGGATTCTTGATTAGTACAGGTGTCAGAGGTTATGGGCATAAGGCAGGAGAATTAGGTTAGGAGGGAGAGATAGTTCAGCCATGATTAAATGGTGGAGTGGACTAGATGGGCCAAATGGCCTAATTCTATCCCTAATCCTTATCATCGAATTATTATTGAAACCCATTGCTAAAAAAAAACATGCTTTTGGACATTATTTGTTCTGCAAATGTCATAGCATAGTATCATATTGTACTAGTCTACCTGATCTGTTGGTATGGATAAAGTGTTCATTGGATAGTGACGTTATCGTACGGATAAGATTCAGCTGGAGAGCCTGGATGGGGAAGAGTTGCCAGGGTAATACTGCATCTGCAGTTTACTGTGTGCATGTTCACCCATTCCAATTTACTTTGGGTGGGATGGATCACTGCCTGTCCTTCCATTTTACTGATCATTCTTGTGCGATCAACAGAGTGTTCGACCTACAGCCCAGAAATGGGGGATTAAATCTTGGAATCAATCCTCCTCTACGAATACACAGACTGCGTAATTAGATTGCATGGAAAATAAAAGATGGAAAATGTGAAATGAGACAAAGTACTTTTCTGGGTCATCTCAGGTCACTCCGTAAACTGTCTGGATGTTTCCCAGCTGGGGGGTCATACAAATGTGTCTGAGCAGATTTAATCTTCTGATGCACATAGAATTATATCATTCTCTATGCAATGCTTGAGCATTGCTTGGGTTATTCGTCTACAGATGTGCTCCCAACCTGGCCCTCATCCTGATTGGAGATGATTGCCCCTTTAGGGCCTGTCCCACTTTCACAACCTAATTCACGACCTTTTTTACTCGTGGACATTTTTCATCAGGCTAGAAAAAACGCCCCGACCTACTTGTTGCCGCGAGTACCTACGACTAGCATTACAACCTCCTACGACCCACCTACGACCTTGTGACGACCATGCTGCGAGTATGAGTCAAGGGCAAACTCGGCAGAGGTTGTGAATTAGGTTGTGAAAGTGGGACAGGCCCTTTTTGACAGCTGGAAATGGAAGTCAGAGTGCCAAAGTGTGCAGGAATTCAGCTTGTAGCCATGCAGTTTATATGTAGGGTAGAGTAGCCACTAGTGTCTGCACCATAGCTGTACGACAATAACATTCAAATATTATTGAAACTAATTGCTAAAAAAAAGTATATCTTTGGGCAATATTTGCTTTACAAATGTCATAACCTTGTGGAACTCATCAATTTCATTGACGTTGCCACTAGCACTCTGCCCTCTAATTCACTTGGACCATTTCCGCCACCTCTCTCCATCTCAGGGGTGAAACCATCCCCTGACATTTACTGTAAACCCACTGACTCTCATTGCCAACTATATTACACTTTCTCTCATTCTGTCTTTGGTAACTCTACTCTCAGTTTCATCATCTCCACCGCATCTCTTCTCGAGACGAGCCCTCACCTGTATCCTCCATTTCACGCACTTCTGTTCTTACCGCACCACGCAGACTTTGTATGTTCTTCCTATGACAGCATGGTTTTTCTCTGGATGCTCCAATTTATTACCACACTCCAAAGATGTACAGGTTTGTATGTTAATTTGCTTCTGTAAATTACCTTTCGTGTGTAGGATGCGAAATTGGGATAACATAGAATGAGTGTACAGGTGATCGATAGTCGGTGTGGACTGAGTGGGCTGAAAGGCCCATTTCCATGCCGTATTGCTAAAACTAAATCTAAAATAGCTACGCCACTTATGTAGATGCTTAGTGGCCACAATGGATAATAGTTGTTGAATGAACTATTTATTTCTGATTGCCAGTATTCACAGTCTTCTCTTAAGTCATCCTAACACCTCCATAACCATTGGCTTCCAGAAACATTATTTTCCAACAAATAAGAATTTAAAGGTGAAAAAATGTTTTAAGGAACAAGTGGTTAAGATGCTGCCTTATAGCACCAGTGACCTTGGTTCAGTCCTGACCTCCAGTGTTGCTACGTGTTGTTTGTGTAGATGAGTGGTACAAGAGGGTGAGAAATTAATGGGAATCTGGGATTAATAAAATGAGTTACAGTAAGATTAGTATAAATATTAATTTGATTGTTATTACTGACTTAGTTGGCTGAAGGACCTGTTTCTGTGCAGTATCTATCTTTGGATTCTAAGATTCACTGAAGCTAGGAAGTAACTCTTCTCACCTGTAAACTATATTTTCCTTGTGAAGATCTCCCAGGCCACAACAGATTTCAGCTGCATAAAATACTGCCCGATCTTCTTCAAACCCTGGATTTCCCATGTTGTAGATATGGAACTTCAAGTCACCTCCATTCATTAAGGTCAGAACTAAGCACAGTGCATCCTTTGTTTCATAAGCATAAGCTAAATTGACCTATAAGCACAAGAAACATAGAAATTGTTAATTAAATAAATTGGAGTCATAGCATGTCATACAGCATGGAAACAGGCCCTTCAGCCCAATCTGGCCGACCAACATGTCCCACCCGCACTAGTCCACGTCCATCTACACCTGGACATCTTGTCCACATGACTAACATCAACACAGGAGTGTTGATAAAAAGCAACATTTCCATATTTTGGCACAATTTGAATATATGCAATGAAAGTCGGAAAAATTGGGATAATTGGGAGATTGACCAAGATTTATTTTGAGCAAATACTGTGGGGATACGGGATACAATATGCAAATATATAAAATTCTCGGCACGTCAGGCAGCATCTGTGGAGAGAAAAAATAGTTATGATTTCAGGTCGATGACCTTTCTGTTCAACTCTCTGTCATCATGGTAATTTACCCTAAGTAAGTATTACTGTGGGATAACTGGGGATTGGCATGACTCCATGAAGTAGGAATCAGCTGCTTTTCTCAAGATGAGGCAGTACGGAATGCAGCGGTAGAGTTGCTGCCTTACAGCACCAGAGATCCGGGTTTGATCCTGACTGTGGGTGCTGTCTGCACGGTTTGTGTGGTCTCCCTGTGGCCGAGTGCTCTGGTTTCCACCCACATTTCAAAGATGTGCTGATTTGTAGTTTAATTGGCTTCTTTAAATGTTCCCCTAGTGAGTAGGTTAGAACTAGTTTACGGGTGATGGTCAGCCAGTGTGGACAAGGTGGGCCGAAGGGCCTGTTTCCATGCTGTATCTCTAAACCCAACCAAACCAAACTAATGAAAGCACTTACAATGCCACTACTGCCCATCGGCCGATACAGGCATCACCTGTAAAGTGATGGGACCGGTCCGTAGCTCTCTGCACCTTGGGATAGCCTGCAGTCTACACAGGTTAGTTTACTTTAGTTTAGAGATACAGCACAGAAACAAACGCTTCAGCCCACCGAGTCCGCACCGACCAATGATCATCGTACACTAGCACTATCCTACACACCTGGGACAATTATACACTTTTACCGAAGCCAATTAACCTACAAACCCGCACGTCTTTGGAGTGTAGGAGGAAACTTGAGCACACGGAGAAAACCCACGCGGTCAAGAGGAGAACGTACAAATTCCGTACAGACAGAACCTGTTGTCCGGATCGAACCCGGGTCTCTGGCGCTGTAAGGCAGCAACTCAACTGCTGCGCCACCGTGCCGCCCACAATGGATCCTGTACTCATGCGACATGAAGCCCCCTGGAGGAAGGGAATAAAAGTTCTTCTTTGATGGGGGATTATTAGTGACAGCATTAACTGAACGGTAGAAGGGAAATTGCAAAATGGTACAAATGCAGCTTAACTTTTTTAAGGATCTTGTTGCTTAAAGTTTCCTGACCAATGATCTTGATAATTGCAGGCAGTGCGATTCTTGGCCAGGACTGCGTTTAGTGTTACACTTACTGGAAGCACCAAGTTTGATTTGGCACATTACTGAAGCAAAGACATGTTGTGCACACTGCCTCAATGGGGTACAGGTAGGAGAGCTCGTGCCTGAACACTCTGGGTGGACATGGTATTCCTGCGGTTAGCCATACCATCACCTCCAGCAATGCTCCTTCTGGTCCTGCTCTGTGCACCCACCCAGATAGACAGTGAGCAACTGGCCTGTGTAGAAGCCTGAAGTCACAACAATGATGTGTTATGATGAAGCACACATAATTAAGCAACTTTGCAGAACTCTGCAATGTTTTTAAAAAAAATGTGTGCTGGTATTTAGGGTCCAATTCTCATTCCGTTACTAATGAGGACACAGTTAAGAGTTAGGTGCTTGGTGAGTCTGGCATTATACATGGTTCAGAACTTTCCTTCCTTGAACAACAGTAATGCTAGTGAAAGTTGCAAGCTGTACAACCATGAAGAATGGCAGAGCAGTTTGATTGGACTTTCACCTGCCATCTTCCGAGAAACGATAGTCATCCGGAGTGGGAATCTTACTCATTTGTCCTTCTGTAATTCATAAGCATGAAGGCAAACGTGGTCACTCCATTGCTAAACAATGAAGGGAGAAAATTTACAAGAGGTTTTTGAGCTATGCTTCTTGTTATGTTTAAGTCTGCATCCTAAAATGAGAATAAGCTGAGTTAAGTTTACTGAAGTGCATTGTTTGCAAAAGATAAACTTTGCATACTATAAACAATTCTCAAGTGCTGTTAATGTTTATATAGATTTTATAGAGAATGTGATTAAATATTTAATGGGTGCGGCTGCAGTACCCAGTGGCAGGCCAGAGTTGAAACTAGTGCTGTTCAATACAACTTCCATGAACAAAACATGGACTGAAATTGTCGTGAAATCTCCTATTGTACCTTCTTAAGACAACTGATGAATACACAGTCGTATTTGTTCATTAAGGATGGCAAAAAGTAGAAATGCCAAATAAGGGAAATAATTGTGAGTAGTGGGATTATCTACCAAGAACTTCACAGTTTCTTTGGTTACAATTTATGTGACTAAGGAAAGATTATTTACAATTTCCAGTATTTTTTATTGTTTCAGATGAACGCCATTTCAATGTTCAGCTGTGCATCAAGAACCAATTTATTCCTTTGAATTTACTCACTTAATTCATCTTAAAAATGAAGAAATTATTCTTTTGTTTTAGGGAAACAATCAAGTTGTTTGCAATAGCATCATGTTTTTAATTGAGTAGAAACAAGGAACTGCAGTTGCTGGTTTACAAAGAAGGACACAAAGTGCGGGAGTAACTCAATGGGTCAGACAGCATCTCTGGAGAACATGGGTGGGTTTGTGTCGGGTCAGGACAGAAGAAGGGTTCCGACCCGAAATGTCACTTTCCATATTCTCCAGGGATGCTGTCCGACCCGCTGAGTTGCTCCAGCACGTTGTGTCCTTTGTAAACCAGCATCTGCAGTTCCATGTCTTCTATTAATATAGATTTCCAGCATGTGTTTTTTTATCATTGCATGTCCTATTAAAATGATCATTTTGTTTTGAGTGATTGTATGTTCATGTATATATACATTAAGATGTATAGGCCATCCGGCTGAAAGCCAGAGTTAAATGAAAGACAGGTTAACCCGGTTGATGGAAATGTAATGATGCTCAAACTACAACAACTGTAAATCTCAAGATCTAGAGAGAGCCGTTCCCAACATATTTTTAAAAGAAAATCTGATTATTCGTCTGCATTAAACTGTTATGATGACACATTATTGTTTTTTCATGATTGATGCCGACATCATTATTCTTGAAGAATAAAATGGTAAGTGTTATTACAAGATAAAGTGTTGGACAAACATATATTGGCACAAAATTATGAGGCACTAAAGTGAACACAATATAAAGGTCAACTCCCAAACACGCAAAGTGGTTTGGATTCAATACGTCATGGTGGTATATTGTATGGCAATTGATGTCAGATACTTACTACAAATCTACTGTTAACTTTTTCTAAAATCTGCTTTTCATTTAAAGCCATAGCCTCTCCTTTTCTCTTCTTTATCCGCTTTTTTTCTAACTTCTTACAAGCATACATTTTTCCCGTAGCCCGGACTTGACAGGCGCACACCTAGGATTTGAAGAAAATGCAATAAACATTTCTGTAAGTGTTTGTAACGGACATGGTTTTACACACATTTAATACAAAATGCTCTTTCCCCTTGGCAAATGTCTACTGATGATTATGAAATTGCACATTTTTGCGATTCTATCTATGGCATGAGCAATTAACATATTAGTTTAAATAAAATAAGTATTGCTTCCAATGAACATTATTTTTTCTTACGCAATGTTACTTCAAAAATACTACACCTGAACAGAACCTGTCCGTGAGGTGTACTTACCTCACCAAAACCACCTTTTCCTAGTACTCTGTATTGCCTAAAGGTGTTTTTCGTTACGACTTGTCTGAAAGAAAGATACAGCATTAGCAAAGAATTCAGATCTTTCCATGCAGTAAAAATCAAATGTTTAATAGTCTTTGACGTGGATAAGTTCTAACATTTCTGTTCAACTCCCATCAAAGATACAAGAAACGCTTTTGCTGACATCCCATTACTCTTTCCTTATACAGGCTTCTGTTGTTTTCTAAATGTGCTAGTCAGGGCAATGTTATCCTTGGACAGTATTACTTCAGTCACCCAACTGTTATCAAGAATCGTGGCTCGCACTGTTAGTATTGCTATTGGCTGCTGGACCAAATATACTTCACTGTAAAGAAATGCAGTTGGAAGGATTGTAGTGCAACTCGGAAAACAAGGCAGTAGGTGAGTTCCAATATGTCCAACAGAGTCACCTCTTTATCGTGTTGTTTTCTGAAAGTTAATTTAATTTAACATGTTTTAAAGTTAATAACAGAACCAATAATCTGTTCACAAGGGGGATGGCTTCTACAATATGCTTCCCCTCTGTATCATCATCATTTATACAGTAAAATTAATGGAGAGGAACAAAACCACACACAGCCCATTTGCGCCGTTACAAGATTAAAGATGCCTTCGTCCAATTACATAGAGCCCTGGTGACATTGCATCATGGAGAATGATGTTCGATTTTGATCTTCTTACCAAAAAAGGATATAATTGCTACAGAGGAAGTCCAGTGAAGGTTCACCACACCAGTTTCTGTAATGGCAGATCTGTCATGTAAGAAGAAATTGTGCAGGCTAGGCTCTATTCCTTAGAATTTAGTAGAATGAGAGGTATAACTAGGAGGTGGACATAAGGGGAATGAATGGCTCACCTGGCAGCGAGGGCTAGAACTTGGGGGGGGGGGGGGGGGGGGGGGGGGGGGGGTCACAGTCTTAAAATTAGGTGCAGCCTATTTAGGATTGAAATTAGGAGATTTTTTTTTTAGACGGTAATGAATGTTTGGAATGCTCTACCTTTGAGCATTGGAATTCTCCACGCAGAGCTTCCTGTAGTAACTGGAGAACAATTGTGTCAGAAGGCCTACTGCAGGTGTCATTTAGGGCATAAAACTCAATCTAGCGAAGGATAAGAGATATGGAGCAAAGTCAATAATATTGCAGGCATCTGTTCGGGTGATGAAAATGTGCTCATAACCGATTTCATTCCCCATGACCCAACAATTTGAGATATGAAATAAAATTTGTTCTCATGGAATTTATGTGGAAATAAAGCAAATAAATAAAGATTTTTTTTCAACCTGTTTTCAACTAGCACATGCAGGTGACGCAGCTTCACACTACGGAAAGTTGTGATATGGACAGTTTTCTAGAAACACAACATGCCCAGAATGCAGTGATCCCCTGCACTTGCAAAACTGTGTACTTACAATGGAACACCTTCGCATAAATCAAATACATCAAAGGATCAAATGAGTAGCCGTGGTACACACATTTCAATAGTTGATGAAGGTCTAACTCCGTAAGCTTTTAAGTATCTAGTTTAACAGCAGCTTGGGTGTGTATATCTCTGAAGATCTGCATGAGGCCCAGCACATTGATGCAATAAAGTCCATCGATGCCTCTACCTTCCTGAGCAGATTCAGGTGATTTAGTTTGTTACTTCTTCAGATGTACGGTGGAGAGTATATTGACTATGGGGGTACACAAAAAGCTGGAGAAACTCAGCGGGTGCAGCAGCATTATATTTCGGGTCGAGACCCTTCTTCAGGGTCGAGCAGGGAAACGAGAGATATAGACGGTGATGTGGAGAGATAAAGAACAATGAATGAAAGATATGCAAAAAAGTATCAATGATAAAGGGAACAAGCCATTGTAAGCTGTTTGTGGTGTGAACCGACTAGGGTGGGGGAAGATAGAAGTGCCAGGGCCCGAGCTGAGGGAGAGGTGGAAGGGGAGGAGACAGCAAGGGTTAACAGAATTGAGAAAATTCAATGTTCAAGCCCAAAGGATGCAGACTCCCCAAGCGGAATGTGAGGTGCTGTTCCTCCAACTGCGGTGTTGCTCACTCTGGCCATGGAGGAGGCCCAGGACCGAGAGGTCGATACCCAACCGGAGGTCGGGTTGGTTTACCGAGCGGAGGTGTTCGGCGAAACGATCGGGCTCCGCTTGGTCTCACCGATATAGATCATCTGGCATCTGGAGCAGCGGATGCAGTAGATGAGCTTGGAGGAGGTGCAGTGAACCTCTGTCGGACCTGGAAGGACTGTTTGGGTCCCTGAAAGGAGTGGAGGGGGGAGGTGAAGGGACAAGTGTTGCATTTCTTGCGGTTGCAAGGAAAGTGCTAGAGCGGAGCAAGGGAGTCGCGGAGGTAGCGCCGGGTGGCACGTTGGAGTGGCGAAACTGGCGGAGGACTATGTGTTGTATTTGCCAAAGGTGAGGACAGTGGGGAATGGGGAGCGAGGGCAGTGTTGCGGGGTGGAGGAGACCCTGTGCGAGCCTCACAATAGTGGGGAGGGGAATCCCCGTTCTCTGACCATTTGTGATGACCTGGTGTGGAACACCTCATCCTGGAGCAGATGCGGCATAGACTCCTTACAGGAGCAGGGTGGGAGGAAGAGTAGTCCAGGTAGCTGTGGGAGTCAGTGGGTTTGTAGTGGATGTCGGTCAGGAGTGTATCACCTGCAATAGAGATGGTGAGGTCAAGGAATGGTAGGGAAATGTCGGAAATGGTCCAAGTGTATTTGAGTGCCGGATGGAAGTTGGTGGTGAAATGAATGAAGTCAGTCAGTTGTGTGTGGGTGCAGGAGGTGACACCAAAGCAGTCATCGATGTAACGGAGGTAGAGGTCAGGGATGGGGCCCTGGTACGCCGAGAACAAGGATTGTTCGACGTACCCAACAAAGAGGCAAGCGTAGCTGGGGCCCATGCGTGTGCCCATAGCTACGCCTTGTGTAGTATATTGACTAGTTGTATTACAGCTTGGTTCGGCAACTCGAACGCCCAGGAAGGAAAGAGATCACAGAGGGTGGTAGACACTGCCTAATCTGTCTATCACAGATCCTGACCTCCCCACCATCAAAGGGATCTGTAGGAGGCACTGCCTCAAATAGGCAGCCAACGTCAATAACCCACACCGGCCTGGTCATAGCTTTATTTCACTCCTACCACTGAGAAGAAGATATAGGAGTCTGAAAGATGTGAGCATCAGGTTCAAGAATAGCTTCTTCGCAACAACCATCAGGCTCTTGAACACCACACAACACTAATCTCAACTATAAACTTCAAAGGAATGTTGATGGTTGCGCTAAGGACTTTGGGTTTGTTTTTGCTCCAGTATTGTGGTTGTTTATCTATTGAATTTTTATTTATTTTATATTATCTAGCTGTATTGTCTTTATAGGTCTGTTATGCCGCTGCAAGTAAGAAGTTATCTGTTTCATTGTTGGTACAAATGGCAATTAAATACACTTGACTCTTGAATTGTGGCATCAGTCTTGAGGTTTTGATGGGTCCAGATGCTCCTGAGTATTCCATAATTCCAGTTCTTTTAAAAAAAATGCAATTGAGAGAAACTTGATTGCTCTTGTGTGAGCCTTACCTTTCCAGCCACTTCCACTGGAGAAAACGGTCAAAGTACATACTTTCCTGATATTCATTAAATGGCCGTCCGCTGAGATAATCATGGACTGACCTGTTATGGAACATAAACATTATTACAAAGGGAGAAAGGATATACTGGGAGTTAAGAGCAACACCGATCTTCCTTTCTTCGTCCCACCCCCACATTAGCCTGAAGAAGGGTCTCGACCCGAAACGTCATCTATTCCTTCACTCCGTGGATGCTGCTTCACCCGCGGAGTTTCTCCAGCATTTTTGTCTACCTTCGATTTCTCCAGCATCTGCAGTTTTTTCTTAAACATTCCCATATTCCTTGCAACATCACCAATCATTAATCCTTCCAGGTATTGCAGCAATCTCCTGCAGATTCCTTTTGACTGATCTATGGAACTATTCTCTGAATAGTAGCAGAGAAAATAGTCATTCAGCCTATTATGCCCATGCTGGCTTTTTGAAAGGATTATCTAATTAAGCCTAGGATCCCATGACCTCCCAAATGGCCATGTGATTTTATTTTCCTTCTAGTATCTCTCCACCTCGCCGTTGATAGTCAGCCCAGAAGCTGCTTCATTACTTGGTAAGCAGCAGCGTCCAGGCCCCACGGTGCAATGTAGATGAGTGATATTTTCTCTTTTTAACCCCAGGTTCTTTTATTAATCATCTTAAACAGTTTAGTCTAGAGATACAGCATGGAACAGGACCTCTGGCCCAGCGTGTCCACACCGACTGCACTGATCATCCAATCACACCAGGTCTATGTTATCCCATTTCCACAACCACTTCCTACACCTGGGAGGGGGAATGTTGTGGAGGACAATTCATCTATGTCTTTTGGATGTGGGAGGAACCGGAGCACCTGGCGGAAACCCACACGGTCTCATGGAGAATGTGCAAACTCCACACGGACAGCACCAGAGCACCGTGACTCTGGCACCGCTCCACTAGTGGCGCTGTGCCGCTCTATGTGTAGCAACCTGTTTGCTGCCAGAAACATTTTCTCATTATTTACTGTTCATTTTTAAACATCCCTTACAAATCCCTCTTAACCTTCTCTGCTGATGAAGAAAACAACCACATCTGCTCCAAAATCTACCACATAACTTCAGTTCTCATTCCTAGAGCTGTTCCACCACATTTCCTCTCTACCCTTTCTGAGGGCATAATAAATGTTCTTAAGTTTCGCTGCTTAATTAAATACAGTACTCACGCTAAGGCTGAGCCAATGTTTTATGTTTTAGTGCATTTCCCTTCTTTGGTAATCCGTTTCCCCATAACTAAAGCTAACAAACCCCTGTCACTTTTAACAGTGTTTCCAACTGGCACTGCCACAATTCTGTTTTGTTTCTTGTCACAGACACAGTGAAAAGCTTTTGTTGCGTGCTAACCAGTCAGCAGAAAGACTACACATGATTATGATTGAGCCATCCACAGTGTACAGATACACAAGGAAGCGAATAACGTTTAGTGCAAGATAAAGTCCAGTACCGTCCGATAAAAGGCAGTCCCAAGGCTTCTAATGAGATAGATAGTAGCTCAGGTCCACTCCCTAGTTGTTGATAGGATGGTTCAGTTGCCTGATAGCAGCTGGGAAGAGCATAAAGTAAGAAATGGTGCCGTGTGCTTTTACTGTGTGTTTAAATGAATCCACAATCCCTTCTGTGAAAACTGTGCCATTTAGTTTTCTATTCTCATTCTTCCAAACAAAATGTTTTACTTCATATGTATGTCTGCTCTATTGTACACAACCACGACTATTCTGCACTGCCACTACTACACAGCCAAAGACTACATTTAGGAAAATCCGACCATGTAGCTGTGCTTATATTCCCAGCAGAAACTGAAGCGGGAAAATCCATTGCAGAAAGTCATGCAGTGCTGGTAGGAGAAGACAGACAAGATCCTTCGCAACTGCTTGGAGTAGGTAGATTGGCCCATGTTCACGGACTCTGTGGCCAACCTAAATGAGTATGCCACTGCCATCACAGACTCAGTAGAGATGCTAAGAAGCGCATGCTAAAAAGCAACTGGCCCAGTTGGAGTTCTCAGCTGCATCTTCAGGACATGCACAGACCAGCTGGCACCTGTACTCACGGACATCTTTAATCTCTCCTTAGTCCGATTTGAGATTCCTACCTGCTTTAAGATGACTACTATCAGCCGATGGCAAAGAAAAGTGTGTAGTGTGTCTGACTCCCACAATCATGAAATGCTTAGAGAGGCGCTCATTAACTCCAGCCTCCATCCACCTTGTTTGACTAGTGCCACAATACCATCTCCCTGGCCCTACACATTGCTGAAAAATCTGAATCTGAGCTGGAAAGGGTACAGAGAAAATACACAAGGATGTTGCCAGGACTCAAGGGTCTGAGTTATAGGGAGAGGTTGAGTAGGTTGGGACACCATTCCTTGGACCGCAGGAGAATGAGGTGTATAAAATCATGGGAGGATTGGATCGGGTAGATGCACAGCCTCTGGCCCAGGATAGGGGAATAATTGACCAGAGGACATAGGTTAAAGGTGAAGGGGAAAAGATTTAATAGGAATCTGAGGGGTAACTTTTTCACACAAAGGGTGGTGGGTGTATGGAACAAGCTGCCAGAGGAGGTGGTTGAGACAGGGGATATCACAATATTTAAGAAACAGTTAGACACGTACATGGATAGGACAGGATTGGAGGGATATGGGTCAAAAGCAGGCAGGTTGGACTAGTATAGATGGGACATGTTGGCCGGTGTTGGCAAATTGGGCTGAAGGGCCTGTTTCCACACTATATCACTCTATGACTCTATGAGAAGACAGCACCTGAGGTCAGGATCAAACCCAGGTCTCTGGCGCTGTAAGGCAGCAACTCTACTGTGCCACTGTGCCGATGGAAAATCTTTAGCATTTTTGTACTTAATGAGTAAATATTTACCGTTCTAATTTTACACTTTATGACGTTTCCTTAACCACTTGCTGACGCAACCTTATGAGAGCTGAAAATAACAGCTGCACATCCTGCCATCATAAGTTAAGCACCCGCTATCTTCTTTGCATCTAAGTGTGTGTTCAGACAATGTAACTTATTGGACAGGCGAGGCACTTAGCTGCTCAACAACGTACACTGTCACAGATATTGGCCAGGGCTGCCAACTCTCACCCATTGAGCGTGAGAATCACGCATTCGCCAAATTCTCACGCTTTCACGCTGATCACAAATTTCTCACGCTCTGTCGTGAGAAATTCTGTGATCAACAAAAATTTCAAAACTGACATCAACTGCATGGGCTGTGGGTGTTGGAGAGGCGGGGCTGAGGGAGGGTTGGAAGCAGAAGCAGCGGCGGGAACAAATGCGAACGGGAAGCCGGGGCTGGCGAGTGTTTGCCGGGCTGGCGAGTCGTTCGCTGCAGCTCGGGCCATGGAGCAGCCTCAGTGCAAGAATTCCCGGGCCGTCGGAGGTGTCGGAAGCGTTGCGCCGCTGCCGTGAAAGTCTCTGTGCCTAATTCGCCCAGGTGACCGGCATAGATCTGGCTGCGGCTCGGTGCATCCTGGAGGACAACCAGTGGTTGTTGGAAGTAAATACCAGGCACTGGGTAGAAACGGTGGAAGATAGAAATTATCCTGCTTGCCTGCTAGATTTTCACTTACTGTAACTGCAGTAAAAATGTTCCCGACGTTGGGGGAGTTCGGAACCAGGGGTCGCAGTTTAAGAATAAAGGGTAGGTCAGTTAGGACTGAGATGAGGACAAACTTTCTTCACCCAGAGAGTTGTGAATCTGTGGAATTCTCTGCCACAGAAGGCAGTGGAGGGCAATTCACTGGATGTTTTCAAGAGAGAATTACATTTAGCTCTTGGGGCTAGTGAAATCAAGGGATATGGGGAAAAAAAAAAGGAAAGGTACTGATTTTAGATGAACAGCCATGATCATATTGAATGGCAGTGCTGGCTCGAAGGGCCGAATGGCCTATTCCTGCACCTATTTTCTATGTTTCTATGCTTGAGTATATGGCAATAAAACGTAACCGCTTGATTTTTAAGCATTCATGCATTTTTAATTTCATGCACGGTGGAGGTATAATGTAGTCATAGTGCGAAAACAGGCCCTTCAGCACAACTTGCCCACATCCACCAACATGTCCCAGCTACACTACCTGCTTTTGGTCCATATCCCTCCAAACCTGTCCTATTCATGTAGCAGTCCAAGTGTTTCTTAAATGTTGGGATAGTCCCTGCCTCAACTGCCTCCTCTGGCAGCTTGTTCCATACACTTGATTGCTCAGCCTCCGCACTTTCAAAAACTGCCAAATGTGAGCGGGGAACTGAGGCCAGTTGTCCATGATGTCTGGATCCCAATGCTCAGCGCTTCATGTTTCGGAGTTGGCTAATGTTATTGATTTGTAATTAGCCTGATTTGTAATTAGTTGACAAAGCCTTAATTTATTAATCCGGAATATTCAGGGGGATGGGATAAGTGTAATATTAAAATGACATGCAAGGAGTCAGGCTGTCTAAACCAACATATAGCCCTGATAACCCATTATTACCTTCAGTTAAATATTTGGAAGGTAGCACTATTGTCATTTGCCACTCAACTATTATGTTTGTTTAACTCACTGACTATTTCTAAACACCCCCCCCCCCCCAATTCCTTTGACAGGTTGAATAGGAATGTCTCCTTGTTTTATTAATTGAACAAGTAGATGAAAATCTACTTGTTCAATTGGATAAGGGAGAACCAGTGGATGTGGTATATCTGGACTTCCAGAAGGCTTTCGACAAGGTCCCACATAAGAGATTAGTATACAAACTTAAAGCATACGGTATTAGGGTTCAGTATTGATGTGGATAGAGAACTGGCTGGCAAACAGGAAGCAAAGAGTAGGAGTAAACGGGTCCTTTTCACAATGGCAGGCAGTAACTAGTGGGGTACCGCAGGGCTCAGTGCTGGACCCCAGCTATTTACAATATATATTAATGATCTGGATGAGGGAATTGAAGGCAATATCTCCAAGTTTGCGGATGACACTAAGCTGGGGGGCAGTGTTCGCTGTGAGGAGGATGCTAGGAGACTGCAAGGTGACTTGGATAGGCTGGGTGAGTGGGCAAATGTTTGGCAGATGCAGTATAATGTGGATAAATGTGAGGTTATCCACTTTGTGGCAAAAACAGGAAAGCAGACTATTATTTAAATGGTGGCCGACTAGGAAAAGGGGAGATGCAGCGAGACCTGGTGTCATGGTACACCAGTCATTGAAAGTAGGCATGCAGGTGCAGCAGGCAGTGAAAAAAGCGAATGGTATATTAGCTTTCATAGCAAAAGGATTTGAGTACAGGAGCAGGGAGGTTCTACTTCAGTTGTACAGGGTCTTGGTGAGACCACACCTGGAGTATTGCGTACAGTTTTGGTCTCCAAATCTGAGGAAGGACATTATTGCCATAGAGGGAGTGCAGAGAAGGTTCACCAGACTGATTCCTGGGATGTCAGGACTGTCTTATGAAGAAAGACTGGATAGACTCGGTTAATACTCTCTGGAATTTAGGAGATTGAGAGGGGATCTTATAGAAACGTACAAAATTCTTAAGGGTTGGACAGGCTAGATGCAGGAAGATTGTTCCCGATGTTGGGGAAGTCCAGGACAAGGGGTCACAGCTTAAGGATAAGGGGGAAATCCTTTAAGACCGAGATGAGAAAGACTTTTTTCACACAGAGAGTGGTGAGTCTCTGGAACTCTCTGCCACAGAGGGTAGTTGAGGCCAGTTCATTGGCTATATTTAAGAATGAGTTGGATGTGGCCCTTGTGGCTAAGGGATCAGAGGTATGGAGAGAAGGCAGGTACGGGATACTGAGTTGGATGATCAGCCATGATCATATTGAATGGCGGTGCAGGTTCGAAGGGCTGAATGGCCTACTCCTGCACCTAATTTCTATGTTTCTATGTTTCTATCTAAAATCCTCAAGGAGTGTAATCAGATGGAAACTGATTCTGATGTGATGTTTAAGAGCTTGTTCAAAGAAGAGGCATATTTTAAAGGAGTGACAGAGATACTTGCAGGGGAATGTGTGAGGAGGTTATTATTTGTCTTTAGTTTTAGCTTGAACATGGATATCTGAAGATTCAAAGTTTAATATAGTAATTGTGCTGATACTGACTCCAACCAACCATGTAATGAATATCATCCATTCCGGAGATGTTATTTTTCTGATGTCATTTAAACTTCACTTGGATTTCAATCACTTCATTGTAAAAGTAATTGGGAATGGGGAGCATTGGAACAAAAAAATGCCCTCGGTTCATATTAACTGTAATATAAGAATGTATGCATGTTGGTAGGTGCAATCAAAACATAGATCTTTTATCATTGTTATGTTATGAATACCACAGAAAATATTATGTCCTCAAGATCACATTTAATAGAATAATATTGCTTAAATATATAGTTATTGGACATTGCATTTCGGAAAAGTCCCAGCTGAGAGGAAGACAGCAAACTACTGAAAATATTGGGGGTGAAAGTGACTTCAGGACAGTTTGTTAGGAAAATGAAGGAAATGGTAACAGAATACTTATATAACTGAGTGAGTGTAATTTTATGGATGAGAAATTGTGTTCAACCACTTGATGATTTATTTGACAAAGTAACTAGCATGTTAGATAACAAGAAAGCCAATGGATGTAGCAAATTTTGTTATACAAAATCTGGTCTGTGAAGTGCCCCATAAAAGATTACCGCATTAGTTAAGCACCTGTGGACTTGAACCTAATAGGTTAAGTCCAGGGGGTCAGCTATGGAGGTTTCTGTGTGGGTCAGATATATTGTCAGTGCAGAGGGGCTAGGAGCAAGGCCAAGTGTGCATCCAGAGTCAAGGTCTGGAATAGTGCTAGGTGTGCAGTCAAAGCTGGGACAATGCGAGTGTTCAGCACTGGGAACCTAAGCAGGTAAGCAGCTATGATCCGGGTAGAATAGGGAGCCAGCTGTGAGGCTGGACTCAGGATCAGGAATGAGAGAAGGTATGCAAATGGAGTCAGGGTCAGGAGTAGTACCAGGTGTGCAGTGAGACCCAGGTTGGTTAACATGGGCCAAGTGTTTGATTATAATCTGATTTCCATACATGAATATACTAAGATCATTCATGTACTGCACCTGTTGATCAGAGCCTGGCTCTACTGCGGAATGTAATTGGGAATGTAACTTAGCCTAGCCTTATTCATAGCTAGTCCAATTTAAAGAATAAATATTGCATTCAACTGTAAGTTAAAAGACCCGCTACAGTATGCACCAGATTGCACAATTTCAAGCTGAAAAATGCAAAAGCTCTGTACCAATGGGAGGTAGGGTGTAGGAAACCCCTCTCCTACAGCCCTGTATTAGCTGCCAGCATTAGACCTCCATATATAAGCAGTGTTCATATGCTGAGCTGCAAGCAATGTCCTCATTCAAATATGTGCCATATATGTGTGAATGCTTTGTACAGTTATTACAACAATTAACCAGAACTTCACAGCACGGAGAGAGAAACATTAACCAATTTTCAAACCCTGGCATGTTTCTTGCCGCTGTATTCCAATTATCTTAATTTACAGTATCAAAGATGCAGGATACAACAAACTGATTTCACAACCTGAATTTGAGACATGCTTTAATAAATGATTGCTGGCCCCACAAAGAAAGCTGGTTGACTTGCAAATTCTTTTGACGTTGTTTACTTTCCCAGTAGCATTTTCCAGCAGAGCTGGGTCTAATTATATCAAACAGACGATCAACATTCCATGTAACTTGCAGAGAAGAGATGGCAGTAGATAAAATGGGGCTGATTTTACAACAAGGGCAATCTGACAGCACTTGCTGCTGCCTCAGTAAACAACATAGCTCAGCACTCTGTGATCCTTTAACTAGCAACTTATGGAAAAGGCTGAGAGAATACTTTGTGTTGAGGCTTTTCATTACATTAGTGTAAAAGCAACATCATGGTGTGTGGCAAAAATAACATCACCCACAAAATGATAACAACGTTTGTCAGCAGGTGAAGCTATGTGCCCTGACTTAGCAAGAACTGTCCAAAATCTTAAAGGTATTCATAAACCTGCAGTCACAGAGATATTGCATGGAAACAGACATTTAAGCACCTATTTTTGCAGTAACTCTACCTAAACTCATAGAGTAATTCAGCATGGAAACTGGCACTTTGGCTCAACTCCTTTGGCCCAACTTGCCCGCACCGACCAACATCCCACCTGCCTGCGTTTGGCCCATATATCTCTAACCCTGTCCTATCCATGTTCCTGTTAAATTGGTTCTTAAATGTTGCAATACTCCCTGCCTCAACTACGTCCTCTGGTAGCTTGTGTGAAAAAGTTACCCCTCAGATTCCTATTAAATCTGTCCCCCTTCATCATAAACCTATGTCCTCTGGCTCACATTTCCATCAACTTCCATCAGATTCCTCCACTCACTGATACATTACAGACAATTAAAAGTGTCCAATTAGGACATGAAAGGAAATCGAAACAGCCAAAGGAGCCCCAGAGTTGCAGGGTGGACATGCAAACTCCATATAGACAGCACCTGAGGTCACAGTTGAATCCGAGTCACTGATCTGTGATACAACAATTCTATTAACTGCGCCACTGTGCCACCATTATACACTCTAAAAACTTTTTTTTTTAATGAATGACTTAAAAAAAACATCCTAGGAAGACTTAAAGGACTGCACTTAACCCAATAACTTAATCAAATATTTTAAAATCTTGCTCAAGTGTCCCTCAGCATTTGCTCCCACTACAATTAACAGGAAAATACAACTTGGGTCTATTGATACCTGTGTCAAAATTCCCTAATTTCCAAGTGAGTTAACAACACTTGTGGGCAGACTATGTCACACTTTCTCAGTTCATTCCATGATGATCAGATCACCATAAGCAACATCTCAATTTCTACTTTCTCGCAGGCGTGGATGGCCCACAGTTGCTGTCAGGCCACTGATGGTGAAAGCTGACAACTGTGCATTCAATACTCCACTGTATCTGGGTCCCTGAAATGGTCACCGCAATTGGGGCAATGCTAACAGATGGCATGCAAATGTAACTGGCCATGATTTTCTGCATTTCACTTTTATACTAAAATCTAGACATGAAACTGCAGGTACTGGAATCTGGCGCAATAAAACAATGTGCTGCAGACTGTTTGTGATACCAAAATCTATTTACTTCTGCTGTGATTTTGTTGACTGCAACATCCATCAGTTCCTAAAAAGCCTGACTCAATTTATAAGGTAGCGTGAAACATATTGTGAGATTCAATTTCAGGAATAAACTATCTTCTACAACTAACCCCATCTTTCCACCCTTGGAGATGATTGATGGCTTCCAACTCATTGAGGATTGAAGGCATGATGATTAATTAACGCATAAGCGCATTTACTTTCGTAGGTATTTGGGAATATTTCCCATATCCGCAAAGATGTTGATGAACTTCTACTGATACGCTCTGGAAAGTATTCTGATGGGATGCTTCTTGGTCTGCCATGGCAACTGCACTGCTCATGACCACCTAAATCCACAGGGAACAGTGAATACAGTCCAGTTCTACCACAGGCTCGACACTTGTCCCCATCCAGTTCATCTTCACAATGCGCTGCAGCAGAACGGATGGAAGTATTGTCAAGAATACTCGCCACCCTGGCCATTCCCATACTCTCTTCTTCCAGGAAGAAAATACAGGAGCTTGAAAGTCTGCATGTCTACACCCAAGAACAGCTCTTCCTCACTACCATCAGACTCCTGAACCGATCATCTCATTCACGCTCCCTTCCTGGAGGTGCTGCCACATACTCATACTTTTATCTCTACCTCATTCAGTTATTGCAATATTTATTTTAATATTTTTTGCACGATTTAGGATTGCACTATAATCTTGCACCATTCTGCTGTTTTACACTCGTTGTTTATCATGACTGTACTTGAACTGTTTCCTCTTGAGCTTCACAAGATCATAGAATTTCATTGCATCTTGGTGTATATGAAATTAAACTAATCTGAATAAGAAGACCGGAATCATCAACTTCAGAGACGCGATTGAACAGACATAACCGGACTGCAAAAGAATGCCACTAAAGCATGCCAGAAGCTGGGAATGGTCGACCTCTTAGTCCCCCAAACCCTCTCTATCGCTGACATGATGCGTCAAATCGCAGTTGAATGCTCTCTAGTTTCTTGCATCGACCTGGCTTCAATCACACTCAAGAAATTAGGGCAAATCAGCCTCCACGTTCACTGAATTGAATATTCACTCTTTCATTATCACTACGAAAGCTGCACTTGGTAAAATCTGCAGGGTGCATTACAACAGCTAAAACTTCACAACCAATGACTGCAACTTTCACATTCGGGAGGTCAAAGGCAGTGGGGGTTTGAGGACAAAACACCTTGGTTCATTGAGAATGACACTAGTTTGTCCTTAAAAAGTGGTGAAGTCCAACACGGGTACTGATCTCTCCACCATCGAAGGGATCTACAAGAGTCTCTGCCTCAAAAAGGCAGCCAGCATCATCAGAGACTCCCATCACTCTGGCCACGCTCTCTTTTCACTCCTGCCATGGGGAGCCTGAAAACTGTGACGGCCATGTTCAGAAACAGCATCTTCCCTACAACGATCAGGCTATGCTCCTAAGCTCAGAACTACATTGACGTGGGAACATTATTTTGGTTTATGTACACTAGCACTATCCCACGCACTAGGGACAATTTACAATTTTTTAAACTGTAGCCAATTACCTACAAACCTGCCCATCTTTAGGCTGTGGGAGAAAAATGGAGCATCCGGAGGAAACGCGGTCACAGGGAGAACGTACAAACTCCATAGTCAGGATCGAACCTGGGTCACTGGCGCTGTAAGGCAGCAACTCTACCGCTTCGCCACTGTGCCGCCCACTTGACTCTTGACTATCAAGTCAAAGACCTGGAGATCTGAACCCAACAGGTTCATAGAGATACATTCAGCAGGTAGATAGAGGTGGCTTGATTAGGCAACTCACCAGCACCTTTACATGTGCAATTAGAGTTGGGCAATAAACACAGGCCTGGCCAGCAATGTCCACATTCTAAGCATGAATAAAACACTAATTCAATGCCATCCACCGAGGAGCTCCTTGCTCTGGTGCTCCTTTACCAATAACATTCAGGCGCAATAGGGAAAACCATGACAGCTGCCTGGTCCTTCTGAATCTAAAGAAGGGTTAAGGAATGTGGGAGTTGGAAGAAAACGCAAGGTTTGCTGTGAATTTCAATTTAAATTGGGAAGAGTTTTAAACTACAGCATAAACTACATTCAAATGCATGTGAATTCTGTGCAAATACGTTGCGTGTAAATTTGATTAAGGGAAATATGCAATTAACCAGAACATTTGTAAGAAATTATGTGCTTCGGTATATTTAAAAACCACATTGCTGACTTCCAAGAGCAGCAGATAAACGTCTATTACTTTTGACCATTTTAAATCTGCAAATCCTAGACACAAAATAAAAGGACTAAATGTTCTCAGCTGAAAGGGGATATAGATGCTTGTGACGTGTTTAAAATGGTGCATCAATGGACATTTTACATTGCTTCTCAACAGATCCTGCTCTTGTGCCAGGATACTAATCTGTGAGACAGCAATGTTGGGCAATGATTAAGCCTCTCCTGCCAGCCCTTGCCCCCTGCTGGATATTGGCTGGGTTTCTTGCTCCTTATTTTCAGTGTACAGCCTTCATTTCATTTTACATTCAAATTCTAGCCTGATAGTCCAAGCCTGCTGTTAAAATGGCACACTCTGGCCAATTTGGCTGAGGCTGCAATGTAAACATGAATTAGATTCACTGAATAAACATTAAAATGGTGCACATCTTTGCTCCAACTGTTGGCCTTTGCTTCTCCGTGGAGCTCAAGCTAAGTTACGAATTAGCAATGTTTAGCAAGAATCACACGCAAATGGCTTGCTGGTTCATAAACTCTCTCCACATGGTGCTGCAGTTTCAATTCTCTCTCCGCACCTCCAGCTTTGAGTGCTTCAAAGAATTAACTGTGGCCTATCACCGTGATAAAAACGGAATCTTACCACTGACGAAAACAGATTTTGGGGCTGTTCATGCCACAATTTTAAAATATACCTTGCGCAGGGCAAAACACAGGAACTACCAGTTCCCGCCCTTGCTGCATCACACAGGAATTTAAACCGTGCACTTGCTTGCTGAGTCACTTGATGTGAGATTTCAGCATCAGTTGCGCGTCATAGTGGCATCAATCACCATGCAACACCTTTTAAAGAAACGTCGAGGAGATGAGTCTAGGTAATCCTGGGGATGGCCATGGTTGGTCATTTCCAGGACAACTGGGCCCATGCTGCAGAGTGCTGTACTAAAACCCCTCAACAGGAAATCACACAATCACATCTCAAAAACATAATCCTTCAGCACTGCCCCTCACCTCACTATAGAACCTCATCAATAAATTTGGTCCATTCTCTGGCCTCAATCTATAAGGTTCTGATACACAGTATCACTGGTACACTGTGATACACTGCTACACAGTGGCGCAGCTGTGGAGTTGCTGCCTTATAGCGCCAGAGACCCCGGTTCGATCCAGACCTCAGGAGCTGTCTGCGTGGTGTTCATGCGGTCTCCCTGCGACCGCGTGGGATTTCTCCTGGTGCTCAGTTTTCCTCCCACACTTCAAAGATGAACAGGATTTTAGGCTAATTGGCTTCTGTAAATTGTAAATTGGCCCTAGTGTGTAGGATAGTGCCAGTGTACGGGGTGATCACTGGTGAGCACAGACTCAGTGGGTCGAAGGGCCTGTTTCCATGAGGAATCTCTAAAGTCTAAAGCCCTGTTCTCTATCTGCCCCAAACCCCTGATTTTTGACTATCTACTCTCTTCCCCATCAAAGATGACCTTATATCACATAGCCCCAGTCAGATCTCAACAATGCAAGCTTGCTTCTCCTTACGTTGCAGCGTGTCCTCTTACGATGTATTTCACCTCAGAAAAATACATACTTTTGAACAGGGATAAAATATGCAAGCAAAGATCATTAATTTCCTGAAGAACTGCTGCTTTCTAGGAGGCATGAAAGGAATTTTGTGGTAAGAGGAAATGTAACATGAAATTCCACTTTTGTAAGAGCAGACCAAAAGAAAACATTTTTAAAAATCTAGTTCCATTTTTTTGCCACCTTATGCTGGTATTTAATGGTCAGAGCGCAGAACGGGGTACTGATTTTGGATGATCAACCATGATCATGTTGAATGGCAGTGCTGGCATGAAGGGCCGAATGGCCTACTCCTGCACCTATTCTCTATGTTTCTATCTATGTTTCTATTTAACTCCAGCTTGTATTCAGACAGCTGAAACAAGCTCACAGGACTGTTATTGCCCTTATTACTTACGTTCTTCTGGGAGATAATAAACTGTACTCTGACTGATATTCTGTCTGGAAAGCTTGCATGGCACTATTTTAGTATTACGCACACAACTTCACCCAGGCTATAAATCTGACGAAAATCCAGTCACCCAGTGCTTTTTTCGTGACGGCATTTACAGGCATAACAGTACATCTAAAAAATTAAACGGCATTATTTTATTTTCTAGCCACAGATCACATATGTTGACTGAAGGTGTGTACCAGCACCTTTTTGTTTACAAAGCTCTGCTGTAACCTAGAATGTGACAACTCCAGGAAGTTCTAGGGATTAACCAACTATTTGCATGCCATCTTACAGGTGTGACCAATCTATCACACCAAATGTAAATATCCCTGGCCACAACCCCTTGACATTAATCCTTTAAAACACAGTAAAAAAGTATTACATTGAACTCCTTGTTCAGTCATTTCAGTAAAACTGGTGTGACAGCTGAGGTCAGGTTCCTGTTTGCGATTATTGATTAGTGATCTTCACTGGGATCGCTGTGCATAGATGACCATGAAGTCAAGGGTTGGACATGGCAAAGACATTCCAAATGGAGCAGCCCGCAACCATTCACCTGAAGGTGTTAAAGAAGGAACTGCAGATGCTGGAGAATCGAGGGTACACAAAAGGCTGGAGAAACTCAGCGGGTGCAGCGAAGGAGAGCCTAGATCCTTCGCTCCTTAGATGCTGCTGCACCCGCATTCACCTGAAGGTCACTTGTTGAAGTACTAGGGAACTGTGTCTGTCTATACCTTTATTATACCTGTGATCTTTGGAACTTGAACACACCATCAGTGGGAATAACCTTCCACCATCCATTCTGTTCAAACACTCCTCCATTTTACATACCGTACTTCTATCAAATCTCTCTTCAAGCTTCTCTTCTCCAAAGAAAACTGTCCCAGCTTCTCTAATCCATCATCGTCACTGTGGTCCCTCATCCCAGGAAATATTCTCAGTTATCTTTTCTGGACCCTCTCTAATGCCTCTCTAGAATTCTACACAATCAACCAGTTGAAGAAGGCCAGTATTTTTAACAGGTTCATCACAACTTTCCATTTCTCCTAATCTATGCTTCTAGTGATAACGCCCAGAACTGTATATGACCTATTAACAAATCTTGGAACCTGCTTCTGAGGCCTTACTTTTTAAAACTCTTTCTTAGCAGTATTTAAATGATGTTAACACAATAATTAGGATTAGAAGTCATTAAAATGCAAGTGGAATTTCCTGATATAATTAAAAAGAACACATATTCAAATAGAAAACACTTAATGACCTTGGTTACTAACCAACGTGTTTACAAATTAAACATACTGTCTAATTCTGTTTTCCGTAAATGTATGTGCAATGGAAAAAAATGGAATCACTAAGCATTGCACAATAAACAGAACAGCACATTCTAACAGAGAGTTCTGAACATAGATATAGTTTAGTTAATCATTGGTAAGCAGTTTGTAACCCAACTCTGAATTAATTGTTCTCAAACTATACATGTTTAACTATTAACAATTGATTTTCAAAGGAAAACAAAATGTGCAAAGGTTCGAGCATTGGCGTTGCTGAAGTCCTGGGGATCACTTTATGTTCATACTTTAACGCTTCTCGGTATTGCCAACTTTTACCACAGACTTCTAGCCTTTATGTGCAGATATCACTGCAATTATGCACGGCGCAATTTGGTGCCAAGTGCATCAACTTAGTGCCAAAATACACTTCGTAAAAAGAAACTAGACAATAGGAATTCTTGTTGGGCTGCTGATTGCACAATAATCTTCCTGTCATTGCTTTTGGATGAAAAGAACAGGCAATAAATTGCTATTAATCTGAATGCTGATCTGAAATATATTGGGGTGTTATTTTTGAGATGTACTTTTTCCGTTCATTATGTTTAAACTGCTTATTTCCTCTTCTACAATTTGTCCCCATTATTACATCAATACATGAGATCAGCCCTTGTTCTTCATTGTTCTGATCCTGGCTATATGTTCTTCCTCTCTCTCTGCTCTATCGCTGGGATGGAATCTGCTACTATTTAAGCTCACTCCTTTGGCATTCTACTATCTAACTTGCTCGTGAATAAAGTTTTGGTGAAAGGCTGCAGACTGAAATGTTCTCTGTTTGTGTTTCCAAAGACGCTGTGTGACCTGTTGAGGTTTTCAAGGATTTTATGTTTTTGTTCCAGATTTCCAGCATTTGCAGTTAAAAAAAATGTCTTGGCTCCTTGAAAGTTTCTCCAAACTCTCTTCTAAGCCTGGTATAATTTTTGCCATGTTTACAGTTATTCCTATTAACTCCTGAGACTTACCATGTTTCAACTCGGTAATGTGTTTGAATGCATTTCGATATTTAATACACATTTCAATGGTTTTAAGTGCAATCATTTTTTTTTAACAATGCAGATTAAAGAGTTTGTTTCTGCACATCTGTTGGTACTAAAGGCAAAGGAAGTTGTATTTGCTTATAATTATTAAAAAGTAAATCGAAATATATGAAACTTCAATGGGAGGAGCTTACTTTTCATTTTGTGTACTTTAACCTGGATTCTTGTCAGTTTTGCATAGGTGAGCCAAATTTATTATTCAAAATCAATAAACTAGAGATGTCTAAGAAGGAATTGCAGATGCTGGTGTGAAGACGGGTCTCGACCTGAAACGTCTCACAATCCTTTTCTCCAGAGATGCTGCCTGTCCCGCTGAGTTACTCCAGCTTTTTGAGTCTTAGAGATGCCTGAAAGGAGAACTTCAGGGAATGCCCCACAGGAAGGAAGGACAGGTTTTCTGATAATAATATGGTAATCAAATCAGCAGTTCCAATTTATGACCAAGCCATTGAAGTTTTTTTTAAATGGAGAGTACAAATTACTATATGTAAAGAATAAGAGGGATTGGTTAGTTATTCACTTACTTTACGCAGTTACAGAAGAGTTCTTTGCACGCAACCATTTCAAGTTTTTCTTTACACTGTTGGAGAATATCTTCGCTGACTTCTTCTATATATTCTGGGGTCTGAAAATACACAGGATTTAAATAAAAACCGTCACAAAAAACTACGTAAAGTAGGTCACACATGGGTAATCGAAAATGAGTAAGTTATGTGTCTTTTATAAAATATTTGTGAATATCCAAATATCCACCAATGATAAGCATTACAAGTAAGGAAGATTTTATCTTTTTTGATTCTCGCACGTTATAAATTACATAATTAAAAGACATTCTGGAATATTATTTCCACAGAGCAGTCAAACAATCGGAAAATTAAGTAGTTTGAAAATGTGTTGTAGAATAACATTTTCCACCTAACCATTCACTTAGCATATGTGAGCAAAGTTCGGTAGGAACTAAATCTTTGGATTGAGACATGCAGGGAAATGCTACGAGGAAATGCTGCAAATGAGAATTGCTAATAGTTTTCAGTGTAGGTACCATCAAACTCTGGAATGTTGAACTTGCTGGCTGAATATTTCTTGTCATCTCCAACTGTATTTATATTGTGGGGACCTGTGGTAAAAGACCAACTTGCTGTACTTTCCCACAAGGAACAAACTATCCATTTGTTTAAATGAAAAAGCAACAACTAATTTACTTAATCTTAATAATTTTAACGGATGGTTTGACTGCCTCGACTGCGGGGGAACAAAGAGGAAGAAGATTGAACTTTATTGCAATTCCATCACAGTGAGGAATGTGGAATCCACTGTGATGGATGTTTATGTTAACTTTTATGTGGTGGTGAGTCTTGTTGCTTTTCACTTAGTATGGCTGTATGCTAACTCAAATTTCACTGTACTTTAATTGGTACATCTGACCTTGAAAACTTGCTTAAAAAATGCTTTTGTTTTAATAAGGCTCAAACAATTGTTTTAATGATTTTTAATAGATGCATTGTTTTAATATTCAAAGTCCTTGACAAGTACAATCCAGGTTGCAGTGCTATAGGAAGGAGTTTGAGTTAGAAGGAGAGGCTGGAGAGGCCTGGACCTTTCTCACTGGAGTAAAGGAGGCTGAGAGGTGATTTTATAGAGATTTATAAAATCTTGAGAGGCATAGATCAGGCGAATAGCCACACTTCTCCCCAAGATAAGGCAGGTTAAAACTAGAGGTTATAGGTTTAAGATGAGAGGGGTAATGTTTAAAAGGGAATGCTGCCTGACCTGCTGAGGGATGCCACCTGACCTGCTGAGTTGCTCCAGCACTTTGTGTCCTTTTGTGTATTAACCAGCGCTGCAGTTCTTTGTTTCTATCAATTTCACCAAAAACAGGAGGAATTTTTTTTCATTCCATCATAAATACTGGAATGGGAGTTTAAACACAAACTCAAATTCCCCATGTTTAAACATCCCATCGTCAGTGAAATATCTCAGGATTTTTGGCTGCTCTCCTCATGAATAAATGATATTCAGGGTCCTAACGTGCCACTGGAATCACAGGTCACTTTTACTGGTTGGACGAGCAAAATAGCCGCTAATGATGGTCCATTCAATGAAACCTGGCAGAAAGTTGATGGACAATGTCAAATGCTGAAGATGGTTACCAAGAATTACAGTAAGATCTTGATCAGCAGGGCAGGTGGAATGGGGAATGGCAAATGCACTATAATTTAGGTGAGTTTGCACATGGGAAGTTAAACAATGAATGGTAGGGGCCTGTGGAGTGTTGTAGAGCTGAGGGATCCAGGCATGTAAGTATATCGTTCCCTAAGAACGACGTCACACTTAAGGGGCTGTCCCACTGCGGAGACCTAATCCACGTGTTCTGGCGAGTTTGCCCTCGACGCATACTCGCAGCATGGTCGACATGAGGTCCAAGGAGGTCTTTGTAACTCTCCTTCATGCTCGAGAGTAGTCCCTCCGTACTCGAGTCCTCAGCTAGGTCGCGGCGTATTTTTCAACATGTTGAAAAATGCCCGCGAGTAAAAAAAGGTAGCCATGGTAAAAATCGCTACTTTTTTTACTTGTAGGTTTAGTCGTAGTAGGTCGTAGTAGGGTCGGCATGTTAGTCATAGGTAATCGAAGGTAGACTTCAACATAGTCGAAGGGAGGTCGAAGAAGATCGAAGGAGGTCGTCTTCACTCTCCACTATTCGGAGTCCAATTTTCCCGAAGCTAGTTGAAGCGAGTCTTCAACATAGTCAAAGGAGGTCGAAGGAGGTCTTCTACATAGTCGAAGGACGTCTTCAACATGACATTTTTTTCAAACTCTCCTAAGCTCTTTAAACTCGCGAATTAGGTCGCTGCAGTGGGACAGCCCCTTTAGAGAGGAGGGTGAAGCAGGCTTTTGGCAAGCTGGTCTTCATTATGTCGGGGATTGGGTATAGAAGTTGGTACGTTGTTACCAAGACGTTACATTTGACGTACTGTGCTCGCTTGTAGTCACTGTGCTACAGGAAAGATGCCATGAAGCTGGAATCAACGCAGACGGGACTAACAAGGATGTTTCCAGGACTCGCGGGCATGAGCAATAAGGTGAGATTGGGTAGGCTAGGATTTAATTATTTGGTGTTTAGGAAACTGTGGGGTGATGTTATAGAGGTGGGGCACAGATAGGGTGAATGCACAGTCTTTTTCCCTGGGTAAGGGAATCAAGAGGGCAAGAACAGGGGAAAGATCTAATTCCCCTGAGGGGCAGGTTTTCACAGAATGTGGTGGGTATATTGAACAAGCTGCCAGAAATAGTAATTAGGGAGGAATAATTACAACTTTTAAAAGACATTCGGACATGTACATGTATAGGAAAGTTTTAGAGGTACATGGGTCAAATGCAGGCTAGTGTGACGAGTTAAGAGTCATACAGTGTGGAAACAGGCCCTGCGGCCCACACACTAGTCCCGCCTGTCTGCGCTTGGCATATAATCCTCTAAATGTTTCCTATCCATGTACCTGTTCACATGTCGTTTAAACATTATGATAGTCCCTTCCTCAACTACCTCCACCCCTATTCTGGGTAAAAGACTCTGCGCATTTACTCTATCTATTCCTCTCATGATTTTATACACCTCTATATGATCACCACTTGTCCTCCTGTGTTCCAAGAAATAAAGTCCTAGCCTGCTCAACCTCTTAGCTCAGGCCCTCCTGTTAACATCCTCGTAAATCTTCTCTGCAGCCTTTCCAGGTTAACACCATTTTTCCTATAACATGGTGACCAAACCACAACACAATACTCTAAATGTGGCCTGACCAACGTCTTCTACAACTGTAATATGACCACCCAACTTCTATACTCAATACTATGACTGATGAAGGCCAATGTGCCGAAAAGCCTTCATGACCACTGCTTCAAAGTGGGGCTGAGCGTACATTCAGATCAGCTGGAAATGTCAAAGGAATAGGGTTTGCTACTCCTGCTCCTACTTTAATTATCCAGCCTCCTGCCTTCCACACCATGGTACACGAGCAAAGTGACGGTTACACAACGATTCCTAGCTGTGGCCTCTTGCAGAGACTCAGGATGGTGAAGTCAATGGCGACAGGAAAGAGTTTGGCAATAACCTGGATGAAAGAAGTCTTGTGGGATTTGGTGGCCTTTTAGCCATTATGTCCCTCTTTTCCTATGTGAATTTTAGCCTGACAGAGCTATGAGAATTTACAGTCCTTCTGAACATTTAATTCATCAAGCAGGTCGAACAGTCATTCAAGCTGAATGATTATTACAGTCAGCAAAGTAGGAAGCAAAAAGCATAATATATAATTTAAAAGAAAAAGCATTTTACAGAAAGGAAAATAAAGGTCGGAACAAGCATAGAATTGAGAGTAAAAGCTGATATATTGAATTAACTTTTAAAATATTTCATATCACTCAAACATTAATGGAATATTTAATCATACAATCACGAGATGAGACAAAAAGCTGGAGTAAATCAGCAGGACAGGCAGCATCTCTGGAGAGAAGGAATGGGTGACGTTTCAGATCAAGATCCTTCTTCAGTCTGAAGGATCTTCTTCAGACCCTGAAACATCACCCATTCCTTCTCTCCAGAGATGCTGCCTGTCCCACTGAGTTACTCCAGATTTTTGAGTCTATCTTCGGTTTAAACCAGCATCTGCAGTTCCTTCTTACACAATCACGAGATGAGACTCTGTGATCTAAAATAATCTATTTGAGGACCAGGAGACTATCAGCAATTTTGTTAGAGCAGTGTTACAAATGCAATGACATTTCAATTAACAAGGCTTAAACTTCTCACAGTAAGAATAATTCAGAAAAAGTTGAATGTCATGTTAAATCAGTGACTGTTGTTGGATTGTCTCTGTGGAAAGTACAACCACGCATTGTGGAGGAACAAGGCAGATGGAGATAGACACAAAAAATGCTGGAATAACTCAGCGGGACAGGCAGCATTTCAGGAGAGAAGGAATGGGTGACGTTTCGGGTCGAAACCTTTTTTCAGATCGAAGGCTTATGGAGAGACCAAATGATGCTATGTTTTTGCACAGTGATAATGGCAAATGCAAATTCCACCACATTTTTGCATTTCACATTGTTTCTTTAGACCAAGAGAACAAAAAGAAGATAAGAATACATCTGTGTAGGAAGGAACTGCAGATGCTGGTTTAAACCGAAGATAGACACAAAAAGCTGGAGTAACTCAGCGGGACAGGCAGCATCTCTGGAGAGAAGGAATGGGTGATGTTTCGGGTCGAGACCTTTCTTCAGACTCGTTTCGGGTCGAGACACTTCTTCAGACCATCTGCTAGTGGTACTAGTGCTGACAATTTAAGCGAAAATATTAATCGAAGATCATGCTCTCACTGATGAACTTTATTTTTTTGCTGTTGGGTTTTGACACCTTCTAATAAACTACCTGCAATTACATTTTGACTTTATTGTTAAAATATTCCATTGATCAGAACCAAAAATGCCAAGCCAATGGGAGATTTTAGCACCAGAGATCACGAGCCTAATAACAGAAGTGTTTTCATAACAGACGTGAAAGGAGAAGGGCAGGGAGGCAGCAAGGTACAATGTACCCTCCCTGTAATGACAGCTAAGATAATAGAAATTCCCCCTTATGGGATGCACACATTTGGTAGGGTGTGTAAAATTGGTACAGGTGAAGAGGATTATAGCAATAAAAAGAGATAGATGACAGAGAATATATCTAATACTTAATTATTAACCAATGGCTGGATTCTGCTGAACTGCCTGTTGACATGATGTATGCTGCTTTTGCTAAATTAATGTACGATGTTGTGCAAAAGGGAAGTTTAGAAGACGGAAAATGGTGAAATCATTAAGGCGCTTTGGTAGGAAGTTGATAAGTCATACATCTACTTGACCGAGACTGAAGCCTGATCATGAGCATTGATATCTGCCGTATTAATATTAATTAATATGGACTCAAGTGAAATATTAAAAAATCTCTTTTAACAAGTTGAGTGACATATAAGACATCCGCAAATTTGATACTTATCCTGGTTTTCTTGCAGGCTAGCCTTGCAAATGCGGACATAAGAATTTGAATGAGAAAAGGGCAAAAATCTGACCGCAAAAAGCAAAGATTTGTAGATATGAAATAAGCATTGCGTGTGCGTAAGCTTGGTGAATATTGTATATACATGAGAAGCCACATCACAGCTCAACTTACACCACTCTATTAAGTAAATTTGTATTCAAATGACTTACTTTCTTGTAATGGAATATGTAATATTTAAATTCTTCCATTTATTTACTGTAAGCTCAATGCAAATCCCTGTGCCTCACCTGGACCCACATTCATGTTTTGCCTTCCCTTCCATTTATATTCCTTGCTCTCGTTTCACAATTTATAACTCTTCTATGCTTCTCTCACATTTTTATAAGGGCGGCACAGTGACACAGAGCATGTGGGTTTTCTCCGGGTGTTCTGGTTTCCTCCCACATTCCACATACGTGCAGGTTTGTAGGTTATTTGGCTTTGGTAAAAATGTGTAAATTGGCCCTAGTGTGTTGGATAGTGCTTGTGTGTGGGGATCACTGGTCAGCACGGACTCACTGGGCCGAAGGGTCTGTTTCAGAACAGTATCGCTAACGTCCGAAATCTCTGGCCTTTGTCCAGTATCTGTTATCAACCTCCCCCCCCTCCCCCCCCCTCCCCCTCCCCGTCACCTGTATAAACCTGAAGAGTTGAATTACTCAAGCGCTTGTGTCTTTTTTTGTAAACCAGCACCTGCAGTTCATTGTTTCTCCTATCATGGTACGAGTTATTTAGCTGATGTATCACTATTTTTTGTAATATATTATTGTTTTCATCCAGTTCCTTAAGTTATGCTCTTCCTGAAGACCAATGCTTACTACCAGGCTATAATTTCCCTTGAAAGCTTTCTTGAACTATCACAGACTCTGGCTTTGGGTACTCTCACGATGATTGTTGGGCAATTGTCCGGAGGGCGATCCAAGGTCCAGGCACAACGTTGATTTTTATATCAAATTAGAATGTGACTTGGAGGGGAACGTGCGCTTTGCTTCCATCCATAGAAACATAGAAACATAGAAAATAGGTGCAGGAGTAGGCCATTCGGCCCTTCGAGCCTGCACCACCATTCAATATGATCATGGCTGATCATCCAACTCAGTATCCTGTACTGCCTTCTCTCCATACCCCCTGATCCCCTTAGCCACAAGGGTCACATCTAACTCCCTCTTAAATATAGCCAATGAACTGGCCTCAACTACCTTCTGTGGCAGAGAATTCCAGAGACTCGCCACTCTCTGTGTGAAAAATGTTTTCCTCATCTCGGTCCTAAAGGAATTCCCCCTTATCCTTAGACTGTGACCCCTTGTTCTGGACCTCCCCAACATCGGGAACAATCTTCCTGCATCTAGCCTATCCAACCCCTTAAGAATTTTGTAAGTTTCTATAAGATCCTCCCTCAGTCTTCTAAATTCTAGCGAGTACAAGCCAAGTCTATCCAGTCTTTCCTCATATGAAAGTCCTGACATCCCAGGGATCAGTCTGGTGAACCTTCTCTGTTGCATCTCCCCTTTTCCTAATTTGCCACCATTCAGATAATAGTCCACCCTACTGTTTTTGCCACCAAAGTGGATAACCTCACATTTATCCACATTATACTGCATCTGCCATGCATTTGCCCACTCACCCAGCCTATCCAAGTCACCTTGCAGCCTCCTAGCATCCTCCTCACACCTAACACTACCCCCCAGCTTAGTGTCATCCGCAAACGTGGAGATTTTGCATTCAATTCCCTCATCCAAATCATTAATATGTATTGTAAATAGCTGGGGTCCCAGCACTGAGCCTTGCGGTACCCCACTAGTCATTGCCTGCCATTCTGAAAAGGACCCATTTACTCCTACTCTTTGCTTCCTGTCTGCCAGCCAGTTCTCTATCCACATCAATAATGAACCCCCAATACCGTGTGCTTTAAGTTTGTACACTAATCTCGTATGTGGGACCTTGTCGAACTGCATGGTGATAGAACTTGCTGGTTTACGAGATGGTGTCGGGATAGACCATGAGAGCAACTGCAATGTGTTTTGTAGATGACGCTCTTTATATTCATGTGGGAAAAAGACAAAGACTTTAAGACTTTTGCCTTCCACCACAGTGAGGAGGTGCTTGGTGAACTCACTGTGGTGGATGTTAAATATGTGTTTATTGTGTGTTTTGTTTTAATTTATTACATGTTATGACTGCAAGGTAACAAATTTCTTTCAGACCGAAAGGTCTGAATGACAATAAAGGAATCTGAATCTGAATCTGAATCTGAATCTGAATGTGTAGGAAGAAACAGCAGATGCTGGATTAAATCGAAGATAGACACAAAATGCTGGAGTTACTCAGCGGGACAGGCAGCATCGCTGGGAGAAGGAATGAGCGGCGTTTCGGGTCGAGACTCTTCCTCAGGCCATTCCTTCTCTCCAGAGATGCTGCCTGTCCCGCTGAGTTAATCCAGCATTTTGTGTCTATCTTCGATTGAAGCAGCATCTGCAGTTCCTCCCTACACATTTCGTCCGCTCCACTGCGAATTCTACTCAAGGAATGTGTACTTTGAAGTAGTTCTCCATCCTCTCTCCGACGAGAGTTCAGCAACATCCTCTCTCGATGCTCTCCCTCTGTGATTCCTACTTCTCTCCAACTCTTTATAATCACGTTGCATAGTGCTAAAGGGAATTAATATACTGTCAATCGAAAAGGAAGTTTTATCAAATGTGATATTAGAGTTCACGATTGTTACTGAATTCCTTTGGCCCCATAGCAGAAGTGTCCACGTTGCGGGGCTGGAAACTGGAAGTAACCTGAGCTAATTCTGCTACCACCATCACCTATTGCGACAAATGATGGCTTCCACTGATTGTCGCCGGAAGCTTGCATCCTTTTCAGGATGGACGATGACAGCAAGGTCAACATTTGTAACAAGATGGTCACAAAAAGAAGAAGAGAAGACTGAATTCCTTTCATCTTGACCAGTGAATGATATTCCACCGTACTCCTGACTTGTGCCATGTAGATGGTGCAAAGGCATTGGTAGAAGGAGGACATGTGTCACTTACATCAGGACCCAGATTCTGATCTGTTCTCCTATTCACATTATCGGTGTGGCTTGTCCAATTTCGTTTCTGGACAATAATCCCAGGAGGTTGACGCTGGGGGACAAACCAACAGTAATAGCAACAAACCGCATTGAAAATGGTCAATGACTGGTCCCTTTGTGGGATGAATGTTATGCCATGTACTGTATCTCTCTCCGCATGAATGTTGTCCAGGTCTTGCTGCAGGCAGGTTGGAATACTATATTTGCTGTGGAGCTGTACATGAAATTGAACATTGTGCAATAATTAACGAATCCTGATTTATGCACCCACAACTTTACATAAACTTTTGTTAGATTCCTGTTAACCTCCTATGTAAAAACATTCATCAAGGGTTTGATGCACCTGATAAGATTAGAGTGTGATGTTCACAGTATAACGTGTGCTGGAGCACATGGACATTAGGTGTGTGAGTCCTGAATGTTGATAAGAGATTTTTAGTGATTAGGATGTTGTGGCAACCTATTCAGATGTTGTGAATTCAGCAGTACTTGGATCCAGCGGAACAGTTGCTTCATGGCATTTAAAGTTTTATTTACATACTTTGACAATTTATGTGAGGATGCAAGTTCATCTGGCATTGCATCTGGTCTTCCAGGTTTGTTTCTGGGCAATGACTTCCAAGATCTCATCTCATACATCTGGAGGTCGTCTAGTTTCTTATGGATAACAGGAAAACCTTTTTATCCACCCTTTCATCAGGTCCTTCGGGAGAGGCAACAAAAAACTTGCTCCCTCTCATATGTGTCATGAAAACAGACCTTGCAACTCATCGAGTCCACATCAAATATCGATCACCCATTCATATTAATTCTGTGTTATCGCACTTTCTCATCCACTCCCTACACACAGAGGCCAATTAAACTACAAACCCGCACGACATTAGGATATGTCAAATGGTATGTTAGCTTTCATAGCAAAAGGATTTGAGTACAGGAGCAGGGAGGTTCTACTTCAGTTGTACAGGGTCTTGGTGAGACACACCTGGAGTATTGCGTACAGTTTTGGTCTCCAAATCTGAGGAAGGACATTATTGCCATAGAGGGAGTGCAGAGAAGGTTCACCAGACTGATTCCTGGGATGTCAGGACTGTCTTATGAAGAAAGACTGGATAGACTCGGTTTATACTCTCTGGAATTTAGGAGATTGAGAGGGGATCTTATAGAAACTTACAAAATTCTTAAGGGGTTGGACAGGCTAGATGCAGGAAGATTGTTCCCGATGTTGGGGAAGTCCAGGACAAGGGGTCACAGCTTAAGGATAAGGGGGAAATCCTTTAAGACCGAGATGAGAAAGACTTTTTTCACACAGAGAGTGGTGAGTCTCTGGAACTCTCTGCCACAGAGGGTAGTTGAGGCCAGTTCATTGGCTATATTTAAGAGTGAGTTGGATGTGGCCCTTGTGGCTAAGGGGATCAGAGGGTATGGAGAGAAGGCAGGTACGGGATACTGAGTTGGATGATCAGCCATGATCATATTGAATGGCGGTGCAGGCTCGAAGGGCTGAATGGCCTACTCCTGCACCTAATTTCTATGTTTCTATGTTTCTATGTGAGGAAACCAGAGCATCTGGAGGAAACCCATGCGGTCACAGAGAGCACGTGCAAATTCCACTCAACCATCACCCGAGTTCAGGTTCGATCCCGGGTCTCTGACGATTTGATCTATCTCTACCAGATAGATGCGCTACTGTGTAACAGTGTGACACTGTAACACTAAACCTACCGCTAGGTAATGTCTGAGGTAATCGTCAGTTGCAGAATATCTGTCAGCTATAGTGAAACTTCTGTTTTAGGAAGTACAGAGTAGTTTTATGCAATGTAGGCTAACTTCTGTTGGCTAGCTGGTGTTGGCTACTCATGATATTGAATCCTATTGAGCTCATTCACATGTGCTAATAGGACAAGTCTGTTGTGTTGCTTACATTCTCCCGGATGGGTCCAGCTTAATTACACGCTACAACTCCTAGACTCATTTTCAAGAGGCATCAAACTTTCCCACTCCCAATAGCGATACTGAAGTGGTTTCAGAACGATTACACAAGAAATCAACAAGGTGCACTAATACTGCGATGACAGTATAAATGAAGCAAAATATATGTTTTTGTCTTCTGCCTGCCTCTTAAAGGGAATGCTGACTAATAGCGGCTTTGTTGAGTGATTAAAGCAGCATTTGGAGAAGCAATGTCAAATATTGAATGCTTATTGTTAGAGGAAACCCACAATCTTATTTGTGGAAGACAGGAATCCAATTACAAATACATGGATGAGACAAGCAAGTGGAAATTGTGACAGCATAATCAATTTGGAGTGTAGTCACACTCCAAAAAATTTATGCAGACTGATGACAAGAAGTCAAAATCCAATACATTTATTTTATGTTTCCAAGGAGATTTACTTATGTGTACATGGCACAATTTGACAAAAGTCCAACAATTTTATTCATTGTTTTTGACATCAGGTTTATGACAGTAATCAATCCCCATTCCCAAGTGCCCCGTAATTGGGAGATACATGTGGAGTTTATAATGAGCTTTATATGGAGGAATAAAACAGATGCTGTGGATTTCTTTTTCCAATTAAACGCACTGTAAAAACACTAAAAACATCAACATTCCAAAACACATTTGCGAGGGTGGACAAAATCAGATAAAATATTGTCCTTATTCTGCTCAAATCGCATAAACAGATCTTAGACTGATGGCTGGGGAGTACTAATGTTCTTGTTATTTAAATATTTACTAGAAAGTTAATTCACTATTTAAAGTGCTCCAGCTAGATCTAAATTAGGATTCTGTATTCACAGTCTTTCATACTCAGAATGTCTCAAATTGCTCCATATCCAATTAATTATATCTGAGGATCTAAGATGTATTTAGTGCGGTTTAATCAAGTAAAGCAGCATTCACTTAGCACATCAGCAGATGCTAGAAATAACATGAATGGCCAGCTAATGACCTGATATTGTTAATCCGCAGAGAAGCGACATCACTAGCCATTGGCTTCAAAGATCGACGTGCAGAAAGCTTTTTGCGAGCCTTTTTCTGATCTCTGCTGATATTAAGTGTCAGTTCAAACAAATTCAAAATAATTTATTGTCTGTATTCCTGCAAAATTTACATTGGGCTGAGTGAGGAATGTTGGATAAAAAATATCAATAACATTCTTCCTCATAGTACTGTAATGTTTAATTCCCATTTGACCAGGTAAAATTGGGCTTCAATTTGATGAAGAACCCCTCAGTATTGCCTTGAATATCCAATTGAGGTTATTAATCTGCTCCACTCCTGGAGTGAGCATTGACTCACAGATGTTTATGGTAATCATGCTACCAACTGATGTAGAACTTGGAGAATGAAACCACTGAATATTGGAGGGAAGATCTCACGACTGAAGGTATAAGATCAGGGATAGTCACAAAAACCTGGAGTAAAGGGCCTGTCCCACTTGGATGACCTAATCCACGAGTTTAGCGGATCCTAGACGAGTTTTTAAAAATGTCAAGGTCATGTTGACTCGCCGAAGTAAAAGACCTCCTACGACTATGTCTACGACCTCCTACGACCCCACTCAACCTCAGTCTTCCACACCTAAGACCAACTACGACTAGCTACGAGGGGAAAATGATCACGATAAAATTATGTCATGTTTGCATTTTTTTTCTCAAGCCAGTTACCGACCTACGACTATCTACGACAATCATCAAGACCAAATATGACCTACCTACGACCTACCTACGAGTAAAAAGTATCAGTTTTTTCCATGCCGACCTTTTTTTTTACTCGTGGACATTTTTTATCAGGCTGGAAAAAACACCGCGGCCTACTTGAGGGCACGAGTACGCAGAGACCACTCACGAGCAAGAGGAAGAGTCACGAAGACCGCTTACGACCTCCTACGACCTCATGATGACCAAGCTGCGAGTATGAGTCAAGGGCAAACTCGGCACAGGTCGCCAATTAGGTCGTGAATGTGGGACAGGGGCTTAACTCAACGGGTTAAACAGCATCTCTGGAGAAAAGGAATAGGTAACGTTTCGGGTCAAGACCCTTCTTCAGACTGAGAGTCAGGGGAAGGCAAACAAGAGAAATAGATGATGATGTAGAGAGATATAGAACAAATGAATGAAAGAATGCAAAACCGTAATGATGATAAAGGAAACAGGCCATTGTTAGCTATTTGCTTGGAGAGAACGAGTTACAGACAGTGAGACTCAACATGACGACTTTGAAGCTGGTACGACTTGGGTGGGGGAGGAATGGAGAGAGAGGGAATGCAGGGGTTATTTGAAGTTTGAGAAATCAATATTCATATATTCATATGGGGCTGTAAGCTGCCCAAGCGAAATATGAGGTGCTGTTCCTCCAATTTGCGTTTAGCCTCACTCTGACAATGGAGGAGGTCTAGGACAGAAAGGTCAGTGTGAGAATGGAAAGGGGAATTAAAGTGTTTGGCAACCGGGAGATCAGGTAGGTCCAGGTGGACTGAGAGAAGGTGTTCAGCGAAAGATCAGGGAATGTCTTGGTAAGCAAGTTAGTAAGCAAGCCTTGGCAGCTGAACAAATCATTGAATTCTTATCTAGGTAAAATGCAAAATTCTACATAAAACATCCATATCAAGTGTTAGTCCAGTTTACAGTAATTTGATTTAACCTGGCCTTTTAAGCAAACATAATTTTTTTGGACAAAATGCTAAGTGCATTCATTTACCTCTGTTCCGTTGTAGCTAATTAAGTGTTTGACCCACTTTGTAATGTTATGATAGACAGGGGCTCTTTGAAGTTTATCAGAACTTTCTTTTGACATTCTGCCAACTGTCAGTGACTAATTTAGAAACAGAAATACATGGTACTTTCTCCACAGTTATTAGGTTGAGCTGACATATTGGCATCCTGCAATACTGTAAAGGCAGTCCAGAAACAAGATCATCGCAAATGCTCCTTTGTAACTCTGACAGAGCTTTAAATGATTAAATTGCTTGAGGAAATTTAAGTCATTACTTAGATGTTGTATATTTCAAAGTTAATTGTATTCCTGGATTAATGAAGCAAGCACTTGCACAACTTGCACCTTTAAAGTAGGAACCAATGTGCTTCACATTTCAGGATTGAACAGGGTTAATTAAGTGGGGTCACATCAGTGAAGTGGTTAAAATGACTGCTAAGGAGGAAGCTGTGGAAGGGGCAGAGAGATGCCACTGGCAGCTGTAGTTGTGCAGCAAGTGCCAGTTTACGGGGCAAGACTGATGAAGGTGCCGGTGCATTGGTTGACTGGATGGCGAAGTGGTGGGAGACATGGTGGTCGAGTGATAATGGGAAAACTGTCTTTGTCTCGCCAGCCCTAATGAATGCATATTTATGATTAACAACTGCACACTTCTTCCAGGGTTCATTCTTCAGATAATTTCCAAATGTCCTCCATTCCTTCCCCAATATGTGATCTCCACATCCACTATGACCTCCTTATGACTATTCTCTAACATTGAGCTTGCCAATTCTCTTTGCTACCTGAAAATCACTTCCCATAAGGAACAATATGTCTGTGACCTGACAGTAAGTGCTACCTTAACGCCATTAATTAATCATGTTTCCAGGTTAACCTATTGAAACACAACTGCTCAACAAAATATTGGTTACCTTTCAGTATAGTATTCTTTAGCCATGCTGCCATGGCAACATGTCACTGCACACTGATGGGGGAATGTACACATTCAATAATGAAATAGCGGCTGCAGCCATAAGGAATTTACCTGTAAACTGTCCATGCATTCAATAGTAAGTGGTAGAGTAATGTACCGAGGTCTGTGGTATTGTTTACAAATGGGTGCAGTGACTAAGGCGTCAGCTGTAATTGAACACATGGTTTGAACTGGAATGCTGGAAGAGTGAATAAGAGCGTCCTTCACAGATCTGTAGTAGAAAGAGAGGGAGATGGTATGCTTGCTGTTCTTTAGTTTAGTTTAGAGATACAGCATGGAAACAGGCTCTTCGGATCGAGGCGAGATGGGAAAAAATGGGAACCAACCACAAGGGAAAGGTAATGAATGGAAATTGAATATAGAGTTAATTACATTAACCATATAATATAACCATATAACAATTACAGCACGGAAACAGGCCCTCTCGGCCCTTCCAGTCCGTGCCGACCATTTGTTTTCCCCTAGTCCCATCTACCTGCACTCAGACCATACCCCTCCATTCCCTTCCCGTCCATATACCTATCCATTTTACTTTTAAGACATTCTCAAGACTAGTGTGAACACAAGGATTGTTATTATGATGGACTCTGTTATAATGCAACCCTCTGAACACCGAGGTCTCTTATCAACAATTTATTAGCGATTGATACTGCACAACATGCCACTTTGATTGTGGATCCACTGGATGAAGAAACATCCACGACTGTTTATTTTGTGGTCAAATACGAATTGCCAGGTTGCAACCTCCTCGAGATAATAATCAGGCAGTGTTTGGAGAGCTTTGGGGTGAAGAAGTTAACTGTTCTTTGAGGCAACTGTGTAGCACCGTAAGCTGAAAATGATGTATGTGTGAAAAGGAACTGCAGATGCTGGTTTAAACCGAAGATAGCCAAAAAAAGCTGGAGTAACTCAGCAAGACAGGCAGCATCTCTGCAGAGAAGGAAAGTGTGATGTTTCGGGTCGAGACCCTTCTTCAGACCTGAAAATGGTGGCTGTTTGATACCAGCACAATTAAAACATTTCTAATCTGTTATGAGGTTTAACGGAGGCTAACAGAAAGATTAGCACCAGAACAATTACAGCAGCAGACTCTCCCTATTCCTTTACTCAGATGATACTCTTCATCCACTAGATGATAAACATTATTTTAGTTTCCCATATCATTGGAAGGTGACCAATAAAATACAAATTGGTGCACTTGAATATACTGTGTTGTGTGTCCATGGAGCCTTTTTATTGAAATGAATACCAGGTGTGGAGAGGCTATTTGGAGCAGCCGTAAGCAGGAAGTTGCTGCCTCTTACCGACAGCACCTCCTGGAGAAAATAGTTTCAGATTTCATTTGATCCTGGATCAAGCGGAACATATTTATACCTGCTTTAATAAGATCCAAACATGTAAATCCTTTGTTAAATGTGGTTCAACAAGTAACTAAGACAACAGGGAAATTTATCTCCTGAGTGCTCTAACTCGCCATGGGCTGTGGATCAGGGGGGGGGGGGGGGGGGGCTGCAACCCCTCCACTTTTTTGGCGAGACATGCTACATAACCTGAAATTATCCGGCCCGCAGGCATATTTTTCTCTTCTTCTGAGGATCTCCGACATCCAGAATCTCAGCACAAGCGCACAGCGAGCGCGGCAAAACCACGACCAGCCGTGGCGGCAAACGACTGCCTCCCCAAAACCCTCCCTCCCCTCCGCTCAACGGCAATCACAGCGTGGTTCACAGTCGGGATATGGGTCAGTGAACGCAGCTCTGTGATTATCCGCCGCGCGGGAGGGAGGGAGGAAGGGTGGGTGGGTGGGTGGGTGGGCCTCGAGCGAGCAAGAGAGAGAGAGAGAGAGAGAGAGACACGACCCAGAGGGGGAGGGTGGAAGATTCGGCCCCGAGAGGGAGGGAGAGAGAGAGAAGGGGGGGGGGGGGGGGGGGGGGGGGATGGGGATATATCCCTCCACTTTTTGAGTTGAGGGATGGCCTGTATTATCCCCCAGTTTTTTGGAGGTCGAGCAACAACAAAAAATAATAATTGTTCCCCCCTCCCACACCCTCCCCCCACGGCCGGTGATCAGTGATCGCTCAGCCTCCCCACCCCCCCCCCCCCCCCCACCCCCACCTTCAAAAACGTTCCCCGGCCCCTGCTAACAACCAGCTGGAGACAGGAAATGCAAATACAGCTATTTGAGCAAAAAATCAAAGTGCTGGAGGAACTTAGTGGGTCATGCAGCATCTGTGAAGGGAATGGACAGACCATGTTTTGTGTCAGGACCTTTATTCCGGTCTGCAGAAGGATCCCGGCTCATGTCCATTCCCTACACCGATGCTGCTTGAACTGTTGAAATCCTCCAGCACTTTATTCTTTACTAACAACGAACTCGTTGGCTAGAAGTGCAATTTTGAGAATTAAAACAACTTCAATTTCAATCCAGTGTAGAAGAGAACGTTACATTTTTGGAGAAAAGGTTAACATTTTGCACCGATAACCGAATGCTCCCAAAAGTTCCAAGAATATCAATCTAATACGAAAATTGAAATCTGAAATTCCAGGTATTTATTTTAAGCCCTTATCTTTTCTGATCTTCCCTGCCCTTCCTGTTTCAGGTTCACACAGGCCATCACTTTTGATAGTTCCCCAGTCTAACCAGCTCTTCCAAACATTGTTGGCTGGCATTGCAGTACCCCTTGCCCTGCATTATTAAACTTCACTGATCCATTCTGCATTTCAGAGCTTTAAATGGAAAGTAATCATTTAAAATATCCATATGGTCTGGGTGTGTAGCAGGATGGCTTGGCATTTGCTATTACAGATAAGTACCCAAGGTTGATACCCAAATCCAACTCTGCAGAGGATTATAAAATAATCACTAAAAGAGCCGTGAATACTGTGTAGTGTTTCCTGTTTCACTGGCCAAAACTAGTAGGAACAAAACAGGATTCCTAAACAGGATACGTCATAGACTTACACTCAACGACAAGCATCCAAGAAAGGCAATGCTTCATGTCAATTTGCACCCTTGGGGAAGCATTCATAAACCAGGTCACTATATAGGGTAAAAAACCTCATCTAAAATGATCAGAGCAACAAAGGGTTAGATGCTGAGAGGGTTCAGATTGACATGCAATCTGGATGACATTCTATTTGGATCTGCCACAGAAGAAGAAACACTTTGTAAATGTTCAAAGCAAAAAGGATTGACAAGTTTGGGCTGCAAATAGCTAAATCAATTACTTGTATTAAAGTTAAAGCTATTACCAAAGCCAGAAAATCTTAACACAATACCATACAGGAATACTCCCAATCTGTTACAGATCACTGCCAGAGCAGTAATTCCTCATCACGAAAGCCAACGATGGTGGTTGGGTTAAATAGCAGCACAAAATGGATGATCTGTATTAGATGAGTCAGAGAGAGCAAATCGTTTCGAGCACCAAACAAATGGTAAAACCTGCGACACTTGCAGCTGTGCCAATGATAAGCCATATCGTGAACAGTGGCCATGAGATGTCTGTTCTTTGCGCAACACACACTCTGACCAAATGCAAAAAATATTACGCTCAGATAGAGGCAGAAGCATTGGCAGATATGTTGAGAGTTATAAGGCCTCATCTGATTTTGCTGAGAAGACCATTCTGGCCACAATCTGCTGTTGCCCATATAGCAATTGAAGTCTGCTATAATCATCAAGGATGCTGATGTGGGCCAATCTACCATGTGGATAGGCTAATGACGGAGAATAGAATGCATGTCAGCAAAATGCTATGGTGAGTGCCTTGTCAAGATTACATTACAAAAACACCACAAATATAGAATAAATACAATTTATACTCTCCAGGTGATGGAAGATGATTTCCCGTTTCAATGGAGGAAATACACAGAGCTGCGTGGAAATGCCGTGCTTTGAAGCAATGTATGAATACACTTTCGGTGAATGGGCAGATTCAGACATAGGACTGAATGCGAACATGAAACTGTCTCATCACAGGGACCATGAACTGTTCACACACTACCGTTGTATAAGGTACTGACTTTCAGAAAATGCTGTGCCAGATAATGCTCCACAGTTCAGATTGTTTTACATGAATTGTCCTAATTAAAACATTATTTCATACGGTCATAAGTGACAGGAGCAGAATTAGGCCATTCACGCTGCCTTAACCCACCTCCCTCCTCTTCAAATAGAGAAACAGAAAGGTCAGTTTGAATGTTAAAGGATGCATTGATTAAACAGAGGTAACCTCCAACAACCCACCCACCCTCCCACATTATCTCCCCCGCCTACCCCTGTGCCCCACCTGGACGCATCCATTTCTCCTCTCCCCCTCCTCTTACATTCCTACACTCACACAATGCTTGGGTAAGTAGGTTGACTGGTTGAACTGGTTGACACAGCCCTCAACGACACCTGTCGCATTATCACGGGATGCATAAAGACAACGCCAGTCCCGTGCCTCTACGCCCTAGCTGGTATTGCCCCCCCACCTCCCTATTAGACGATCCATCGTCGCCCAAGACGAGCGGAGAGCACAGGAGATCGATACCAGGCACCCCCTGCACGGACACACAGCACCTCCACCCCGACTGAAATCCAGAGCCAGTTTCTTGCAGACAGTCCCACCTCTCCAGACAACCAAAGAAACAGCAAGGACCAACATCTGGAAAGATGAATGGAACCAGCTCAACACACGAGCCCACGACTGGATGGAGAGAGGAATCACTCCGACTGAATGCCTCGCCAGCGGGCACGACCTCCCCTGGCCAACCTGGAAGACCCTCAACAGATTACGAGTGGAGCAGGGGAGGTGCAAAGCACTTATGAAAGCATGGAACTACCAGGCAGAAGACACATGCAGCTGTGGAGCAGTACAGACAATGTCCCACCTACTGGAGTGTGACGACGCCCCCCAGTGCAGCCCCCAGGACCTGGCTGAACCGACCCGACCAGCTGTGACCTGCGCCAGATACTGGCAGAACGACATCTGAGATTGCAACGGACTCGAAGAACTCACACATTCTGCTTTGATCTCAAGTCTTCGTTCCAACCCTCTGCTTAGCCCCCCACCTGTGTCCCCCTATTACCTGCCATGCTTTGTCCTGCCTCTACTCTCTCTGAGCTTTCTGCATATTAATGCTTTACCCACATATTAATGTGGGGCCAATGGCTTCAATTTTTCATCTCCTGATTTCGTTTATTGGTGCATTTAAGGTTTTTATTTGGAAAAATTAAGTATTTTGCTTATTGGTGAAAACAACATTGGGCAACCTTATCATATTTCAGCTGCAATGGCACATTGTTGTGAGTAATATTACATGAATATTCAAAGTGTTCTTTACAAGCTGCCTAGAAATTGGGTTCAGGAACAGAGGTGAACCCTTCACACATGATATCCAGTTTGTTTTCTGTGACCAAGTCTGGTAACTGTCTAGTTGAATACGGAAGCCTTTGACAAAATTGCTGTTTGTTTACTAATCTGAGCTGTATCTCATTAGACAGTCATATCACTGACTATTTTACTACAAGCGCTTGAATCTTTCAGTGTTACCATTAAAGTACTTCAAAAGCCTACTTTAAAAAGTAATTTCCCTCCCCACACTGATAAATCTCTATGCTGACGATGTAACGGTTCGCATGCAAAATGAAACATTTTGCTTGCAGATTGCCGCACTTGTTTTTTAAAGCACATTTATAGAGTAACAATCAATTCAATTTGTCAGTGGCACACAGTTTTGAAGAGTAAAAGCGCGTGAAAATGAAACAAGAAACTGATGGGGAGTGTGATTATCTAAAGATGTTCAATTTAAGGATTTTCACTTGAGAGGCTGTGAGGTCTCGTGCCAATTTTGTGAACAATCTCCTGTATTTAACCAAGCGGCTAACAGCCTTAGTAAAATAAAAGAACTCCGTTTTGTGCTTCAGGGAATCAATTCTGGTCCTAAATCCTCATTCAGGCAGGTATCAGAATAAGTTCACTTCAACCTTTGTGCCGGTTTGAAACAAAGACACCAAGAAAGCCACAATCACTGCCTCTTTAAAAGAAGTGACTTCTGACACCACTTAAAATCACATTAAACATTTAAAATCAGGAACAATGTAGCTCATAGTATCAGTAAACAAACATATTATGTGAGTTTTTAATTTTATTGCATGTTGAGAGAAACAAAATTGATGCATCTTACTGACGGAAATATATGTTTATGTCTGAAATTGTGATAAACAGTAATAAAAAGAAAAAAAATGAAGCCTATCACCACTAAATGCAACTAGTTAGTGATTCAAGCGTGATATCTAATATTTCTTCTTAAAATAAAATAGAAAGTTGATATTATAAAATAAATTGAAAACATAAGATCTTTTTTTTATCTATGCAAAAAAAACGGAATTGAATTTATTAGGTCAGTCTTGGAAATGTTTTTCTTATTTAATATTGCCAAGGATTCAAGCCTCATCTATAAGTAGGAACTACAAGGAAACAAAATGTGATGGTAGCCATTTGCTTTGGAGTGGGTTCACTACCTTGAAGAAATGAAGAATGGACTCTATTACCACTAAATATAATTTTACATTGGAATATCTTTAAATCACATACATCAAAGCACTAAATATTGTGGATCCACTTATGAGGCAGCTATCATATCTCTCAAAGCAATCAATGACTGAAGTGAAGTCAACGATATCATTTAGACACAGCAGCAACTTTTCCACAGATTGCACACAGTTGGGCAACTCATCTATCATCTGATCATTAAGTAGGGTAGAACAAGACCTGGTAGCATTCATAAAGAAAATATTTAAAAACAAAGATTATGTAATAATTAAGTTAAATACATGCAATGCATTGCAATCATACCATCCATTTTACTTCAAATAATACAAACCCTCACATTAAAAAAGTACAATTTTAAAAAATATATTAAGAAATCTAATTACATAATTAGATGTCAAAATTTTTTTATTATCAACAACATTGTGTATGAATATTACCTTTGGGTTAAATAAATTAAAAAAAACACATTCAGCAATTTCCAAAGAGCAGACAGTAGACAATTGGTTCATGTATACTCAATAACTTCTTACCAACAGTGTCTCGAAGATGCTGACACACAAATGTTTGCTCAATAAATCAATCGTATAAACACTGAGCAACCCAATTTCAAGTAGTAGCCTCCATCTCTTCATCACGCACCAGGGTGTGCTCACATTTCTCCTACCACCACTGTCACCTATTGCTTTCCCCTCCTCTTTATGCTAATCCCCCAAGTCCCATCTCCGAGTCCCCCAATTCCCTATATTCCCCCCCTCTGTCCCTCCAACTCAGTATCCTTCCACTCATATCCCTCTCTTCAGCCTTTGTCACTATCTCTGCACTTCTGCCATTCACTCACCTCACCCTTTATATCCACCCATCATTGGTCGGGCTTTGCCCCACCCCAACATCCCTTTTCCAGCTTTCTCTCCCCTGTTCCATCTGCCTGAATAGGGATTCTGACCTGAAATGTTATTTGTCCATCTCCCTTCACTTACAAAGCATAGAATTTTCAGTACAGGAACAGGCCCTTTGGACCAAGTTGTTGCCCAAGATGCTGCTTGACCTGTTGTACCTTCAGCACTTTGCTTTTTGCACAAGATTTCAACATCTGGAATTACTTGTGTCTCCAAGGTTGTGGAATTGCTAGTAGGGCTAACAATTCTTGCCCGTGCCTAATTGCGTTTTAGAAATATTGCTGGCCATGTGGTCAAGGTGTTCCCGTGATTGCAACCGCAGTTACTTTATACTGTTCTCCAAGAATACAGTGGTACATGGCAAACACGTATTATTCACAAAGATTCCTACAAGTAAATGGAACATGTAGCATCAGAGAGAGCAAACAAAGCTGCAATGTTGAGGAGAAGGATTGAAGGAGGATGAATGAGAAAGGGTTAAGGGAAGGGAATGAAGAAAAAGGCAGAGAGAGTGGGAGGAAAAAAATGGAGAGATGAGGGGTGGAGGAGAGAGCACATACACAAAAGATAGACAAAAAGGAAAAAAGTAAAATAAAAGACTCAGTTCTGATGGAAACAGACTTTTCAACTTGAAAAAATAATCATACTGGAGAAATCTGGGCTGTGAAACATTCTGCATATACTGGAAGGGTCTTATAGTATATTAGGGTGGCAAGAAGCAGGAGAGAGAAAGGGAGAAGGTTAAATGGTAGACCAAAATGACAGAAAATAATTGCACTTAAATATAACGCTACTGTCTATTTTGAAATAGCATTAATCTCTATTAAACTTTACATTACATTCTAAGTAGCAATGTATAATACCTTCAGATTTTCTTCTGATTAATATAAACTAGATACTGTTTGGAATTTATAAAGTCCAAGTTTGTTCAATTCTTTCAGATTATACATATCTCTTACTGGCTCCTTAAAATAAATAGGCAGTACTGATGATTACACATTTGCAGAAGGTAATGTTTCTCGGCAGCTGATTGTTAGGACCTGCTTATTTTTCTTCATTAATGTGAAAATACCGTTGTTGCAAATGCGCAAGTTTGTTTGAGATTCTCTGGATAAAGACACCGAAGAACAGAACAATTAGTCTGTGCTGTTTTTACAGTATTTAAATGGCATCAGCAAACTCCTTTGTGCTTAAAAAAAAAGCCAAAATAAATATATTGCAAAATCTGTCACTTCCAATCTCAGCGCCAGCGGGTTCAGTCACGTACTGCTGCATTGTTTCAGTACTAGAGGGTGTGAGGGATGGAACTTCCCTCATTGGAAGCAGCTTTTCCCACTCTTAGGGTGACTTTAGGGTAAACCACCACACCCGATATAACCAGCGCTCTCTCAGCCACTGGAATGGGTATAAGAGGGGGCCAACAGAGAACTGGGAGGTGGGAAGTGCAGTCAACTTCCTCATGCAATGGACACAGATCATCAAGTTTCCAGAGAGGGGAGGTCATTTAAGACTGAGGTGAGAAAAAACGTTTTCACCCGGAGAGTTGTGAATTTATGGAATTCCCTGCCACAGAGGGCAGTGGAGGCCAAATCACTGGATGGATTTAAGAGAGAGTTAGATAGAGCTCTAGGGGCTAGTGGAGTCAAGGGATATGGGGACAAGGCAGGCACGGGTGATTGATAGCGGACGATCAGTCATGATCACAATGAATGGCAGTGCTGGCAGGACATGAGTACCTTCAACGAGCGTTTGCACTTTGAGAACAAGTGCACCTTCCACAAGTGAATGCAAAATATACATTTATCAAAGATGGAAGGCTACCTAGATAGCCAGACAAGCTGTGAGCAACAGTGCTGCGTGTGACATACCTCACCAGAGAAAGGCAGGTTACTGAGAGCAAGAGTGAGCCCAACTTTCACTCTGAAACCATTGCGTTATTAGCTTTGTGCAACGATTTACCCCTGTCTCAGAATATGGGATAAGGAATATCCTTATATTCACCATCTTCATCATCATCATTCAGATGCTTTAAACTCTCACCACAGAGCCAGCAATGTGCAGATGAATGGTTAATTCTTACCTCTGGGGTGAGGTATTTACTAATCATTTCTTGTCCTTTCTCTTCCCGTTTTTCATCTGGCATAACTTCGTACTCTGCCTGGGAACAAACAATAAGGGGTGTTAAATCATGGAAAGGAATAGTTAAGAGAACATTGAAATTTCACAATGAGCACAAACTGTCCCGTTACCAAATATCAACTTTGGATTGTGGACTATTGCATATTCCCTGACCACTGAGAGATCTCTAAAGAGCTATTACATACAAGTTAAAATGTTATTTAGCACAGAAATTATTGTGATCTTCACAACTGAGATGCAATTCCACAAAGAGAATGGAGCAATACAATTATAGTCAATATCTTCTGCTCATGAGAGCATCATGAGTCCCGCATTTCGGCTTTTTGTAATGAAAAGAGTCACACAATTGAACCCCTGAATACTTGGAGAAAGAGAGACATGATGCAGATTATTAAGATGTGTAAACGGATCAGGAAGTAGGTTACTTAACTTTAAGCTACAAGTGAGGAACTAAATAAAGAAACAATTGGAAACATTGCAGTATATCTGCAATATTCATAAGGCTAAGCCGACGGCATGAAGCAGACCTTCATAAAATCTGATTATTACAAAAGAGAAAACAATTTACAGTACATGCTATATCTTTAAATTTTCAAAAATGTATTAATCTTTCAGCAGTTTCCATTGTGTTACAACTCTGCCCTACTCCATTGGACTTTTGCAGATAGCATGCTAAAGAATATGGATAACTTGAAGGTTGCCATTAGACATTAAGTATAATCTCAGCAGTGCACTATTTGTCATTACAGATCAGTAATCAGATCACCAACTCAACACACACCACCATGAGCTTCCATTGGACTATTGTACATTTTCCACAATTTTAATCCTCTCCATATCTGGTGAAGCAATTCTTATGCAGGAAGGAACGGCAGATGCTAGTTTATACCGGATAGACACAAAGTGCTGGAGCAACTCAGCGGGTCAGGCAGCATCTCTGGAGGAAAAGGATGGGTGACTTTTCGGGTTGGAACCCTACTTCACACTGAGAGTAGAGGAGGGTGGGATCTAGAGGGGGGGAAAGGACAGAACAAATCTAGGCTGGCAAATCTTGAGTTGATTTCTGTAGGGCTCTTCACCAATTGTTTTCCTTCAAACTCAACTTCTCAACTTTACACTTCAATCAGAATCACCAACTTGAGGTCTTGGCTTGGTGATCTAGTTATCCACAGGCGGGTGTGTAATTGGCAGCACACCCACTACTGCCAGTCCAGAGAGGATGATAGAAAGGAAAGCCAGATTGTGTGCACAACAGATGGCTCATCCAAGGTCATACACCTCCACCAGGAACCCCCTGTTTCTAGTTACATACGGAACCCCCACAGAATGTAGAGGATTATTGCAGTCAGTATGATTTAAGATAGTATCCAGCTACCAAAAATTGCTAATTAATTCTAGACAATTCAAAACTCTATTCGGATCGAGGATTAATTTTAGTTTAGTTTAGTTTAGAGATACAGCGCGAAACAGGCCCTTCGGCCCACTGAGTCCGCCCGGACCAGTGACCCCCGCACACCAACACTATCCTACACACACTAGGGATAATGTCCAACTATACCAAGCCAATTAACCTACAAACCTGTACGTCTTTGGAATGTGGGAGGAAACCAGAGCACCCGGAGAAAACCCATGCAGGTCACGGGGAGAACGTACAAACTCCGTAGTAAGGTCTCTGGCGCTGGAAGGCAGTAACTCTACTGCTGCGCCACTGTGCCGCCCAATTACTCTATAAAAATCTGGGCAAACCTTACATTTACTCATTGTAAATCAAACTTCACTGTACCTAGGGTACACAAAAAGCTGGAGAAACTCAGCGGGTGCAGCAGCATCTAAGGAGCGAGGGAGATAGGCGACGTTTTGGGTCGAGACCCTTCTTCAGATGGCTATCTTTCACTGTACCTATATTGGTGACCTTGAAACCTTGAATTCAATGCACATTTTTCACATAATAGAGAGGACCTCCAGTGGTTCTCACACCATCCTGACTTGGGAATATACTGTCATACCATCACTTGTATTGGTTCAAATCCCCAGAGGACCCTACCTAGCAACACAGCAGGAGTATCCTGCAGAGATACAATTAGGAGGCTCTAAACCACATTCTCGTGGGTAATTAGGGATAGGCATTAAATTCTGGCCTCCCCAGTGTGTCCACATCAGAGAAATAATGCCTTTGAGTTCAGATGTTTACAGTTCACATTACTGTCTCAGAAGGAATCTATTTAAAACGAGGGAGTTGTCACCCAGCAATATTCTAAAAACTGCCACTGAGAAAAGGACATTTTTATCACAAGTCGACAATTTATTTTTGTGGTTGAAAACATTTCAAATCTGTAATACGATTTCATAAAAGTTATTTTTAAAGTTAATGGCATTGTCAAGATGGGAACAAGATAAGCAGAAAGTTTCCAGCGGTCTGCAACTGTGCTCTTGGGAATCTCAATATGCAGCGGCAGATAATACTACCATGAAAGTAAACGCATTTATTTATTAAAATCCTCAAAATGAAATTTTAAAAATGATATTTATGACAAAGCTGCAAAATCACTTTTACAAGGAATTGACGCTTCCTAATGGCTGCATGACCATTGCCCTGACTTTCATCATTCTTACTTTCGATACTTTCAAGTACACAGCCAGTTTCATTATCCTTAACCTTCTGTGCAGTATTTTTTATTGCTGAAAACTAATCCATAAATCTAATAACACTGACATGTCCAATACAATTTTTTCACTGTCATGTGCTCATTATTTGAAGAGCATTTCTCTGCAGAACAGGTTAGTCACTTATTGTAATCAAAGAACTTTGAGATGTTGTCAGCTGCAATTAGGTGTAACACCATTACAAATCTTCGGAGGCCTGGATCGCCTCAGCGCAGAGGGAGATCAAGGAGGGAAGAAGACAAAGACTTTAAGACTTTTGCCTTCCACCAGAGTGAGGAGGTGCTTGGTGAACTCACTGTGGTGGATGTTAAATATGCGTTTATTGTGTGTTTTGTTTTTTATTATATGTTATGACTGCAAGGTCACGAAATTTCGTTCAGACCGAAAGGTCTGAATGACAATAAAGGAAATTCAATTCAATTCCATTTTAATTCTACAGCACACACTACGTCACTCTGCCTTTCATACCAATGATCTGCTTTCCATGTGATTGCAGCAATGCAAAAATATTCAAAACATGTTTATAGTTCGGCTTATCACTATACAGTGGCATTGGTTAGACATCAGTCCACGGTATTCCCAGTTTCAAGCCCCATTTCAATCTCCCTACTCCATTAAGTCCTGAAATTATGGATTAAATAACATCCTTTTACGGTTTTATGACTTCATTTGCAATAGGATCCCTAACTTATCAAGGCAGCTGTTTCCTGTTAATAACAAAGATGGACACTAAATGCTGGAGTAATTTAGCAGGTCGGGTAGCATCTCTGGAGAAAAAGAGTAGACACGTTTCGGGTAGGAACCCATCTTTGGAGTCAAAGTAGCGGTGGGTGGGGGAATACACTGGTGGTGGGAAAAGGCCAGAACAAATCAGGACTGGCAACAGATGACCTCAGGAAGGGTGGAGCCCATAATGGCCCATTGTTGGCTGGTGAAGGTGTGATAATAAGAGGGATATAAGGATACGACCAGAGGAACTGATAGGAAACTAAGGTGGTGGAGTAGGAGGGGGGGAGAGAGGGGAGGGAAATGACTTGAAATGAGAGAAATCAACATCCATATCGCTGGCTGCCCAAACAAAATATGAGGTGCTGTTCCTCCATTTGCATGTGGCCTCACTCTGACCGTTGAGGAGGCCGGGAACAATAAGGCCAGCCATTACAATGTTTCAAGTTGTATCATAATGTAGAAGGAGAACACAGGAATTTGAGTAGGTCATTCAGTCCCTCAAGTTGCTAAATTGCAATGGTATGATGCAGACAAGTCCAGCGGCACTATTGCATCTAGTTACCATGGAGAAAACTTCAAACAGTTTACATAAAATGGAAACGATATTTCAACTTTATTTATATATAGATTCCTGACTTCCTCCGAGATAAACAAATAGATTTTCGACATTATTTTCCAACTTATTTTTTTTATTTATGTACATACTCGCATTTTGGAAGACTTCATGCAATTCTACTTCAGCCAAAAGCAGGAGCTCTAGGACCCAGAGTAAGAAGTAAACATACTAAATACGTCTCCAGCAAACATACTTTAGCTCATTAAGCAACAAGAAATGAGCGGTCAGGAGACATTGACCTGGCTAAACAAATCAAGATCAATTAGTTTATGAATGCAGAAATGCAGTGAAAAATGTGGAGTACAAAACAACATTTGTAATGTTCGAATAAGAAACTGCAAAGATGAGAATATTTGCAGTCTAATTCATATTTCTGTGCTATTTGTGACCAATTCCTAAATGAACTATGATGGTTGTTGCTGCATGTCATTATTTCATTTGTATATTATCTAAAATAAAAAATGCACCAGTCTAGGTGATAATGATGTCAGGGCAAAATTCTTTTTGGAACACATAGCTTACATTCCAACAGGGAACAGCTCACCGCTATTGCTGTGAGATAGCTATCTCAGAATTTATAGCGTGGAAGTGACCATTAGATCGAAATTGTCCAGGACCGTATATTGCATTATTTAAACCTCCTCCGCCCCTTGGGTAGCCATCAACACATCCACTGCATTTCCTATTGGATTTAGGACTTTCTCATAATTCTGATCCAGAGTTTTGGTCTCTTCCCAATCCCGTCCCCAAGTGGAAATGCCTTTTCTACATGTACTTTATCAAATATCATCATAACTTTAATGATATCTACTGGGTCACTGCCGGCTTCCCCTTTCCTCCAGAAAGCAGTCCCAGCTTGAGCCGTTCTTGGCAAGTATAAGCCCTCAGTTCCAGCGTCAACCGCTCACAGCTCATTAAATAGTGAAATAGTCTATGACCATAAGCAGAACATTCAGACCGGGGCTGGAAAACAAGAATCATTCACTCAGTTCCACAGCCATAGGGTGATCATCTCCAATGGGAGTACATCTACCGACCCAGACATGACATTCCGTGGTTTACAATTGAGCAGGAACTTACCCAGAGAAGCCATGTTAAAACTGTGGCCACAAAAGCAGGTCTCATGCTGGGCATCCTGCGGTGTGTGATTGCCCTGCCCCAATTTCCGAGATGTTTGCCGTTTCAATAAACCTCAGGAAAATGAACAAAATCCAGCAAAAGAAGCCAATTTGATAGCTATCCCATCTTTCACCCTAAACATTTACAGCCTTCACCACAGACCCGTACAAGTGGCATTGCAGCAATTTGCCAACATTTCTTCAACCTCCCAAATCCTCAACCACCAGGGTCTTGAAGGCAGGAGTGGATATGACATCACAGAGTAAGTTCCTCATCAAATCATAAACCATTCTATCTCAGACACACATTGTCATCATGCTCCAAGTCTAAATCTTAAAGCTCCAGACGTTACAATGTCTAAGACAGTGGTTTGCTATTGTCTGTTTGTGGGAAATTAGCCGTGGGCAATAAATTTGAACTTTTCCAGCTATGCCCACTTCTCTCAATGACCAAGATATCAATCTTTCGTGCAGCTCTATTGAAATGAAAATGTAAAACAATAATTGATGCAACATGAACATCACTGACACTGGCAACATTTATTACCCATCCATAATTGCCCTGACAAGGTGACAGTGGGCCACATCCTTGAAGTGGTGCAGTCCGCTGGCTAAACACAAATGCCACGGAGGAGTAGCTCATCGCACTTGCACAGGGATCTTCTATTCCGAGAATAGACTTTGGATGAAAATTCTCAATTCGGAGAACAATTTTTTTCTAATATTACCTCCTTGTTTTGAAATAAGTTTATTCTTCTTAGAAATGTGGCTTGGACTTGCTTCACAGACTTGGGTTCAATCCAGACCTCAGGCAATGTCTGTGTTGAGTCTACAAGTTCTCCCTGCGACCCCATGGGTTTCTTCTGGGTGCTCCGGTTTACACCCACATCCCAAATACATGTGGGTTGATAGGTTAATTAGCCACTGTAAATTGCCCCTAGTCTGTAGGTGAATGATAGAATCTAGTGTGAGTTTAGAGTGCGGAGAAAGAATAAAAATGGCAATTAATGTAGGACTGGTGTAAAATGGATGGATGATGGTTGGTGCGGACTCGATAGGTCAAAGGGTTTGGTCCCATCCTGTAATGCTAATCAATAATGAAAAGTTATTTTGATAATGTAAATTGTTATTCTAATCTCCAAATCAAAGCAGCAATGAGTCATTCACCACTGGCTGCCTAGATTGGTGGGAATTCACCACAGCTTTAGTGAGAGTGAGAGAGTGAGAAAGAGAAAGAGGGAGAGAGGGTTGAAGAGTGCGAGAGATGGAGAGACGGAGAGTGAGAGTGCGAGAGAGAGAGAGAGTGAGAGAGAGGGTGAGAGAGAGAGAGAGAGAGAGAGAGATGAGAGAGAGAGAGGGTGAGAGAGAGAGAGAGAGAGAGAGAAAGGAGAAAAGAGAATGGCAGGGAGCGGAGTACATGTGTGTGGACTAAAAGAGGCAGGAAATGAACAGATCCATGAACAGATCCATATTCAAGAACAAGAGTTACAGATTAACATGGTGAGAGATTGAAAAAGAAGGGTGAAAAACAGGAAATATGAGAGAATAATAGTTCACAAACACAAAGGCTATGAGAAAAACAGACAAAAGTGCTGGAAACAGTTTTTGAAAGAAACAACCACAAATGCTATGGAAAAGAAATACAATGGCAGAAGGTGAAAGATACAGACAGAACGAGAAACAATAAAATACTGGGGTGGGAAATTGTGAGGCAGCAACACAGACACAATCACTGACAGAGAGGGTGGGAGAAGTGCCTTGCCTCAATTTCAGACTGAAATAAGCATTGGAAAACTGTTCACTTGATGTCAGTTTTAAAAGTGCATACTCATACATTTGTCTAATCCATGATTTGTAAGTCTAATGCTAAACTCCACTGATGGCATACTCCCAAGAGTTTTAAACAAATTACTTGGTCAAAATTAAGGCAGCATATGTGACTCATTCAAACTTGGCACTCCATCATATTTTGAGTTGGTTCATTGAAAGATCATTAACCCTTCTTCTTCCTCTTGCGTATGGCGTGCGCAGCCTAAGGTTGTTGGACAGCTTGCTTGTTCTATTTGATCTTATTTGATTGTGCACACCAGGTTGATTGCATTCGTCAAAACAGGGCAGACCACGTGAAGGTTGCAATCTCCCACCCCATCATTAACCCTCACATGGGTTTGCTAGAGAACCAGATATCCAAAGAGAATTTGGGCACAAAGGGAAGTTATTTGATCCACGGCATGTTGCAAAAGAGATGCCCAGTATAAGAGATGCCTGATCTGCCAGCACTTAGTTTTTGCATCCTGCAGTGTCATGTTCTCTTTACATCTACTTTCTTCTTTAAATATAATGAGGGATTCTGATCTCAGGATGTAATATTTATTATGTGCCAAACATTTTAACTGACCCTTCCCATTCCCATTCCCACATGGACCTTTCTGCTCTGGGCCTCCTCTACTGTCAAAGTGAAGCCACAAGCATATTTTGCTTGGGCAGCTTACAACCCAGTGGTATGAACATTGATTTCTCTAATTACAAGTAACTCCTGCATTCCTCCTCCACCCATCCCTCCCTCCACCACCCTGGTCATCCTCCTAGTTCCACTGTCTGCATCCTTGTATCCCTGTCGTTAGCACATCTTCCCCAGCCAACAATGGGCCTTCATGGACTCCACCCTTCCTGAGGTCATCTGTTGTCGGCCTTGCTTTGTTTTGGCCTTCGCTATCTTTCACTCTGAAGGGTTCTGACCTGAAACGTCACCTATTCCTTTTCACCCAAGATGCTGCCAGTCCCGCTGAGTAACTCCAGCGTTTTTGTGTCTATCTTGTATTATTTCTTACTCTTTCTCCACCAATCTTTCTTCTACCAATTACTTTAAATCCATGACATCTGTGTTTTTCTACCACCATTTAAGGGGAGATGGGTCCTTCCTCTTTGCATTATCTAGGCCTCTTATAATTTTCTACATCAGCCACTTTGCTACTCAGCCTTCTGTTCTGAAAAAAAAAACGCAACTCTTCAGTGCTGGCAATATCTTTGTCAGGTTCCCCTGCACCCTTAACAATGTAACACCTTTCTTGTAATGTGATAACCAGAATTAGTGATGCATACTGTTCCACTACAAACTTAAGTCTGAAGAGGTTTTCTGACCAGAGATGTCACCTATCCATTCCTTCCACAGATGCTGGCGGATTCACTGAGATACTCCAGCGCTTTGTGTTTTCAGCAAGATTCCAGCATCTGTATCCAGTATAACCTTCCTGCAATTACATTCTATACTTTGACCAATAAAGGTCAAAGGTGGCATGGTGGCACAACGGTAGAGTTGCTGCCTTACAGCACCTGAAACCTGGGTTCGATCCTGACTACGGGTGCTGTCCGTACGAAGTTAGTACGTTCTCCCTGTGACCGCTTGGGTTTTCTTCGGGTGGGTTGATCTCCTCCCACCCTCCAAAGAAGTACATGTTTTCAGGTTAAATGGCTTCGGTAAAATTGCAAATTGTCCCGAGTGTGTCGGATAGTGCTAGTGGGATGATCGCTGGTCTGTGTGGACTCGGTGGGCTGAAGAGCCTGTTATCTCTAAACTAATCTAAATCACTGTATCTCTAAACTAATCTAAAACTAATAAAGGAAAGCATTTCATAAATGTTTTCAATTACGTATTGACTAGTCCTGGTAACTTTAAGGTTTTATGGACATACGTGCCTGCTCTCCACAGACTGTAGAATCCCATGCCTTGTTGCAACTCTCCAAATGCTTGACCTCACAACTCCATTTACTGCTTTGCTGCCAATTGACCAGGTTGCAGTCGAAAGCTGTTCTCCACATTGCCAACCAGACCACTAATTTTTGTGCTGACTGCAAGCTTCTTTATCAAACTCCATATTTCAGTCTAAAAACATCATTCATCTGTATTACATAAAGCAGGAGACCAAGTAGTAATGCCGATGGAATCTCAAAGATGACAACCATAACACAACCTGCAACCAGCTAAATTTTGAATCATATTTGACGCTCTTCCTTTCAGCTTCATATTTTAACAATACCAAGTTAGTCAACATTAAAAGTCTTGCTAAAATCCACAAAGATACACTGCCTTCAGCAAACCTCCCAGTTAGCTCTTCAAAAAAAATTAATAGGGTTAGCCGGTGAGGATCGTCCCTTAACAAATCCACACTGATTGCTCCCCATCATACTGTGGCTAAAGCACGGAAACAGGCCCTTAGGCCCACCGAGACCAGCGACCCCCGACTGAACCTGGTTCTCTGGCGCTGTAGAGCAGCAGCTCTCCCGCTGCACCACTGTACTGTCCCCAAAGGTATGCACTGCCTTTACAATAGATTCCAAAAATATACCGATCACTGCTTTGTAATTACTCATTTAATCCCTTATTTCCTACACCATTTGAAGCTTAAACAAAAATGTATACTTGCTCTTCAAACATTGACAATTATTTGACTGTTTCACAGGGAAGGTTTCTGTCAAATTTACAACAGAGATATGCTGCATGGGGAGGAGGCCATGTGCATTAATCCAATCTTCCAGCACTTGACATTAAATTTCAGTTCAGTTTATTGTCATGTGTACAGTGGAAGGTACAGTGAAAAGTTTTTGTAGTGCGCTAACCAGTCAGCTGAAAGACATTACATGATTACAATCCAGCTGTCCTCAGTGTACAGATACGTGATAAAGGGGATAACATGAATAACATTTAGTGCACGATAAAGCCAGTCGAGTCCAATCGTAGATAGATAGCAGTTCAGGACTGCTCTTTAGTTGTGGTAAGATGGTTCAGTTGGCTGATAACAGCTGGGAAGAACTGTCCCTGAATTTGATGGTGTGCGTTTTCGCAATTCCATTCCTATTGCCTGATGGGGGAGGGGTTAAGAGGGGGTGGCCAGGGTGCGACATGTCCTTGAAAATGCTGCTGGCCTTGCCGAGGCAGCGTGAGGTATAAACAGAGTCAATTGAAGGTAGTTTGGTTTGTGTGATGGTCTGGGCTGCGACCATAATTCTCTGCAGTTTCTTGCGGCCTTGGATGGAGCTGTTCCCAAACCATGCTGTGATGCATCTCAATAAATTGCATTCTATGGTGCATCTGTAGAAGTTGGTGAGAGTTGTTGGGGACGTCGAACTTCGTAAGCCTTCTAAGGAAGGTTGTGCGTCCTTCCTGCCTTGATGATTGGAATACGTCTTAAATGCTGTCGACAAATACGTTTCCGCTACTCTCAGTGCATTTCCAGACATGCACCACTCTTGTGAAGAAAAGGCTCCCCTCTTCTTTGAAAGTGGCACCACAGGTAGATAAGGTGGTCATGAATGTTTTCGGCACATTGGCCTTCATCAGTCAGACTGAGTATAGAAGTTGGGAGGTCACGTTACAGTTGTACAAGACTTTGGTGAGACCACGTTTTGAGTATTGTGTTCAGTTTTGGTCACACATTTGTAGGAAAGATGTTGTTAAGCTGGAAAGGGTGCAGAGAAGATTTATGAGGCTGTTGCCAGGACTCGAGGACTTGAGCTATAGGGAAAGGTTGAGCAGGCTAGTTTACTTCCTGGAGCACAGGAGGATGAGGGGTGATCATATAGAGATGTATAAGATCATGAGAGGGATAGGATAAATGCAGAATCTTTTACCCAGCAGTGATCCCCTCCCATATCTGTAACTGATCTATATCCCACCGTACACTTTGATAACCTTCCTGCCGCAACTCCACCAATTTTAGTGCAATTAGCAAACTTACTAACCAACGCATCTACATTTTTGGTCAAGACATATATTACAAACTACAGAGGCCCCAGCACTAATCCCTGCAAAAGCCCACTGGTCACAAACCTCCAGCTAATATGACAGTCTGCCACAACCACTGTATCTTTTGTTTTCTCTGAGTAAACAAGTCCTAAATCCAAACTACCATGTCGACATCCATCCCATGCACTTTAATCTTCCGGAACAGCCTACAGAAGGGACCTTGTCAAATGCCTCACTAAAGTCCATGAAGCCAACATTCATTGCCCTGCCCTTATCGATCATTTTTATCATTGCCTCAAAAAACTCAATCACCTTTGTAAAACATGACATGCTGCAGCCATGCTGATTGTTAGCCCATTCACTTCCTAATGTGAATAAATCCTATCCCTAAGCATCCTCTCCAAAACTTCCCTACCATGGTTGTTAGACTCACTGACCTTTAATTATATGGATTATCCCAATTTCCCTTCTTAATCAAAGAAATAATGTTGGTTCTTCTCCAATCACCTGGCACCTCCCTTCACCTGTGGCTGGAGAGGATATAAAGTACTCACTTAATACTTCGTCAACATCCTCTGACTCAAAACTTAAATTCCCTCCTGTATCCTTGAACATTCCTGCCTTCTCCCTTGTCACATTCTTGCTTTCAATGTACGTATAAAAAGCAAGTTGGCTCCGACTTGCCAATATATCACATAGCAAACCCAGGGAGTTATTCCTCAAAAGGCAACGGCCAAAGCTAATTGCTTCAATCCTCTACCTACGCATATGTGAAGGCCCACTAAAAAAAAGTACATTATGAAAGCATGATCTAACATCAACATTCAAGATGTCAGGCACAAAGCCCCAATTACATTATTGTCCTGTGGGGAAATGTTATAATCAACTCACCACCAAGTCAAGAAAATGTATGTAGTGCTGGAGATCGGGCTGAGCTTCACAGAATTGTCGGAAAAGTAGCCTTCCGATTGGCTGTTTCTCACACAGGCTGGAATAGTTCCTCTCTGTGTCAAAAAAGGGGAAAGAGAACGTCAGCATTTGATAGTTTCCTTAATTACATCTTAATTTAGGCTTAAACCCAACTAATTCTCTTTGGCAGTTATTTAGTGCGGCAGAGAAAGCTGTGAAAAGGCAGCGATACAAACTGTCAGAAATAAATACTGAAAGTGCATCAACATTAATCCAACAGTTTGAAGTATCCTGATTACTTGACAGCTCATGATTAATCTTCGCTTTCTTTATGACAATCAACGTTTCATGTTAAAGGTACAGAACATACAATTTTTACCCAATATGTGGCATAAAAATCCAAATTCAACAAAAGCACAAGCTGTTACGTTCATTTTCTAAATTACCATAAAACAATATTACATTTTTATGAATTTGGAAAACTAAAGATAATCAATCGGTTCCAATGGAGATGCTTTTGCCAAAGTGGTTTCTAAGTGATATATCATGGGGCTGTAGTCACAAGCGCTGTCATCACAAGTCCTCTCTCAATATCAGCCATGCCCCACGTTGTAATGAGGAAGCTTAGGATCCATGTGAACTTTTTCCAACAGGCAACAAGGTTAACTGGGGTTGATCATCCTAACTGACATTTTGTAACCAATTGGAATGTGACGTGAAACTAGAAACAGACTACCTTCAAATGGTCTCCCTCGGAAGTATCAATATTGGAACAGTAGACTGAATTTTAACAGACTGATGCATCTGCCTTGCAAACAATCCTCCTCACCTATGTCCATCTGCCTATCAAACAACCTTCCTCACCTGTGTCCATCTGCCTATCAAACAGGCACGTGCCGCGAGTAATTACTCAGGGGAGGCACTCAGTCCGCTAAAAAAAATATTAAACCGCGCATGCGCAGATTGTTCGCTCCCATTAAATAAATAAATAAATAAAAACAGGTGACATTTCAATTTGCCCAAGGCTTCCTAGTCCTAGACCAATTGGGGGAACAGTTCCTTTCACAGCGTGTGGAGAGTCTGTGTCAGGGGTAAAGTTGTGGGGAGGGCACGAGTGTTGACAAGGAGGGTGTCGGGGATAATGCCAGCAACTTACTCACTCACCGCTGCCGCAGCTCTCCGGGCACAAAGCCCCCGCACTGTAGCTGGGGATAGAAGCAGCTCGGGGAGCTGCGAGCGGCCTCCGGTGCCCGACAGCAGAACTGGCCGCCACTTCAGCGCCTTCTGCCGGCCCGCTCACCTCTGGCAGTGCTCTCCGTCGGAACACCTGTCACCTGCCGTTTGCCGACTTCGCTCATGTCAGCGGCTTCCTGCAAATCCTTAAATTCCCACAGCCGAGTAACCTCAATCGCGCTGTCGGAATTTAAGGACATGAGTGAGGCCAGCGAGTGGCAGGAGAGTGGTTTGTAGACGGAGAGCTGCCAGAGGTGAGCGGGGACCGGCAGAAGGAGCTAAGGTGGCGGCTGGTTCCGCTGTCTGGCCTGGCGGCCGCTCAGCCACCCGAGCTACTTCTCTCCCCCCCCCCAATAGTTATTACCATGTTATAATTTTAGTCAGGGTAGCAGTGCCTACCTTGCCTACCCTGACGGCACGTGCCTGCTATCAAACGTCCTCTGTCTTTATACTCATTGTCATCTAAACCATGGTCAACAATCGCCTCATGTGTGTCCCACATTTCCTTCTTTATCGTTATTTTTTGCAAATCTTACATTCATTTCTCTTAAGTGCCATCTACATATATCCTGACTCTGAGTCGGAAGAAGGGTCTCGACCCGAAACGTCGCTTATTCCTTTTCTCCAGAGATGCAGTCTGACCCGTTGTGTTACTCCAGCTTTTTGTGACTGACTCCTTCAACAATGAAAGGTTAATCTTTGTGCCACTATGACTGAAGAAAACATATGCTTATTGCTGTATTAAATCTACAGAAATGACAGCATGAGTGAATATTTAGTTAGCTACATGATTAGTTCATTCAGGTTAATGAATCAGATTGTTTGGTCCATAGCGATTATTCAGTGTAAATGTGCCTTTCCACAAAGCCTTCTTATGCACAAAATATAATCACATTTCACCATGTTTTTGAAATACTCCTGGCCAAAATATAAAATACAACCAGTAATGCTGGAAATGTTTTCACTTGTTGAGCATAAGTTTAAAATGTATAGTTTACAAAGTAAACTGATGAATGCAAAGACCAAGGTGGCAAAACCCAATTACGGTTATACAGCACAGATCATTCACTGGAGTTGACACTTTCATCTTGCTGTTGTTAAGAGCATAGGCAGAAGAAATGTGAGAAACTAAATTACCACACACCAATTAACATACTCCATCGCACTTGTCCAGGAATCAATGTCTGTGCTTGTAAATACCTAGTCATGCGTACATTTGCCATGGCTAGTGTAATACTGAATGGGTTGAACATGTGCTGAGGACATTGGATATGGTTTTCCTGTTGTAGTTGGCAGCAGGGTGACTGCTAGTTTGGCAGGTAGTTAATACTATGGCACAAAATGCTGTCAAAATAATATAATACTCGGCAAGTGTGATTTTGAAGAAGTGTTTCCATTGGGGGGGGGACAAGAATTAGGGGACATAAATGAAGGTGAAATAACCAAAAACTAACAGAAGAAAACGTATTTGTTGTATAGTGAGTGGTTAGAGAGGCAGCACAGTGGCACAGAGGTAGAGCTGCTGTCTAACAGCGCCAGAGACCCAGTTTTGATCCTGACTACCAGTGCTGCCTGTACAGCATTTGTACATTCACCCTCTGACCTGCGTGGGTTTTTTCCAGGTGCTCTGGTTTCCTCCCACATTCCAAAGGTTTGTAGATTAATTGGTAAAATTGTAAAAATTTCCCCTAGTGTGTGTGTGTACGGGGTAATCGCTGGTCAGCATGGACAAAGAGTCTGTTTACGCACTTTATCTCTAAAGTCTAAAGTTGGATTGTTCTGACATCAGAGTCGGTTTGGACTGGATGGGCCAAATGACCTCCTTCCATGCTGAGATTCCTCTGTCATTCTGTGAAATACCGACAGAAGGAATATGGGCCAGCAATCGTAACCAGTACATTGGTGCACATTACAGGGGTCAGATGATAGGTTGCAATGCAGGATTTAGCTCGGCAATCGTTCACAAGGAATTCGTAGCAGCACCACAAGCAGGAACGTGAAGTGGGCAGCCTCTCATACACCAGTGCCACAGCCTCAGCAAGTACAGTTGGTGAGGTGCAGAATTCAGTTTTAATTTTTTGCTTCAAGCTGCGCCTGCCTGCACTCATGTATCATGTTAGGATGAATCATCATTGCGAAGACTAAATGTCACACTTCTGAAGCAAAAACATTGCTTCAAATCTGCCCGACTTAATTGACACACCAACATCATCAGAATTACTGCAGATTCAGGCGATGTTTGTTCACTGTGATAACCTTGCCATTACCCTACCCAGGCTTCCACCCACGCGCTGCTGTAGACTAAACAGGGAGAGTGCCTGTGCCACCTACATTACAGCAATCAACTGCACGGAGAAATAGGAAGAGTGACATTAATATTCAGTTTATTAATTCCCCACCTCCACACTGGAGAGAATCAATCTGATGCATCAGAGAGCATAACATTCAGCTCCCCATGATTACTTGTGAAATATTATGCCGCATTTAATTGTTTAATCAAATAGGATTTCAACTTGCCAACTCAGAGAGATCTGCAGCTATATGTATACAGATTGAAGCAACTGGTAGGGCAGGTTAGGAGATAGGACAGTGCCGTAAAGAAACAGGCGCGTCAGCCCACAGTGTCCGTGCCAAGCATGATGCCAACAACTCTTATCTGCCTGTGCATCATTCACATCCCTCCATTCCTCTTTCCTTGAAAATGGTTCAAAGCTCATGTGGAAGTCTGGGCTGTATGAAAAGAGGAATGAAAATTGAACGCTAGTTGGACACAACGAGAGGACGGGTGTCCACTTCTGACTAACACTCCACATCTTAGCAAACACATGGTGAGGCTTTAGAGATGACACAGTCAAAATTCACCGAGATGCTTTCCAGGGGAAGAGTGACTTTAGTTGTGCGAATAGCCTGGAACAAAGTACATTGCAAGGAGATCTGAGAGAGATGAATAATCATGAAAGGTATGGGGAGAGGCAGTTCCCACTGGCAATGGAGCCACAGATTAGAGCACATGAATGAAGGTGATTGGTAAAAGAACCAAATCTAACATAAGGATTTTGTTTAGTTTGTACGCAGTGGATAGTGGGGTGGAAGATTGCAACCTTCACGTGGTCCGCCCTGTTTCGACTAATGCAATCAACTCGACGTGCACAAACGGAAGATCAAATAGAACAAGTTTAGGCTGTGCACGCCACACGAAAGAAGAAGAAGCAGTGGATAGTTATACCTTGGAATGTACTGTCAGGGGGTAGCGGAAGAGGTTGATTTATTTTAATGTACAAAATAAAGCTGGATAAAGGTCTGAAGGAGTTTGCATGGCTTGGACAGAAGGGTGGAGAGTAGGGCTAGCATTACACAGAGTTGTTGTGGACAGGATAGGCTGAATGGCCTTCCATGGCGGTTCTATGAAATACCCGTAGGAGCAATATTGGCCAGCTAAAGTTAACCAATGAAGTGGTGCACTTTTCAGAGGTTCCCAGGACATGCATGCATTGTGGCATTTAACCGGGCGCTGATGGACTGGGATACACTGACAGAATATAGTCAGCCTTCAAAAGACCCACACCAGGGCTGCAGTGATTTTAGGCGCTGGCTAAGGGATGATCATTAGCCAGAAGGAACTTGTCTATTCTTAAAAACATGGGATCAATAAACATGACAATAAACTCTTTTGACTTTGACTTTGACTTTGGATCCTGTATACTCATTTGAGAGAACATGTGGGAACTACATTCAAAATCTCATCCAAAAGACAAGCTCTCGAAGATACTGCTCTCCCTCAGTCCTGCACTGCAATGCCAAACCAGGTTTAGAGCTCAAAAAACCCGCTAGAGGTTTTGAAAACACAACCTTTCATTCAGTGATGGGTGATACCAACCAACACAGTTTCCGCCTTCCTTTTTTTAAATTGTAGATTGCTACTCATAATCCACTCTTACATTCTTCGCAACACTATGGCTTCACAGGCCTTGATTCTTATACTCTTGGCAGCTGTTGTTTCCAGAGTTGGATTCACTTTTACAACATTGTTGGATAATGCATGCTGGTGTTCTAGGGTGAAGCATACAATTGAACTAGCCAGCCATGTAGAGTTATGCAGTGTTAAGTAACAGTAATGGGCAAAGAGCTGGGATGAAATACAAATTTGTTTTTCCAGCAGTTAATGTTGCATTCAGCCCAACATTACCAACAATACCAATGTATCATATATCTGCTGTTGGTGCAATCAAAAACACCACTACAGTGCTCTTTATCCTTGTTTAATTATGCATTGATGCCAAGTTTAATCACAGTTTTCAGTTTCAAAATGCAGACACTCTAAGATTTAAATAACACATCCACAATTCAATGCAATCAAGTCACACGTGCAGTGAAACACAATCAACCAATGAAATTGCAAAGTTGCTTTTATAAACACATACAGAGATCAGCAAATTGATGGAACTCAGCGGGTCAGGCAGCATTTGTGGAGGGAATGGACAGACTGAAGAAGGGTCCTGACCCGAAACGTCATCTGTCCATTCCCTCCAAGGATGCTGCCTGACCTGCTGAGTTCCTCCAACAATTTGTGTTTTGCTCAAGATTCCAGCATCTGTTGAGACAACGTCTCTAGTGCCTCTGGAGAGAAGGAATGGGTGACGTTTCAGATCGAGACCCTTCTTCAATCTGAAGGATCTTCTTCAGACCCGAAACATCACCCATTCCTTCTCTCCAGAGATGCTGCCTGTCCCGCTGAGTTACTCCAGCTGTTTGTGTCTATCTTTGGTTCAAACCAACATCTGCAGTTCCTTCTTGTACCTCCATAAGCACCAAGATGATCATGTTTCAGGTTCTTCCAACTTTGTTTCTAACATTACGATTGCAGCCTCTAGAAATATCCAGATATGTGTGAAACTTGAAAAAGAGTGACAAGTGGCGTGGTTTTATTCTACTTGACAAATAGTTAATGGCCACATTAATTAGAAGGATTTGATGTTACTTTATTGACAATCAAGCAGATGGCACAATTGATTAGCTCTCATCATAACACACACTGTAAGACTTATTTTCTATTCCTACAATTGAACTCTGGCTTCTGGAGGTATGTAGCTTCGCCTAGATTGTTGAGTAATGTGAATTAAAGTTCATAGGGAAGAATGGTTAATGGAGATGGACCTAGAAAAAGATTGGACATTAATTTTACAGCCATATCATGGTCACGAAGCAACATTATTTGATGAACCTTCAAAATATAAGAAGACCATCTGAAGACAGATTACTTGAGATAATGCAAAAACAAACCGCAGGAGGAACTCAGTGGATCAGGTCGCATATGTGTAGGGAAATGGGCCAACAACGTTTAGAGACCGGAGAAGAACCCTGGCCCGAAACATAATCTGTCCAAATCCCTCCAGAGATGCTGCCTGGCCGAGAGGCAGGTGAGTTCTTCCAGCAGCATTTTTTTTTTTTTTGCTTAAGATTTGGGTGGCGACAGTGACACAGCAGTAGAGTTGCTGCCTTACAGAACCAGGGACCCAAGTTCAATCCTGACTACGGGTGCTGTCTGTACAGAGTTTGTACATTCTCCCCGTGACTGCGTGGGTTTTCTCCAGGTGCTCCGGTTCCCCTCCCACACTCCAGCTTTGTAGGTTAATTGGCTTTGGTAAAAATTGTAAATTGTCTCTAATGTGTAGGATAGTACTAGTGTATGGGAATCGCTGGTCTGAATGAACTTGGTGGGCCGAAGAGCCTGTTTCCACGTTGTGTCGCCAGACTAAACTAAACAAAAACTAAATTCCAGTTTCTGCATTCTCTTGTGTCTCTATATCACTTGGGGGCAATCGTGTGTTCATTTGAGTATTGTACATTAAGAGCGATTTGACTAGGGTACTAAAGATGTTTTAATAAGTTACTATGGTAGATAGAGGAAATCCATTTCCTCTCGTAAGAGGTTTGAGAATAAAATTTGAGCTGGGCCGTTCATGGACATCTGGAAGCATTTCATCACTCCATGGATATTGGAAATCTGGAGCACTTCACAAAAAGCCTGGGCACTTAAAAGTGACAAAGACCAGATGATATATTTCGATAGGCAAAGTTAGTGGGATCAAAGCAGGAACAAAATATATACAAATAGGTAATGATCTAATTGCTTGTCAATACAGGCTTGAGAAGCTGAATATGTTACTACTGTTTCATCTTATGACAAAATTAAATTTGGTCCAAAAAGAACTTAATTGAAAGAAAGAGGTCATTTTACGAATGCTGAGGTCACTTAAACTATTTGAAGAATTGAACAGAATCAACCACAAAAGGAAGGTTTCAATTTTATTTTTATATCCCAGTTGCTGGAGTATAAATTTAATCTTATTCATTTTGAACTGTTCAATTTTACTTATCGCATTGTTTTCTAACAGATTATATTTCCCCAATTCTGATCCCAATGATTAGTTTACACTTTTTTATAATTTTGTACTCCTAATATAATGTATTACATCCATAAGAACAGCATAGGGGCACAGCTGTTAGAACTGCTGCTTCACAGCTCCAGAGACCTAAGTTCTATTCTGACCTCGGGTGCTAATGTGTGGTGTTTACACGTGTCTCTGTGGTTTTCACCTAGTAAGCGTGCTCTAGTGTCCTCCCACATCCCAAAATCAGTGGGTTTGTTGGTTAATTTGCCTCATTAAATTGCCCCGAGCATGGAATAAGTTGATGCTATCGTGGGATACCATGAAATTAGTTATAAGCTCTGAACTATATAGACTAGGGGGGCATTGTTTTGGCTTTGTACTGTTATTGCTTGTTTTATATGTGATAAATATATATCATTTAAGAATATATAAGTGATATGTATATACATGCACACATATGTATATTATTACATATAAATCTCACACACGCATATATATATACACACACACACACACACATATATACATACAGTAAATATATATATATATATATATATATATATACACACACATATATTTAATGGTTTATCTGTGGTGTTTATGAGTACTATGTTTACATAACTGTTGTGCTGCTGCCAGTAGGAATCTCATTGTTCTCATTGTTCTGTTTCGGGACTCGTGAAAATAAAACATTCTTGACTCTTGCCGTGGATTTGATGGCCAAAGGGCCTGTTTCTATGCTATATCTCTAAGCTAAACAAATACATGAGCATATACTGGGCATCTCCCATCTCCATTCAGAAAGTAGAGAATATAGTCTGTCCTACTTGTGCACTACTATCTCCCTGTTTTTCTGATTCTTTCTAAAACACATACAGTGAAAAACTTTGACTGCGTGCTACCCTGTCAACCCATACTATGCATACGTACAATCAAGCCATATATAACTACAACAGGTAGTGTAAAGATACAAATAACTAGAATGCAGAATGTAGTGTTACAGCTGCAATATTACAGTTCCAGAGAAAGTGCAGATAAAAAAAGTGCAAAGGCTGCAATGAGGTAGGCTGGGAGAACAGGGTTATGCCTTTAGCTTATTTGAAGTCTATTCAGTAGTCTGATAACAGCAGGGAGGAAGCTGTTTCTGAATCTGGTGCTACCTACTTTCAAGCTGCTGCATCTTCTGCCCGATGGGAAAGGGGAAAAGCAGGATATGGGGTTTGATTATGTTGGCCGCTCTTGAGGCCCTGTGAAGACTAGATGGTCTACAGTGGTACAGCTAATCTGTGTGATGGACTGGGCACGATCTACAACTCTCTGCAATGACTTGTATTCTTGGGCATAGCAGTTGCCAAACCAAGTTGTGATGCATCCCAAAAGAATACTTCCTATAGTGCATCAAAATAAATTGGTAAAGGGTCATTGGAAACATGCTGAATCTCCTTAATCACCTGAGGAAGTAGAGCTGTTGGTGTGTTTTCTTTGCAATGACAAATGATTGGTGGTATTTACACCTTGAAGCTCTCTACCATCTCCACTTGCACACCTTTGATGCTGACTGGAGTGTGTACATCACCCTGTTTCCAGGAGTCAATGACTAGCTCCTACATCTTGCTGTGAGACTTTGAGTTTATAAAAAATATTTCACAGGTTGGATGCAGAGAAGATAGTTTCACTGGATATCAAATGCACAGCAAGGGGATGTTAACTTGATACTATTACTAAAAAATGGTAGTGCAAATTTTGGAAATATGCATTACCCAGGGATCATTTAAAGTGTGTCATAAACACCACACATAGTAACCGAGGCAGTATAAAACGTATTTAAGGGGAATTAGACATGCACAAGGGGGAAATGAGTAGTTGGGTATGTTGAAAGGGTTAGATAGAGGCAACTGACAGGAAGTTGATGCCAAGCATAAATATCTACATCCTCCCAGTGCCAGATGCTTTGTGATTTGTGATGCTGATCAACATTAACCCTACCAGCTTGCAAGGCTCCTTAAGATAGACAGAGAAGATGTCTCAAGAAGGGTCTCGACCCGAAACGTCATCTATTCCTTTTCTCCAGAGATGTTGTCTGACCCAAGGTAGGCACAAAATGCTGGAGTAGCTCAGCGGGACAGGCAGCATCGCTGAAGAGAAGGAATGGGCGACGTTTCGGGTCGAGACCCTTCTTCAGACTCGCTGAGTTACTCCAGCATTTTGTGTCTATCTTCGGTTTAAACCAGCATTTTGTATGCAACCGGTGAGAGCCAGAACCGCTGAGCCCACACATCACCCTCTCACATACCCCCCCTCCCCTACCCCCACAACCCCACTCCCCCACACACACCCCCCCCCCCCCCCATACGCCCTTTCCCTCACCCCCCCTTCCCCACTACCCCCCCCTCCACCACCCCCCTTCCCCCACCCCCCCCTCCCCACTATCCCCCCTCCACCACCCCCCTTCCCCCACCCCCCCTCCCCACTATCCCCCCTTCCCCCACCCCTTCCCCACTACCCCTCCCCACCCACCCCTCCCTGACACCACCACTCCCCGACACAAACCCTCCCCCACACCAGCCCCTATCCCAAACCACCCCCTTCCCCATACCACCCTCCCCGATACCACCCCCTCCCCCATACCACCCCTCCACCACCCACTTCCCCCACCCTCCCTCCCCACTACCCCTCCCCACACCACCCCTCCCCCACACCACCGCTACCCCACACCAGCCCCTATCCCAAACCGCCCCCTCCCAGATACCATCCCCTCCCCATACCACGTCTCACACCACCCCACCCCCCACACCTCATCTCCCACACACCCCATTGCCCCACACCCCCCTTTCCCCACACCCCCCATTCCCCCACACTCCCCATTCCCCCACAACCCCCCCTTCCCCCACACACCCCTCCCCCACATCCCCTCTCCATAGTGGTGGAACATTGCTTTGGGGGAACGGGTTGCGTTGGGGGAACCGGTGAGTGGTGGAATATTGCGTTGGGGAATGGGTTGCGTTGGGGGGGGGGAACCAGGCCTCCTGTGGGTTGGGACCCAACGGGTCCCACTTAATCTAGTACAATCTAAGAGCCAGAGATGAATTATTCTCTACTCTATAAAATAATACAATGGAAGAAAATTTGAGCCTTAATAAACCAACTCACCTTCCGCTACTGCTATACAAACTTTATATACTTCTTTAAAATTGCTATACAAATATTTTCATATTTGATGACATCCCACACCACAATCCCGGCTCACTCATAAATATATAAGTGTTATGCACCACAGCTGCATGGCACCCCTCCTACATAGCTGGTCGTGTTTTTTTTATACATTAGCCCCTCGCCTCTTTTGTGTTCTTGCTCTTAAAGTGACCATCTCTTTCCCACCATTAGTAATATCTACTGTCTGCTTTTGACTCAATGAAACCAATTGGCATATTCTCTGCCAGTCAGCACGTCAACATTCCATTGTTGGAAAAATAAACTAAGTAATGTATGATGAAAGCTGTTTTTCAGCGTTTGGAGGTTAGATATGATATCTGGTAGGAAATCTGCAAATTGTGTCAATTGCAACACGGAAATGCTTTATATTGAAGGGAAAGACATGAATGTTAATTAACTCAGTAAAACCGATAAAAGATGTGGCTTAGCTGGTTGCAGAGGTCAGTGTTAAGTTACTTTGTTTTAAAGCTTCACATGAGAGGCCTAAGTCCATCATGCTATGAGAAATGGAATAGGATGGAGTATCCTCTCTCTTTTCACCCAGACAGTTGTGAATCTGTAGAATTCTCTGCCACAGAAGGCAGTGGAGGCCAATTCACTGGATGTTTTCAAGAGAGAGTTAAATTTAGCTCTTAGGGCTAACGGAATCAAGGGATATGGGGAAAAAGCAGGAGCGCGGTTCTGATTTTTGATGATCATATTGAATGACGGTGCTGGCTCGAAGGGCCGAATAGCCTACACCTGCACCTATTTTCTACGTTTCTATGTCTATGTTTCTATCTCCATTTTTGTCGTAAAGTGGTATAGATAACTGGGGCACCTTGCTGAACGTCTAATGAGGAACAGGTTTTGTTTTGTTTGACGTGCGAATATGAATGACGGTTTTCCTACTGGAAAAGTATAAACGGTAGTAAGGATGCCTGCGTCAGAAGGTCCACAGCAGCTCCTACAACGTGTGAACTGAAGCCCAAAGAGGAACAGTGCAAACAAGTTGTGAGAAGGATGTGGCCACAAGCTGTAACGTGAGATACCATAATCAGAAAGGCCACTGCAGCTGATAGTGCTCCCTCGTAATAGCGAGTGCTGTCTGAGAACTTGAAAAAAGATTACACGATCGACAAAGGTGAATGGTGAGATAACAGAAAGGCTTTTAGAATTATTTTTTATTAATATCTCATAAAAACGGAAAATGTGTTGCTAAGTATACATCCTTTTCAGTCATTGCAAACGTCATGCTCAGAATTTAATGGCAGACACAGCAGGTAGTGTTGCCGCCTCACAGCTGGAGCAGCCCAGGTTCAATCCTGTCCCTGGCACTGTCTGTGTGGCTCTGTCTGCGTGGAATTTGCACTTTCTGCCCGTACCTGTATAGGTTTCCCCAAGTAAATCTGGTTTCCTCCCACATCCCAAAGCTGTGCCGGTTGGTAGCTTCATTGATTGCTTTAAATGACCCCAAGTGCAGATGAGTGGAGAGTTAATGGACATTTGAGAAGGTATAGGATGCATGTGATCCCCATATTGTGGGGGGGGGGGGGGGGAGGGTGGGAGTGAGATGAGGGCAAGCATTGCATTCTTAGAAAACTGACAATATTGTGATTTGCTATGAAGCAAATACAGCTGATAAGTGTTTGACGGCATTAGGCCTGTACTCGCTGGAGGAAGGGGACCTCATTGAAACTTACTGAGTGAAAGGCCTGGATAGAGTGGATGTGGAGTGGATGTTTCCACTAGTGGGAGAGTCTAGGACCCGAGGCCATAACCTCAGAATTAAAAGACATAAGGAAGAAGAGGAGGAATTTCTTTACACAGAGGGTGGTGAATCTGTGGAATTCATTGCCACAGAAGGCTGTGGGGGCCAAGTCATGGACATTTTGAAGGCAGACATTGATAGATTCTTGATTAGTACGGGTGTCAGGGGTTATGGAGAGAAGGCAGGAGAATGGGGTTGAGAGGGAAAGATAGATCAGCCATGATTGAATGGAGGAGTAGACGTGATGGGCCGAATGGCCTAATTCTGCTCCTATAACTTATAAAAGTAAAAATGTGTTTTCTGAACATGCTTCAGGAAATTAGAGTTTTGGGGGGGGGGGGGGGGATATTTATCTATTTATTTTCATGTTAACTTTGTACAAGCACATTTTTATTTCATATTCCAAACTGTTATCGAATGAATGAATGAATGAATGAATATGTTTATTGGCCAAGTATTCACATACAAGGAATAATGACGTGAATTTTCTGAGGGCTAATTTCTGAGGGTGGAAATCGCCTGCATAAGTGGGGAATGAGATCAGTCACAAAACTGGCACAGATTAATTGGGTTACATTTTTTTTCAAAATAGACTTTATTCAGGTAATAAATATAAACAATACAGGAATCATGTAAAAAACATTCATTCAACATTTTCGGAGGCAAAACATTCAATACTGTTTACATTGCTCAAATTTCACAAATTTATCCCTCCACCCTTGCCACTCATGTGGCCCACTGGCGTGGAATCCCTTCCCTTATTTTGAGGGGCGTCTCCACCACACCCTGCCCCCCATGACTGGCAGTGGAAGGACCCTTAGATTGTGGTCCTCCCCCACCGAGCCTTGCCGTTAGCTGCACCGAGCTTCAGTGCGTCCCTCAGCACGTACTCCTGCAGTCTGCAGCGGGCCAGTCGGCAACATTCCCGACGGACATCGCGCTCCGCTGGGTGGTCAACAACGCTCGGGCAGACCAAAGAGCGTCTTTCACCGAGTTGATGGCCTTCCAGCAGCACTCAATGTCCGTCTCTGAATGTCCCTGGGAACAGTCCGTAAATTATAGAGTCCTCTGTAACGGAGCTGTTCAGAATAAATTGTGACTGGGACCCTTGCAAACCTTTCCAGACTCTCTGTGCAAATCCACACTCTGTAAAGAGGTGGGCAACCGTCTCCTCCCCAAATGGGTAAAATGGCCGCCTTCAACAGCGTATGGAAATTTACAATGTCATTCAACTTACAGCGGGCTTGCTATCATTTGAATATCTGGCTGCCACACTGTTCGGTGGCTGGGAGACATCAAGTTGTTTAACATCAATAATGTGGCTCACCAGGAAGTGAAAATGTACATGAAATGCGGGATATAAAAGATTACACGATGAAAACATGAACCAGAGGAGCTGATGACAAATATACTCCCTTCACAACTCTTGTGTAAAACTATGATAATTATATAACTGAATTCAGATGTGTTTAGTGGTATGGGATCAGATTTTAATTTGCTTTAAAAAAAAAATCAAACATTTGCACATTTTCAAAGTCAATGTGAATGCATTGTCCACAATAAATCATACAAATTCATGGGAGGAAATGGCAAAGCATTTATGTAAAATCATCTTAACTGTTCCTTGAGCTCATTGCGGTCTCCAGAACCAAGCCAGTCACCCAGTAAACCAGTTCCCATTAACCATCTGGCTATCTGAATCTTGCAGATGTTGTGGTTTTTAAAGAGCTAATCTCACAACCTCACTGGCAGAAAAGCATCTGAATTCCATCTGAATGCACAAAATTGCTTGATTAATTTTGCAAAGTTACTGTGGTTAGAATACCATATTATAATTATTAACACATCATTTTCAGAGTTCGAAGGTGTGCAATAAAGTGGCTCGCAAACAAAAATTATATTGGAGATCAAAGTATCAACAGTCTGAACCACAGAACATTGTAAAGGATGGCCCAATTTAGGTACAAGGTCAGTCCATTCAGCCCTTCCTGCGTTTTCCATCTTTCTTCAGGTTACATTTGCAATATCGTCAGGTTTCTGAAGTCACACATATCGACACAGGCATATTCACATTTCAGCACTACAGAACCATGCAGCTCATATCTGGTAGCAGTATATCAAATTATAAGAGGCAGAGAGAGTGTAGACAGTCAGAGGCTTTTCCCCAGGGTGGAATTGTTAAAAATTAGAGGGCATAACATTAAGGGGAGAGGGGCAAATTTTAAGGAGATTCCAGTTTGCACAGTGAGGCAGTGGTGGAGTTGCTGCCTTACAGTGCCAGAGACTAGGGTTCAATCCCCACCAAGGGTGCGGCGTTTGTATGTTCTCTCTGTAACCACGTGGGTTTTCTCGGGGTGCTCCAGTTACCTCCCACGCTCCAAAGACTTACAAGTTTGTAGGTTAATTGGCTTCTGTAAGTTGTAAATCATTCCTAGTGTGTAGGATAGTGCTAGTGAACGGGATGACCGTTGGTCAGGGCGGACTCGGTGGGCTGAAAGGCCTGTTTCCGCGCTGTATCTCGAAAGTCTAAAGACCAAAGCATGAAGCTCATGGAGTAAACAATAAATACAACAAGTACACAAATAATAATGATAAATGAAAGAACAGCTGAATGGTGCAAAGGTTGTAGTGCCAACTGAAGTACTGCAAAATAAAATACTTCAGTGTAATAATTACACTGGATGAGGTAGTACTTCCAGGAAAGGGTGTGAATGTGGTGATTGGTTCACGAGTCTGAGAGCTGTGGGGAAGAAGCTGTCGTGAAGTCTGGACTTTCAAGTTCCCACATCTTCTCTAAGAAGGTAGAGAGTGAAAGGGAATGTTCAAGGTGGCGATGGACTGGGCTACATTCATCACTCTCTGCATGTTCAGGCAGTCGAGAGCAGAGCAGTTGCTAGGCTGAGATGCATCCCCATCAAAATTCTCCTCTGCAGAAGTTCATCAGAGCCCTGGTGCACATTCCAAAACTTCACAGTTGCCAAAGGAAGTAGATAAGCTTTCTTTGATCAACTAATTAGTGTGAAGGAACCAGGTTGGATTATTGGCGATACGGATGTCAAGAAACTGAAGCTCGTCAACCATCTCTACAGCAGCATCGACAATGAGGATAGGGGTCATTCAACATCACCACTATTTCCCACCCTTTCTTCCTTACATCAACAACCAACTCTTTTGTCGAGTTGACATTAAGGGCCAGGCTGTTGTGCTGATACAAAGATTCTTGATCTCTTTCCGATACTTCATCTCCTTGTTGCTGTTAATGTGGCCCACTTTGGCGAACTTAACGATCAAGTGGAAGTTGTATCTGACCTCATAGTTATGGGTGTACAGGGAATAGAGCAAGGTACTGAGAACGCAGCCCTGAGGTGCTCCAGTGTCGTGGGCCAGGGTGGGGGAAACGTTACGACCAATTCTAACCGACTGAGGTCTACCAATTAGGAAGTTCGAGAGCCAGCTGCAGTTGGAGGCTCCGAGAGCAAGGTCCAGAAGTTTAGTGATACGCTTATTTGGTATTAAGGTGTTGAAAGCAGCTGGAGTTAATGAAACACATTCTGACGCAGGTGTTCTTACTATCAAGCTGATCCAGAGCAGAATGTAGTGCGAGAGAGATGTCATCCTCCATAGATTTATTTTTCTTGTATGCAAATTGCAAGTAGTATAGATTGTCCAGAAGACTGATGCCTGCCACAGTCATTTGGCATCCACTTGGTTCAACTATGCTTTTGCTTGTTTTTGGATTCTTCCTAGATATTCTTCATAGCCTTGTGGAGATCATACTTGGCTTTCTTGCCCAATTATTCGCTCTCACTCGCAATCTGACCTTCTCCACCTGGAACTGCTCCAAGTTCAGATGTAAGATCAAGCAACAACAACCCGCTTAAACGCCTTCGGAAAATGTTTCATTCCAATTCACACCTCCTTTAGATTCCATCAACCTTTGTGATGCATTCTATTGACTTGAAATGTTAACCCCTTGTGGCTCTTCCTAAAGATAATGCCTGATCAACATTCCTAGCAGTTTCACTGCCTATTTTTGGGGTTTTTTAAACATTATAAACCAGAATTTCTGGATTAAGTCAAGTGCTGAAGATCTATTTTAAGACTTTTCTTAGAAAATTTCAGAAAATTACTTGCTGAACAAAATCAGGCTTAAAATAAAACAAGTGGAGCCCGTTCGTTAAGATTGAGCTGCTAAAAATAACTTGAAAGGTATATTTTTAAACTAGGATTGTTTGAATTATCCAATTCCCTTGAACCAAATAAAAGTATTCCCTTAAACCAAATAAAATTAATAGCAAAATTATTAATGAATTACTAAAAAGTAAGAGATAAAGTTACAGAACAAAAAAGTTTAGGAAATAATTAATAAAGCAAATAATATGCACTCCATAATGTTTGGGACAAAGACCCGTCATTTATTTATTTGCCTCTGTACACAGCAATTTGAGATTAGTAATAGTGAAAAAAAAAATCACACGTGGTTAAAGTACACATTGTCAGATTTTATTAAAGGGTATTTTTATACATTTTGGTTTCACCATGTAGAAATTACAGCAGTGTTTATACATAGTATTTAAACCTGAATGTTATTAGTCATTGACGTTATGACATCGGATGGAGTTGCAAACCAAATCCCGTTGCACTTATGTGTAATGACAATAAAACATATTATTATTATTATTATTATTATTATTATTATTATTATTATTATTATTATTATTATTATTAGTCCCCTATTTCATGGCACCATAATGTTCGGGACACATGGTTTCAAAGGCATTTGTAATTGTTCAGGTGGGTTTAATTGCCTCCTTAATGCAGGTATAAGAGAGCTCTCAGCATCTAGTCTATCCTCCAGTCTTTCCATCACCTTTAGAAACTTTTATTGCTGTTTATCAACATGAGGACCAAAGTTGTGCCGATGAAAGTCAAAGAAGCCTTTATGAGACTGAGAAACAAGAATAAAACTGCTAGAGACATCAGCAAAACCTTAGGCTTACCAAAATCAACTGTTTGGAACATCATTAAGAAGAAAGAGAGCACTGGTGAGCTTACTAATTGCAAAGGACAGGCAGGTCTAAAGAGCAACCACGGTTCCGGAAAAAGGTCTTGTGTACAGATGAGACGAAGATTAACTTGTATCAGAGTGATGGCAAGAGCAAAGTATGGAGGAGAGAAGGAACTGCCCAAGATCCAAAGCATAGCACCTCATCTGTGAAACTCAGTGGTGGGGGTGTTATGGCCTGGGCATGTATGGCTGCCTAAGGTACTGGCTCACTTATCTTCATTGATGATACAACTGCTGATGGTAGTAGCGTAATGAATTCTGAAGTGTATAGACACATCCTATCTGCTCAAGTTCAAACAAATGCCTCAAAACTCATTGGCCAGCGGTTCAATCTACAGCAAGACAATGATCCCAAACATATGGCTAAAGCAACAAAGGAAGTTTTCAAAAATAAAAAATGGGCAATTCATGAGTGGCCAAGTCAATCACCCGATCTGAACCCAACTGAGCATGCCTGTTATATGCTGGAGAGAAAACTGACGGGGACTAGTCCCCAAAACAAGCATAAGCTAAAGATGGCTGCAATACAGGCCTGGCAGAGCATCACCAGGGAAGACACCCAGCAACTGGTGATGTCCATGAATCGCAGACTTCAAGCAGTCATTGCATGCAAAGGATATGCAACAAAATGCTAAACATGACTACTTTCATTTACATGACATTGCTGTGTCCCAAACATTAAGGTGACCTGAAATGGGGGGACTATGTATAAACACAGCTGTAATTTCTACATGGTGAAACCAAAATGTATAAAAATGGCCTTTATTAAATTCTGACAATGTGCACTTTCACCACACGTGATTTTTTTATATTACAAACCTTAAATTGTGGAGTACAGAGGAAAATAAATAAGTGATGGGTCTTTGTCCCAAACATTATGGAGGGCACTGTAAGTCCCTGCTCTGTCAAAACATCTTAAGAAGGCCAACAGGAGAGAAACAAACATTCCTACATTATACCACTTAGGTAGAGATAGTTGCTTGATCAGTTTGGATCGGGATTAAGAATGTAGATAAAACTAGGAGACTCTTTGGCGCATCGAGTCTGAGCCAGCTCAGTACAAGTGCAATCCAGCCACTGCATCCCACTACTTTCTTAACAGAGCTCTGCAAGTTTTTCCTCTTTCTTATGCAATTCCCATATTCTGCAAGGTCACAACTGGAGGCAGTGGGAGTGCTGCTCTGGGCATCTGTGACCTGAAGGAGTGATGCAACCGCTCCCAAAATGCTCTAGCCCAAATCCATAAGGTTTGGTTTGCCAAGTCAATAATCAGTGGTGCAGCTTGTGGAGCTCATAGCGCTAGAGACGCAGGTTCAATCCTGACCTCAGATGTTGTCCGTGTGGAGTTTCCTCCCACATCCAAAAGACGTGAGGGTTTGTAGGTTAATTGGTCTCTGTAAATTCCTTTATTGACCAAAAAAGATAACTTCATTATCAGGGCAAATTTGATTGTATTTTAATTTATTTTGTACCCAAGATTGCATACCGCAAGAACAGGAGCACGGAGTTTGCATACCGCAAGAACAGGAGCACGGAGGATGCCATCTCAACGGCACTCCACTCCGCCCTCTCCCACCTCGTCAACAGAAACACTTAAGTGAGAATGCTGTTCATCGACTACAGCTCAGCATTCAACACCATTATCCCCTCGAAATTGATCGCCAAACTCGATGACCTGGGCATCAACCCCTCCCTCTGCAATTGGTTACTGGACTTTCTAACCAACAGACCACAGTCTGTTAGGTTGGATAACCACTCCTCTTCTACGCTCACCCTGAACACTGGCGTACCCCAGGGCTGCGTGCTGAGCCCCCTCCTCTACTCCCTCTTCACCTACGACTGCATACCACTACATGGTACCAACACCATCATCAAGTATGCAGATGACACGACGGTGATTGGCCTCATCAGCGACAACGATGAGTCGGCCTACGGGGAGGAGGTTCAGCTCCTAACAGCATGGTGTGCCGACAATAACCTGGCCCTCAACTCCAAGAAGACCAAGGAGCTCATTGTTGACTTCAGGAGATCAAGAGGCTGCACGCACAACCCCATCCATATCAACGGGACGGAGGTGGAACGTGTCTCCAGCTTCAGGTTCCTGGGGGTCAACATATCTGATGACCTCTCCGGGACCCACAACACATCCTCGCTGATCAAGAAGGCTCACCAGCGTCTCTTCTTCCTGAGGAGACTTAAGAAGGTCCACCTGTCTCCCCAGATTCTGGTGAACTTCTACCGCTGCACCATCGAGAGCATCCTTACCAACTGCATCACAGTATGGTATGGTAACTGCTCTGTTGCCGACCGGAAAGCTCTGCAGAGGGTGGTGAAGATCGCCCAACGCATCACAGGCTCCTCACTCCCCTCCATTGAGTCTGTCCATAGTAAACGATGCCTGCGAAGGGACAGCTCACACCCCAACCATAGACTGTTTACCCTCCTCCCATCCGGGAGACGCTACAGGTCCCTCCGCTGCCGGACCAGCAGGCTCAAGAACAGCTTCTTCCCTGCGGCTGTCACACTTCTCAACGCTGCACCTCAATGACTGCCTGACTCCACCCCTCACACCCCCACACACCCCCACACACCCCCACACCCCCCCCCCCCCCCGGACTATCCAATCACCAGCAAATTGCACGGACACCACTGCATATGTATATGTATTACTTGTTTATTCGTACGTTCGCCCTTCGGAGATACCAACTGCATTTCGTTGTCTCTGTATTGTACACTGCACAATGACAATTAAAGATTGAATTGAATTGAATTGAAGATAAAACACAAGACATGATGTCTCACAACCTATGGAATTAGAACTTCATCTCTTAAATGTACCATCATCAAGGAGTGCTATGATTTAATCTGCTCTACAATTTCAACACTCCTATTTCAAATCTAGCCTATAAAACTAACTTTTCCAATAAACCTGATTTCATTCCACGAGGAAACCAGCAATAAATCAGTAACCTGCTTATAAAATGAATAACTTTTTTTTTTAAATGATCATTGAACATTCAGGTTATTTTAAATATTAAGGGATTGAGATGAATAGATTGTTAGGCACGCATTTGGACCAAACACATCGAAATGGAGATGAAGGGCAGAATTGGAGAAGGGTAGAATGGGCAGCATGGTGGTGCAGTGGAAGAGTTGCTGCCTTTCAGTGCTTGTAGCACCGGAGACCCAGGTTCGATCCCGACTATGGGTGCTGCCTGTATGGAGTTTGTACGTTTTGCCCGTGACCTGTGTGGGTTTCCTTCCACACTCCAAAGATGTATAGGTATGTAGGTAAATTGGCTTGATATAAGTGTAAATTGGCCCGATTGTGTTAATGTGCAGCGGTTGCTGGACTTGGTGGGCCAAAGGGCCTGTTTTTGCGCTGTATCTCTAAATTAAACTAAAGGGCAGAATGCTGGACTAACTCAGCTGCTCCAAGCAGCATCCAGTGTACGGTTATTTTATTCTAGATTCCAGCATCTGGAGTCACTTTAGTCTTCCAATGGAGACAAGTTGCTGATCGGACAGAATGGAACAGATAGAATAGACACAAAGGGCCAAGTAGTTACTGCAGTTCCCATAACACCATGAAATGGAGACAATGGACAGTGTGGTTGACTGAATGGATTGAACAATTCCATTGATAAGAACTGCATTCGTACCAACACAGTACACCATTTTAGAAATATTAGGCTATGGCAGAACAGTGCCCACCACTGCATTAAAAGTGAAGGCTGCCAGTAATTCATGTTGATTTAATTCCACTGGAGTGATGCAATTATCTTCCCGTCTATCTGGTAATATTCTCCTTCAGAGTATAGTTACTTAAAAAATCCCAAAATGACTGAAGCATGAGCGTATAAACTGACATCATCATAACATTGCCAGTAAATCATTAAATATTAACATGACCTTTTCCAGATGCCTGATGCGTGCTTGAATACTTTTAAAAATCCTTAAAAAATAATGTAAAGATTAATAAAATATATTTCTATGAAATATGTTGACCTGCAATCTTCTTTAAGCAACTCTACTTTGGATTCTTTAATGATTAGGCCACGGAAAATAAAATAAATGGCCCATTTGAAAAATTTTAAAGGCACAGGAAAAAAAAAATCACCATAAACGTGGAGTGGGTGGTGGGACAACCAACATCATAGCAAGGTTCTTCATAAGTTCATAGGAACAGAAGTAGGCCATCATGTCTGCTGCACTATCCTAGTTACACAACAATGTCACAGTATGTCAATGCTCCCATTTTTTGGTTTTACATAAATAATTATTTTAAACAATGTAAATCCAATTATAAAATTTAAATCACAGTAGGCTAATAGACCTTCATTTTTTAAAGATTTTCATCCTATAGAAACGCATCTTTAAAACAAACATTTCAATAATACATGCATGTGGTATGTACATCACTGACAAGGCCTGCTTCTATTGCCCATTGCTAACTGCGCTTCAAGTGGTGGTGAGACCTGGCATTAATTTGCTTCTATTACTTTCTATTCTCCGTTTAAATGTGTTATGTGACGAATAGTTAAGGCAAATTGCATTTTGGTCTTCGTTGCAAAGTAATTGGAGTTCAAAAATTGTGACGTTTCGATGCGGGTTTACAGAATGTCGGTGAGGCCTCACCTGGAATAATGCAAAAATAAGATGCAGTAACATCCAATGGAGTACACAAGAGATTCACAAGGTTAATTCCATTGGTGACAGGGTTGTCCTACCAAGAAAGACTAAATATCTTGGGCCTCTAGTCCATGGAGTTCAACAGAATGAGTGGCCTTATTCAAACATACCACATCCTATCGCGGCTTGACTGGGTAGATGTTGAAAAGTTTTCACCAGTCTCGAACAATGGGACATAACTGCAAGGGGCCGGAATCATTTAAACCTGTGCTATGTAGAAATATCTTCTTACACAGAGGGTAGTGGTTCTCTACAATTCTCCATCCTAGCATATGATGGAAGTTGGTTCAATAGAAGTATTTAGGATACTTGTATATATATATAAAATAGGTTGAGGAATAGAGGGGTATGGAGAAACAGCAAGGAAGTGGAAGGAAAATGATACATGGTTTCCAAATTTTATTACAAATAAAAAACTGAAAAGTGTGGCGTGCAAAAGTATTCAGCCCCCCTGAGTCAATACTTTGTAGAACCACCGTTCGCTGCAATTACAGCTGCAAGTCTTTTGGGGTATGTCTCTACCAGCTTTGCACATCTAGAGACTGAAATTTTTGCCCATTCCTCTTTGCAAAATAGCTCAAGCTCAGTCAGATTGGATGGAGAGCGTCTGTGAACAGCAATTTTCAAGTCTTGCCAGAGATTCTCAATTGGATTTAGGTCTGGACTTTGACTGGGCCATTCTAACACATGAATATGCTTTGATCAAAACCATTCCATTGTAGCTCTGGCTGTATGTTTAGGGTCGTTGTCCTGCTGGAAGGTGAACCTCCGCCCCAGTCTCAAGTCTTTTGCAGACTCTAACAGGTTTTCTTCCAAGATTGCCCTGTATTTGGCTCCATCCATCTTCCCATCAACTCTGACCAACTTCCCTGTCCCTGCTGAAGAAAAGTATCCCCACAGCATGATGCTGCCACCACCATGTTTCACAGTGGGGATGGTGTGTTCAGGGTGATTTGCAGTGTTAGTTTTCCACCACACATAGCGTTTTGCATTTAGGCCAAACACTTCAATTTTGGTCTCATCAGACCAGAGCACCTTCCTCCACATGTTTGCTGTGTCCCACACATGGCTTGTGGCAAACCTTCCAACGGGACTTCTTATAGCTTTGTTTCAACAATGGCTTTCTTCTTGCCACTCTTACATAAAGGCCTGATTTGTGGAGTGCATGACTAATAGTTGTCCTGTGGACAGATTCTCCCACCTGAGCTTGGATCTCTGCAGCTCCTCCAGAGTTACCATGGGCCTCTTGGCTGCTTCTCTGATCAATGTTCTCCTTGCCCGGCCTGTCAGTTTAGGTGGACGTCCATGTCTTGGTAGGTTTGCAGTTGGCCGTACTCTTTCCATTTTCGGATGATGGGTTGAACAGTGCTCCGTGAGATGTTCAAAGCTTGGGATCTTTTTTTATAACCTAACCCTGCTTTAAACTTCTCCACAACTTTATCCCTGACCTGTCTGGTGTGTTCCTTGGGCTTCATGATGCTGTTTGTTCACTAATGTTCTCTAACAAACCTCTGAGGCCTTCACAGAACAGCTGTATTTATACTGAGATTAGATTACACACAAGTGGATTCTATTTACTAATTAGGTGACTTCTGAAGGCAATTGGGTGCACAGAATGTTATTTAGGGGTATCAGAGTAAAGGGGGCTGAATACTTTTGCATGTCACACTTTTCAGTTTTTTAATTGTAAAAAAAATTGAAAACCATGTATCATTTTCCTTCCACTTCACACTTATGCGCCACTTTGTGTTGGTCTATCGCATAAAATCCCAACAAAATACATTTACGTTTGTGGTTGTAACGTGACAAAATGTGGAAAAGTTCAAGGGGTATGAATACTTTTGCAAGCCACTGTAAACGTGCTTCTTAGGGTTACCTTAATCCACATTTTACGTTGCGAAAAGGTGATTTAGGCCCCATACGAACCAGCAGCATTTATCGTGCTGATATGGGATTTTAATTCACCGCAACTGCAACGTTCCAAACGATCGCGTTCCACAAAATCCCACTCGCAGATGATTTAAATGGCCATTCATTTACAGGAATTAAACACTAAATTCCTTCCATTTGGCCTATAAATTCATGACAAAAAATTTAAAATTCATGTTATATTGTGAATTATTGTGTGAATGTTATTTGGACACTTAGGCTATTTAAAAATGTTAATCTTTTCTTAAGAAATGGATAGATGTTTAGATCTAGTAATTTAATTTTGTAATTAGCTACAATTGGATAACTAACTAATTATATGCTTTAATTTCAGGTCATCCAAGTAAGATTGTTTCATATTTGTTTCAGAATGCTTCAATCTATAATAACTGAAAATGCATTTCAGTTCTCTTAATTTTTAAGAAAGTTATGGGCTTTTGACTGTCCTCGATCACAGCTTTTGTGTTAAGTCAATGTAAAAGCAATAGGGAACAAGATGCTAATTTCCGAGTATGAAAATGGCCATAACTTTTGAAATACTGAAGATATGAAAGTGAATTAGGTGTCAAATTAAACTTATTTTTATGCTTTATCTGATGGGATAAATTGCAGACCTGATTTTTTTAATCTCAAAATTTTGTAACATTGCCACTAGATGTTGTTTTGGGTCGGGTCCGTTCTTCAGTCTGATGAAGGGCCCCAACCCGAAACATCACCTATCCATGTTCTCCAGAGATGCAGCCTGACCCAATGAGCTACTCCAGCACTTTATGTCTTTTTAATCTCAAAATGTAATATGATCTAATCAATTCTGGTTTGCTTCCTGCTCTGAACAAAATCCCAGTATTCTTCCCGGATCACCGTGGGATGAAGGCCAATCACCTGGGAGGCTGAGCACTCAATACCAAAATTCATCTTGGCAGCCAAGTGAAACACAAACTAGTGAAACATAAACTTCTCCCAATAAGTGGGAGTCATGCCACAAGTTGACACAACGGGCGTATGATTGTGCCGAGGGGCTGAAACTGACATAAAGGAACTGAATATAAAATGGAATTGGACTCACCGACAGAAGGTGAATCTTTTGCAAATGGAAATATGAAGTGTCACACTTCAAAAATGCATGACATGTGGATTTATTCAAGAAAAACAAAGACGAACTGCAGAGGTATATTTTTGTGAGGCATGGAATGTTGTTGCAGCTGGTAAAACATGTTGGAAAATAAAAAATGCTTCTATCCTATTCAACAGGTCAGACGTAGTTTTTGTAAATGAGCCCTGTAGTCTGGGCGGTAGAAATGGAGATATAAAAGAAGGAAACACATTGATTGCTCTCTAAGAGATGAGGCCACAAACACTTACAGTGCCCTCCATAATGTTTGGGACAAAGACCCATAGTTTATTTATTTGCTTCTGCACTTGACAATTTGAGATTTGTAATAGAAAAAAAAATCACATGTGGTTTGTCAGAAATGCACATTGTCAGATTTTAATAAATTTATACATTTTGGTTTCACTATGTAGAAATTACAGCAGTGTTTATACATAGTCCCCCCATTTCAGGGCACTATAATGTTTGGGACACAGCAATGTCATGTAGATGAAAGTAGTCATGTTTAGTATTTTGTTGCATATCCTTTGCATGCAATGACTACTTGAAGTCTGCGATTCATGGACATCACCTGTTGCTGGGTGTCTTCTCTGGTGATGCTCTGACACGCCTGTATTGCAGCCATCTTTAGTTTCTGCTTGTTTTGGGGGCTAGTCCCCTTCAGTTTTCTCTTCAGCATATAAAATGCATGCTCAATTGGGTTCAGATCGGGTTATTGACTTGGCCACTCATGAATTGACCATTTTTTTAGCTTTGAAAAAATCCTTTGTTGCTTTAGCAGTATGTTTGGGATTTTTGTCTTGCTGGAGAATGAACTGCCGGCCAATGAGCTTTGAGGCATTTGTTTGAACTTGAGCAGATAGGGTGTGTCTATACACTTCAGAATTCATTATGCTACAAAAATCGGCAGTTGTATCATCAATGAAGATAAGTGAACCGGTACCATCAGCAGCCATACATGCCCAGGCCATAACACCCCCACCACCGTGTTTCATAGATGAGGTGGTATGCTTTGGATCTTGGGCAGTTCCTTCTCTCCTCCATACTTTGCTCTTGCCATCACTCTGATATAAGTTAATCTTCGTCTCATCTGTCCAAAATACCTTTTTCCAGATCTGTCGTTGCTCTTTTAAGTACTTCTTGGCAAACTGTAACCTGGCCATCCTACTGTTGCAGTTAACCAGTGGTTTGCATCTTGCAGTGTAGCCTCTGTATTTCTGTTCATGAGGTCTTCTGCGGGCTAAATCCACCCCTGACCCCTGAAGAGTGTTTCTGATCTGTTGGATAGGTGTTTGAGGAATTTTCTTTATTATAGAGAGAATTCTTCCGTCATCAGCTGTGGAGGTCTTCCTTGGCCTGCCAGTCCCCTTGTGATTAGTAAGCTCACCAGTGCTCTTTCTTCTTAATGATGTTCCAAATAGTTGATTTTGGTAAGCCTTAGGTTTGGCTAATGTCTCTAACAGTTTTATTCTTGTTTCTCAGTCTCATAATGGCTTCTTTGACTTTCATTGGCACAACTTTGGTCTTCATGTTGATAAACAACAATAAACGTTTCCAAAGGTGATGGAAAGACTGGAGGAAGTACTAGGTGCTGAGAGCTCTCTTATACCTGAATTAAGGAGGCATTTAAACACACCTGAGCAATTACAAACACCTGTGAAGCCATGTGTCCCAAACATTATGCTGCCCTGAAATGGGGGACTATGTATAAACACAGCTGTAATTTCTGCATAGTGAAACCAAAATGTATAAAAATACTCTTTAATACAATCTGACAATGTCCACTTTAACAACATGTGATTTTTTTTTTCTATTAAATTGTGGAGTACAGAGGCAAATAAATAAATGATGGGTCTTTGTCCCAAACATTATGGAGGGCACTGTATGCTCTGTGGGAATAGGCAATAGTTTAAGATAATTGTGTCACATTGAATTAAAAATACCTTTTAATAGAAAGCAAAACTGATTGAATGGTTGGATCAAAGGCATATCTTGTTAATGCTGACTAGAATCAATCTTATCTCTAGTTGGTCAAAAATAATAAATGTTTGCAGATTAAAAAAATTGTTTATGACTTATGACTGGTAGAAACTATTGTCCCAACACTGTATAAACAAACTTTTTCATAATTATTCCAGATGTTTTATGGTGCCCTGAAGGGCTGAATGGCCTACTCATGCACCTATTATCTATTACCACTGTTTGGTGAAAGTGCCATGAAGTTATACGGCACAGAAACAGGCCCTTCTGCTCAGCTTGTCCACACCGACCAAGATGCCCCATCTGCGCCAGTCCCACTTGCCTGCCTTTGGCCCAGATCCTTCTAAACCTTTCCTATTCACGTAGAGGTACCACAAGGCTCAGTGCTAGGACCCCAGCTATTTACTATATATATATTAATGATCTGGATGAGGGAAATGAATGCAACATCTCCAAGTTCGCGGATGACACGAAGCTGGGGGGCAGTGTTAGCTGTGAGGAGGATGCTAGGAGACTGCAAGGTGACTTGGATTGGTTGGGTGAGTGGGCAAATGCAAGGCAGATGCAGTATAATGTGGATAAATGTGAGGTTATCCACTTTGGTGGCAAAAACAGGAAAGTAGACTATTATCTGAATGGTGGCCGATTAGGAAAAGGGGTGATGCAACGAGACCTGGGTGTCATGGTACACCAGTCATTGAAAGTAGGCATGCAGGTGCAGCAGGCAGTGAAGAAAGCAAATGGTATGTTAGCATTCATAGCAAAAGGATTTGAGTATAAGAGCAGGGAGGTTCTACTGCAGTTGTACAGGATCTTGGTCAGGTCACACCTGGTGTATTGCGTACAGTTTTGGTACTGAGGAAATCTGAGGAAATCTGAGGAAAGACATTCTTGCCATAGAGGGAGTACAGAGAAGGTTCACCAAACCAATTCCTGGGATGGCAGGACTTTCATATGAAGAAAGACTGGATAGACTCGGCTTGTACACGCTAGAATTTAGAAGATTGAGAGGGGATCTTATAGAGACTTACAAAATTCTTAAGGGATTGGATAGGCTAGATGCAGGAAGATTGTTCCCGATGTTGGGGAAGTCCAGAACAAGGGGTCACAGTTTAAGGATAAGGGGGAAGTCTTTTAGGACCGAGTTGAGAAAATCATTTTTCACACACAGAGTGGTGAGTCTGTGGAATTCTCTGCCACAGAAGGTAGTTGAGGCCAGTTCATTGGCTATATTTAAAAGGGAGTTAGATGTGGCCCTTGTGGCTAAAGGGATCAGGGGGTATGGAGAGAAGGCAGGTACAGGATACTGAGTTGGATGATCAGCCATGATCATATTGAATGGCGGTGCAGGCTCGACGGGCCGAATGGCCTACTCCTGCACCTATTTTCTATATTTCTTTGTCTATGTACTTGTCTAAATGCCTTTCAAAAATTGTTATAGTTGTCTTTTGGCAAAGGTTGTTCATTGTCGAAGAACATGTTGACATTGATCCTGACAGCAGTTTGAGCCAATGTCCAGGCATGGGTCTTATGTAATTATGGTGAAAAAATGACGTTTAACTCACCCTTGAACTCTGAACCATCCTTATTGAAGCACAGCCAAGAAGGCACATCAATGGCTCTACCTCCTGAGGAGATGGAGGAACTTTGGCTTGGCTTCAATGACTCTTGTAAACTACTACAGAAGCATCATAGAAAGCATTGCCTATTTCCTTCGCTCCATAGATGCTGCCTCACCCGCTGAGTTTCTCCAGCATTTTTGTCTACCTTCGATTTTCTGGCATCTGCAGTTCCTTCTTAAACATTGAAAGCATATGTCAGGTTGCATCACAGCTTGGTTTGGGAACAGCTCGGCAAGAAATTGCAGAGAGCTGCAGATGTATCCCGGTCCATCATACAGACTTCCCATCACTTCAAGCTGCATCATAAAAGCAGCCAATATAATCATAGATTTGTCCCATCCTGGTCATTCTTTCTCTTCCACAGGAAGGTACAGAAGCTTGAAATCGCACACTATCAGGAACAGCCTTTCCCCCTCTGTTATGTGGTTTTTGAAGGGTTTTTCTGAAGCTAGAATACTGTCCGATTCTCCTCTATCGCTTTGAAGACATTGGACTTTGTCTATGGAACTGGGGCACCACAATGCTGAGAACTATATTCTGCATTCTGATTCTTCCTCTATGTTCTACCTTTTAGACCTGAATTTAACTTGATTGTATGTATGTACAGTATATCTAATCGGTTTGGATCGTATGCAAAACAAAGCTTTTCACTGTACCCCAGTACATGCGACAATATTAAAGCGAGGCCTGATTCTGTTGACTTCCTTCCACAAGCATGAACAAGGCAGCATGAGTTTCCAACTGACTATTACAGGGTGCAGAGATAGATTTAACACCCACAATATCAACGTTCAAAATCTACAGCGTAGAAGATGTAATGTGCATTTTGCAAGTCTAGAAAGGAAGCACCCATTCTGTGCCAGGCCAAGGGTCTGCTGCAGCAGTGGTACTACTTATCGCTGAAACATTAAACCAAAGCTCCCCATACTCTCCATATCAAGGGCACCATTTCAAATGAAAGTTGGGTAGTCATTCAACATTTACCTCCCAATCAATATAACTGAATCTGATCATTGTGCATTTCATATGTCTGGAAGAGTTTTGCTGTTGCACTTCCTGCATTGCCACAGTGACAGTAGTTAATTGGATGTAATGTGTTTTGCCTTGCCCTTCAGTCATGAGATGTGCAACATAAACAGAAGTCTTTCCTTTACAAGCAAATTGTACAGAAGAGGCCGTTTGAAGCACAGTTGCAAACAGTGCTGCAAAATCAAAGGGATCCAGGTTTGAACTGCTGGAAAACAAATTTAGGACCGATGCCAAAATGTTCTTCCACAATGAACAATATTTGGCAATGGATATGTTCAGAAAACATTGATGGGAAAAAACCTGGAACAATTATGATAAACAGCTTGCTATTATAATGTCAAGGCTGTAGTTTCTTTCAGAATGTATGAAGTAAGATGCTGCATCTTCGCATCCATAAATGCATTGCAGTGTACATTGTAAATAGATGGCACAAAGTAGTTTCATTAAGGATTATTATTTTAAATCTATTGTACACATGATTAAAGTATCCATACATTAATTAACATATTTTCATTCACAGAATATTGTTCAACAATGTACATTCCATTGCCCGTGGCTTACAGATATAATAGATAAAAATTTGATTAGCTTTTCAAAAAATATAGATCTTGGCCTATTCGTTACAACCAATTGAATATAGATTAAAAAATGTGGACATGTTAAGTTAAAGTAAGCTGCTACATTCATCTTTTTTTTTAAGGTGCAAGAACTCTTTAAGAGCTGATAATAACTATTTTACCAGAAATATGTACCTAATAACATGCTTAGCATTTATCAAACATTGCTCTGTGATTGTTTACATGGTAGATCTGCCAAATGTACTTAGTATGCTTTACAATTTTGCTAAACCTACACACCAATTACCATGTTATCCAAGACCATTAAATTACCCAGAATCATCACACAATCTATGATAATTATTGGTCTGGAATCTGCACAAATTTTCGTATTCCTTCAGTGGGCAATGAAATGAAATCTGGATTCCTGCAATTCAAAGTTTTATTCTCCCACAATTCATAACATTTGCAGGCAATCTTTTCCAATTGGAACTAAATAGTGTTGTTGCTTGAAGTTGCCATGGCTCAAGTTAAATGAGCCTTTACTGGTGTTCCAAATTGTTCTTTCTAACATTCAAACAGCCATCTAACCTACAACATTTTAAATAGAAGGCAGGTGTACAATGCTGTTAGACTACACACTGTGAAATAAATGCTGGAGTCAATAACAGACCAGGAGACAGATCAAAACCCTGAACTCATTTGACTTGGCAGGTGAAATAATGAAATGGAGGCCAATAACTTCTGGAGTTGCAACATTTGCCTCTGCAACAGAGACAAGACTAGCATAAAGGTACAATGGTCACTATTATAAAAATCAAAAAGTTTACATTTACACTTGGCCTGGAACAGGTCAATTGTTTTTAAGATTGACTTAATCTGGTGCAATGCTAGACAAAATGTCAACCAGTGCCAAAGACCAGTCACATTGCCTTGCTACCGATGGGATGAGTCAGACATGTAGACTGGTAAGAATAAATATGCTGAATAAAATTAAGAGTGACACCGCATGCTGAAAGTTTCTGTATATCCATCACTTTTTCAACCAATCTTTTGCATGAACATTTTCCCCATTGTAAATATTCAAGTCCTCATTCCTCCTTCAATTTACATTCCTGTGTGTCACACTGCAATTCTACACTGTGACCACTGGATGGCTTTGTGGAATTAAAAGAAAAATCCATCGCTTTCTTTCCTATCTGCATTTTTACGCTTTCAATGTTTCTACGCTCAATGATTCATTCTCATCCCCACTAACAACTCTTCACACTCACTAGATACACAAAGATAAACACAAATGCTGGAGTAACTCAATGGGCCAGGCAGCATCACTGGAGAACATGCATAAGTGATGTTTTGCATCTGAGGAAGGGTCCCGAACCGAAACGTCACGTATCCAGAGATGCTGCCTGATCTGCTGTTACACTAGCATTTTGTGTCTATCCAATGATGAGAAGGTTGCCCTACCAAGAGAGACTAAAGAGGTTAGGCCTCTATTCCTTGGATTTCAGCAGACTGAGTGATCTTACTCAAACATATCAGATTCTAAAGAGACTTGACATAGTAGATGTTGGGAAGTTTTTACCAGTCTCCAACAAGGGAACATAACTACAAGGGCACGGGATCATTTAAACCTGAATTATGTGGAAATATCTTCTCACAGAGGGCAGTGGTTCTCTGGAATTCTCTGTCCCGGCAGATTTTGTAAGCTGGATCAATAGAAGTATTTAGAATCAAGATAGATAAGTCCATGAAAGGTTAAGGATTAGAGGGTATGGAGAAATGACACAGAAGAGGAGCTTAGGCCAGCATAGTTCAGCCATGATCTTATTGAATGTAGCATTTCTGGAGAACATGTTTAGATGTCTTTTCAGTTCTCTGACCATACCTTCCTTCATTGGCCCAAGTTTTTGTCCTTTCTTTTGCTGTAGAACTTTCTGTTATGCATCTACCCAGGTGTCTTGTTCTCCCTCTCTTCGTCACCTCAGAGTATTATAATAACAAAATCAAAAACCAGAATCAAGATTGACTGGGTTGTTATGTGCTGTGTTATATGGTCCAAAGGGCATAAGTGGCGAGGTCAAGGGAATACAGCATTGCAGCTTAATTAAAAGCCATAAGAAAGCGGAATGTCCTGCCAGTAACTGGAGCGGGATTCAGGACAGCTACACGGACTGCAATGGTTCACAGAGATTGCTTACCATCAACATCGAGTCATAGAGTAATACAGTGTGGAAAAGGGTCCTTTGGCGTGACTCGCCCACACTGGCCAACAATGTCTCATCTACCCTCGTCCCACTGCGCTTGGTCCATAACCCTCCAAACCTGTCCTATCCATGTACCTGTCCAACTGTTTCTTAAACAATGGGATAGTCCCAGCCTCAACTACCTCCTCTGGCAGCTTGTTCCATACACCCACCACCCTTTGTGTGAAAAAGTTACCCCTCGGATTCCTATTAAATCTTTTCCCCTTCACCTTGAACCCATGTCCTCTGGTTCTCGATTCCCCTATTCTGGGTAAAAGACTGTGCATCTACCCGATCTATTCCTCTCATGAATTTGTATATCTTCCTTCATCATCCTACACTCCACGGAATAGAGACCCAGCCTACTCAACCTCTCCCTATAGCGCACACCCTCTAGTCCTGGCAACATCCTCGTAAATCTTTTTTGAACCCTTCCAAGCTTGACAATATAATTCCTATAACATGGTGCCCAGAACTGAACGCAATATTCTAGATGCGGTCTCACCAACGTCTTATACAACTGCAACATGACCTCCCCACTTCTATAAGCAATACTCTGACTGATGAAGGCCAAAGTGCCAAAAGCCTTTCTGACCACCTCATCTACCTGCGACTCGACCTTCATGGAACCATGTAGATGTCTGGGGAAACTACAGATGGACAATAAATATTTGCCAACAATGTCCACATCCAGTAAACAATATTTTTAGAAAAAGCTTGGGTGCTGAGTGTCACAAATAGAACAATGAAAGAAAGAATGCAAGAAAAATATAAGTACAAGCAGCAAGTGTTTGGGACAGGAAGTGGATAGGTATTCAAAAAATATCCATTACAAGTGACATTTTTCATTTTGTTGAGCCCGGCTTGACTCCTGAAATAACAGTGTTAGATACTGGCCCTTGATCTGAAACATTAACTCTGTTTCTCATTCCACAGATGCTACATAACCAGCTGAATATTTCCAGCACCTTCTGTTTTTGTTTCAGATTTCAAGCATTTGCAGTTTTTTTTGTTCCAAGATTTGAAGTTGAAACATCATTCTCCATTTATTCGCCCAAATAAAGGTCACGGGACCAATTTATCCTCGGTACAATTCCATTCATCTTCAAATGAATTATTTAAAAATGATTCTAAAATTATTAGATTTGGTGTAACAGCAAAAATATGTTTTCTGATTTTTCATTGTTCTCTTTTGTTCCCAGTAAATTGTGCCAAGTGCTGTGGGAACCATGGTCTAAATCCAAGCCAAATGTTGGAAGCCAAAGAAATTACATTTCAGAACCTCTTGCAAACCTTAGCAGATATGTTGGCCTGTCGAGGAACTGGCTTAAACGAGGTATCAATTGGCAGCACATTTTACCGAAGGAAAATTAATTCAGGGAAAAAAAACCGTAATGAATGCATGCTGAAAGTTTCAACTCAATTGTAGACTCACATGTGGACTGTAATTTCCGTCAGAGACAGCATTGTTCAATTAATCAGATAGGGCAAAGGGGTCAGCCAACCTAACACACTGTTAAGACAAAACAGACTTGTTGCCAGATTAAGCTGGCAACAGCTCAACATACATTTTAACGTCTTCTTTGAATACATTACCTTACATCTGTGCCTCCTCACTGACTAAAAAAAGAATTTCTGGACTTCATAACTTTGCAGTCTCATTGGTGGCCCTGTTCCCTTTATCAGAAGGGGGCGCCGCACGATTGGCAGCCCCGCCAACAGCCTGTCTGTTTCTTCATCTTTTTAAAATGTTTTAGTGTGTGTTAAACGTCTGTGTAAATGTTCTCCGGTTTGTTTTATGTGGGGGGAGGGGGAGGGGGTCGGGGGAAACCTTTTTTCAGTTTCTTACCTTGCCGGAGATGCGATTATTTTCCGGGTCGGATCTCTGATCGCTCTGCGGCCTACCCTCGATGGAGCTGGAGGCCTCCTTGGACTGACTTTGTGCGCCACCGCAGGGCGTGGACTTAACATCGGAGCCGATCCCTTGCCTGGGATTGCTCCAACCACGGCCTAAGGACTTACCATCAAGGGCTCGCAGTCTCGGGAGAGGCTAGTCAGGAGCTCCAACAACGCAGAGGCTCGACCAACCCTGATGCAGGGTCCGATCGCCGGCGCAGGGGAGCTGACATCCCCCCCCCAGATGCAGGAGCTGATCATCCCGATGCGGAGGGCCCGACCGCCTGCTACAGGAGTCAAGATCGTCCCGTCAACTGAAGGCTTGGGGCCCTCGACCACGGGAGAGCAAAGAAGGGAAGAGATTTTAACTTATTTTTCACCTTCCATCACAGTGAGGAATGTGGAGTCACTGGGGTGGATGTTTATGTTAAAATGTATTTTGTGTGTTCCCTTGCTTTTTATTTGTACAACTGGCTCGGCAAATTAAATTTCTCGTATGTTGCAAAACTAATAAAGAGTTATTGTAATTGTTGTGGATTCAAACGCTATCTAAATACAAATAATCTATTTTTTTATTTAGTTTAGTTTAGAGACACAGGAAACAGGCCCTTCGGCCCATCAAGCCCATGGCCTCTAGTGGTCACCTATACACTAGCACTAACCGACACACTTGAAACAATTTACTATTTTTACCGAAGCCAATAAACCTACAAACCTGTACATCTCTGGAGTGTGGAACGAAACCAGACCTGCCGGGGTGAAAGTACAAACTCAGTACAGACAGCATCCATAGTCAGGATCAAACCCAGGTCTCTGGCATTGTAAGGCAGCAACTCTACCACTGTGCCACCATGCCACCAATCTTAAATATATAATCTTTATTATAATCTTAAAATTCTAATATTTCATTACAACACTAAGGAACAAAAGCATCTCTGGGGATTCTAACTTTCTAATGGGTCATTTGAACAAGACCCCAGAATCGAGAGCGGGCTGTAAAATATCCAAAGGAACGACTCTTACAAGAGTAGGGAATCTGCCTGCTACTCTGGAAAATGCCACGGACAGCATAAAACAAGGTTATTAAATACATTGGGAGTGCAGTCCAACAAACAACAAAAAGTACTATGCTAAATATGCTTTGATGTAAAACAGAATCTTTCTGTAAAATCTTTCTTTTGAGTGGGATGTCTTATCAGTTGTGATCAAAAAGCTCCCAATTTCTCAGGTCTGCATTTATAATTAGAACCTTTGATCCCTGGTTAGTAACCTAGCAACTCAAGACTTACTTCATTCCTTCTGTGTCTTTCCCGTAATGGGGTGTTTGGAAAAGTCCAACATTTCCTTCTTACTTGTGTCTTTTATTTTAGATTTTCTTTTGGTTTTTTGGCACTATCACCTTTGGTGATGAGAAACAACATCAAAGCCTCTCATACTACCGACCCTTCAAAATGTTATTACACCCTTATGGGCCTGTCCTACTTTGGCGACATTTTAGGCAACGGCAGGAGACTCTGTGGTCGCCACATGTTCGCGGGTGGTTGCCGGGGAGTCACCTTCATGATCATAAGGAATTCCCGCATTCTGAGAACTAGTCGCGGCCTCATTATGGTCGCCGCAAATGTTTCAACATGTTGAAAAATTAGCGGCGACCAGAATGAAGCCGCCATGGAGAGTAGCGAGAATTCTCCTGCCGTAGGTGGGTCGCCAGGAGGTCGTAGCAGAGAAAAGTTTTTTTTTCTCTTACAATAAAAGCCTCCCAGGTTTTTTTTTAAATCATTCTGAACCATGAGAGCATGGAAGGAACATGTTAGGTGGATGTTACTAAAAGTACATTTACTGCTGTCAAGAAAGGCAGAAGGGAAAGCACACGGGTGAAGAGGAAGCAGAAGAAGAGGTGTCAGTGGGTGAAGCCCTTCTTGCAAAGAAGATTGATGCTTGGACAGTACTTGAAGGGTTGATGAAGCAAAAGGGCTGCTGCTGACAGCAGTAGATGTACTTTTAGTAACATCCCTTCCCTGCTCTCACGGGAGGCTTTCATTGTAAGAAAAAAAAACTTTTCTCTGCTAAAGGAACTCTGCAGCTATGATTGAGCACACCGAGGAGTGACAGAGGTCACATGCTTATGTTAATATTAACCTTTTTTTCACCCAGTTTTATTCCACCAGGGAGCTCTTACCTTCCACTACCTGCAACCTCCGGCAACCACCTTCAACTAGCATCGCAACCGGCTTCAACTAAAAAATTACCGATTTTTAAAACGGCAACCTATTTTTAGTCGAGGCCAGTTTTGAATTTTTTGAAATAATCGCCGGAACATAGAAGAAGCTCGACTACGCGGAAACCACTTTCGACCATTAGGGAGAGTGACAGAAACCTCCGGGAACCTCACGGAAACCTTGGGTGGGGCGCAAGGTCTCCAGAGGTTTCCGTTCAGGTTTCCTAAGTGGGACAGGGGCATTAGCTGTTTCACAGCTTACAACCAACAAGATGTCTATTTGCAACAACGTATTAATCATTTGGGATGAAGGAGAGATGTTTGAGCTCACAGCAAACAGATAACAAACAAAGCAACAAAGTCAATTTAGACATGAAACTATATGAAGAGTGTAGAAGACTGAACTCAGGATGGAAACTACAGCCACTTCTCCGTATAGAAGTGCAGGGTATAGAGGGATATGGATCGCTTACAGGCAGATGAGATCAGTTTAACTAGGCATGTGTAGGAATGAACTGCAGGTGCTCGTTTACACCAAAGAGACACAAAAAGCTGGAGTAACTCAGCGGATCAGGCAACTTCTGTGGAGTCCCTTCTTCAGACTCGATACTTATTCCTTTTCTCCAGAGATGCTGCCTGACCCGCTGAGTTAATCTAGCCTTTTGTGTTGATCGTTAGTTCAACAAGGCCATCATGTTCGGCACTAAAATTGTGGTCTGAAGAGCTCATCCCTGTGCTGCACTGTGTACTGTATGATCTATTCTATGTTCTATGTTAAAAGCAGGGTAATGTGTTGTAGAGAAATTGATTTAAAAAAACTGGTGTTCTAAAGACACTTAAAAATCTCGGCTTGATACCAATAATGATAAAAGGCAACCTGACTATGCAGGTACGGCATTTTTCTGTCCTCGATGCAGAAGATTAAAGTTGTGATCAACTTTGGAATGTTTTTGGAAGTCACAGTGGGCTTGACAACAAGCACTAATTCGTGCAGGTTCAGGAAATTGCATATGTACTTTTCCAAGTCAAACACTTGCCCATGAACATTGGCAATGTTATGTATCATGTACAAAAATAGACTATCTGTCAGCGAAGCCATAATTTTGCTTTGGAATCATATTTGCAGACTTTGCGACGTCAAAAGTCATCTTTATTATCTCATTATTCTTACAGATGCCATCTACCACTTGCATGGATTATATTTTTTCATCACAGCATTCATGACAAATTGGTGGAGTGGCCTGCCAACAAACAAAAGGTGCTCAACATTAGTGCACGCGTCATCTGCCAGACCAGCCATCAATTTTAGTTTTTATAAAGCTATACTAAAACGTTCAACACACATCAGATTTGACATCATGTGCATATTTGATCACTCAATGTTTACTCAAAAGTTTTAACATAATTTCAGACATTTCCTAGCATCTAGTTAGCCGGATTTCCATGGTCTCCTTCTTCTTCATCTTAGAATGACAGTTCCTTGGGATCGAGGGTGACTTGCTTTCATTCAAGAGTCAAGAGTGTTTTATTGTCCTAGACAGAACAATGGATTTCTTTCTTACAGTACAACAGATTGTGAACAAAGTACTCTGTAACAATAATAATAAATAAGAGAGAAAAATATAGCCACACACACACACACACACACACACACACACACACACACACACACACACACACACACACACACACACACACACACACACACACACACACACACACACACACACACACACAAGCACACAACAAACAAACAAACAAACAAACGAAACATAGGGCAAAAAGACAAAACCAATGCCCCCAAGTTGAAGTTGTTCAGAGCTTATTTGGAGGTTGTAGTGTTTAATAGCTTGATGGCTGTAGGGAAGAAGCTGTTCCTGAACCTGGACGTTACCGTTTTCAGGCTCCTATATCTTCTTCCCGATGACAGGAGTGAAATGAGTGTGTGCCCAGAGCTGTGTGGGTCTCTAATGATGCTGGCTGCCTTTTTTGAGGCATCAACTGTAAATCCCGTTGATGGTGGAGAGGTCAGAACTGGACAGTGTTCCTGCTGTGTGACCTGAGGTGACCAATGAGGGGACCATAGACCCTTCCCTAGATGGGCCAGGTGGTGGCTGATGGGGTGGGAGTAGTTCACTGGGCACCGTTTTCCTTCTGTTAGTTGTGCAGACTTCAGTGTATGGCCTCCACATTCTGAATTCTACTTCTCCGCTTTGAGCAGTCATGGGCCAGAGGTTGAAGAAGTCAGTTGCATTTTTTCCACGGAGACTTTCAGCACAACCATGAATCATCTTCTCTGTCCACCTAGTAATCTCTTCTCCGGACGGAGGTTGGTACAGAGAGATTGCTTCAGGAGGCCGGTGCAGGCATCTAAATGCAATTGCCAGCCCAGCCTGACCGACAGAGTAATTAAAGATACAAGGAACTCCAGATGCTGGAATCCTGAACAAAACACCAAGTACTGGAGTAACGCAGTGGGCCAGGCAGCATCAGTGAAGGGAATGAATAGACTTTGGTGCTGGGGCTTTTGGCCAGGGAAAGGATGTCAATATTCATAGCTTATCCTCTTGAATTTGGAGAACTTTGCAGCAATGTTGTTGATGGATTTTTTTCCCAGTGCCTTTTGGTGTTTGCTGCAACCAACCCAGATCTCATAGAAGGGGAGGGATTAACACTGCTCAGTAGACATGGGGTTTGCTCTTCGCCCAATGTCTTGATCTTCAAATACAGTCTTCCTCAATCAACCAAAGGTTGTGTTTGTGCATAGAAAAGTGGCGGTGAATTTTATCATCAAATTCTGCCTTCACTAAGAAGAGGTAATGACCAATGATGCACCTGCTCCAAGATATTGCTGCAAACCTTTATTACCAGAGACCATTGCCATGCAGTGCGGACAAGTTGGTGACTGGCGATATCTTGGAGCTCGGCCTCTGAACATCTGCGAGCAAAAACATGCTACACACTGCAGCTAAGGTTGTCACAGCCTCATTCGATTGTAGTTTTCATTGGCTCTATTGTAGACATCTTTGTTAATACCACAGTGTTAATGCCATTTTAGACCAAATGTAAAATGGGAGACACATTTCTGTGGGAAGCTGAATTTGAGGAGGGTGTTCCACAGACCATCGGAATGCCTTTGTTTCAAAGTTTGTACATCATTTTTCTGATTGTTTCTCTAACCTCCATCATTAACCTACCAATCCGATGACTTAACCAACAACTTATCCGCATGGCCTGACCCTATCAGAGATATTCACTTTGGTCAACTGACTGCTCCCCCAACCTCTTTGCAACTTAAAACTAAGTTGTTTTTCCCCCTTTCCTAGCTCTGAAGAAGTGCTTTTGGCCTGAAATGTCAACTAGACTCAGATTCACACAACACAGAAATATGCCCTTCGGCCCAACTTTCACGTACCAACCAAGAAGGTGCATCTACACTAGTCCCACCTGCCTGCATTTGGCCCATATCCTTCTGAACTTTTCCTGCCCATGTATCCGTCTAAATATCTTTCAAATGTTGTATCTGCCTCAACTACCTTCTCTGGCAGCTCATTCCATATACTCACCACCCTCTCTGTGTGAAAAGGTTGTCCCTTAGATCCCTTTTAAATCTTTTCCCTCCTAGCTGTTTCTCTTTCCACAACTGTTGGCTAACCTGCTGAGGGTTTCTGGCATATCTTGTTTATTAATTACAAAATTAAATTTACCTGGATATCATTTCCTGGTTGGTATTTCAAAGGGATAAACATTTATCCTTTATAGTTAGCGCAACTGATTGAAGATGTATTTAGAAACATAGAAACGTAGAAATTAGGTGCAGGAGTAGGCCATTCGGCCCTTCGAGCCTGCACCGCCATTCAATATGATCATGGCTGATCATCCAACTCAGTATCCTGTACCTGCCTTCTCTCCATACCCTCTGATCCCCTTAGCCACAAGGGGCACATCTAACTCCCTCTTAAATATAGCCAATGAACTGGCCTCAACTACCCTCTGTGGCAGAGGGCTCCAGAGACTCACTACTCTCTGTGTGAAAAAAGTATTTCTCATCTCGGTCTTAAAGGATTTCCCCCTTATCCTTAAGCTGTGACCCCTTGTCCTGGACTTCCCCAACATCGAGAACAATCTTCCTGCATCTAGCCTGTCCAACCCCTTAAGAATTTTGTAAGTTTCCATAAGATCCCCTCTCAATCTCCTAAATTCTAGAGAGTATAAACCGAGTCTATCCAGTCTTTCTTCAGGCACATGTTTCAACGTTATCTCACTGGTGTTGGTGGGAACTGAATGCGCAAAAGTCAATGACTGTATCTGTAGACGTTAGGGACACAGTGCGGTAACAGGCCCTTCGGCTCACCGAGTCCGCGCCGACCAGCGATGATACTGCACACTAACACTGCCCTACACATTAGGATCAACTTACAATTTTGTGAAGCCAATTAACTTACAAACCGGTATGTCTTTGGAGTGAGGGGGGGAAACCAAACACCTGGAGAAAAGCTAGAGAAAACAGGGAGAACGTACAAACTCCATGCAGCCAGCATACTTAATCAGGATGGAACCCGGGTCTCCGGTGCTGTCAGGCAGCAACTCGACCACTATGCCACTGTGCTGTCCATTCTCCTACATTGCTCTCGTGGCTACACTTCAATTCATTTGTTGTAAACCCTTTTGGAGCCTCCTGAAGGAGATGTGAAAGCCACCACATAAATGCCTTGTGTACCCACCACATAATGCATGTGCTTCCTTCAAACGTTACTGGCCAAATTGGCCAGATCACTGTTATTTGCTGTACACTCCAGAATTGGATATCTACTGCTGTACAACAAATGGGTTGCACGCATTTGGCAGTCTGATCCGAGTCACAAAGCTGGAAGGGCAGAAACAAGTCCTTCAGCCAACTCCATCCACGCTGACCTTTATGTACACTAATCCTACATTCAGATACAGATAATTTTATCATCATGTACACCAGGGTACAATGAAATTCCTTGTTCACATGAAGCTCATAGAGTGCAGAGTATATGTAATAATGGGAGATACAACAACAAACACAACAATGGATGCAAAACCCCGCAAACTGGTCAAAAGGCTGCAGTGTTATCTGCACGCATTAGCCCTGGATCCTTCTTGTCTTTTTATGTACATGGCTAACTGTCTCTTAAACGTGGTACTTTCACTTTACTTTACTGGGATGCAGCAAGGAAACAGGCCCTTTGGCCCACGGAGTCTGTGCCAATCAGCGATCACCCCGTACACTAGCACTATCCTACACATTAGGGAAAATTCACAAATTTTATCGAAACCAATTAACCTACAAACCTGTACGTCTCAGACCCAGTGCTTTGTAAAGTTGCAACATAATGTTCCAACTCTTATGTCTCCTGCTCCAACCAATTAATGTTTACTTTCATTGTTGGATATACAAGCTGAGGATGTGAATGCCCCTTCTAAGCAGGAGCAATTTGAATAACTCATGGTTCTGATACTACAGTGAAACCTGTATGAGTTAGGTACAAAACATGGTCATTCTACTGGATTCAATAAATCTTTGCTCCAATCATTCCATTGCACCTTCACCATGCCAGTGTTGCTGTTATCTTTGGAACATCTTGGTATAAACTCATTTAATTGGTGTCCGCTTACAATTTGCAGATGGTCACAAATTGCTGGAGTAACTCAACGTTCAGGTAGCATCTCTGGAGGAAAAGGATGGGTGACGTTTTGGCTCAGGACCCTTCTTCAGAGTGAAAGAGTCTAAACGAAGGATCCCAACCCAAAACGTCACCCAACCCTTTTCTCCAGGGAGGCTGCCTGACCCGCTGAGTTACTCCAGCACTTTGTGTCTATCTTCGGTATAAACCAGCATCTGTAGTTCCTTTCAACACATCCGCTTATAATAACTTTGGTCATAATCACAACAAACATGAGGAATGTGCAGCCAACACTGCAGAAGACTTCATCCTAGCATTCTGGGCAAGGTTCAATCCAAAGCAAGATCCAAGATCCCCTACACAAATGTGCATCCTAAAAACAAATTGTTTTACCAAGTTTAATTTAAATTAAGATCAGGAATTGGATTTAACGTACGTGATGTCTAACAGTCTGATATGAATGCAGCCGGTTTTTAAAGATCTTCATTGAACATGCCTTTGAGCATCACATTCAGTGAGACTCATAAAATCAACATTACATCCCAAGTTGCTTATTGTGGGCAAGGTCATAGGTCATAAGATCATGTGATAGGATTAGAAGTAGGCCATTCGGCCCATCAAGTCGACTTTGCCATTCAATCATGGCTGAACTATCTCTCCTTCCTAACCCCATTCTCCTGCCTTCTCCCCATAACCTTTGACACTAATCAAGAATCTATCTATCTCTGCCCAAAAAATATCCACTGACAGCCCCTACAGCCTTCTGTGGCAAAGAATTCCACAGATTCATCACCCTCTGACTAACGACATTTCTACTCATTTCCTTCCTAAAAGAATGCTCTTTCATTCTGAGGCTATGACCTCTAGTCCTAGATTCTCCCACTAATGGAAACATCCTCTCCACATCCACTCTATCCAAGCCTTTCACTATTCTGTATGTTTCCGTGAGGTCTCCCCTCATTCTTCTAAACTCCAGCGAGTACAGGCCCAGTGTCGACTAACGCTCATCATAGGTTAACCTACTCGTTCCCGCAATTTTAGTTACAAGAATGTAGCCACATAACTCAAGACATTCTGCCCATTTACAAAGATATACGGAATAATAATTCACAGAATCATGGAAATGTACAGCTCAGGTCATTTGGCCCATCATGTCCAAGGCAGCCCAGGTACAACCCAATTACTCTAATCCCCCTTGCATCTCTCAGCTCATAACCCTTCAGTCTATCATCATCTTTTTTCCTGTACTTAAAATGTTGGAAAGTTAAAACGTTCCAAACAATGCACCGACAAAAGGTATATGTAAAAAATACATAAAACAATCTTTCCTTTGCATTCACAGAGTTATCCCATCTATACATCATTGTGTTATTGGGTCTATTAATTTGTAACGTTAGTGCATTTATATGTACCAAGTGCCATTGCCACTCTGGCTCCTTTGAATGATCCATACGTAGTGTTTTGAGTTGCTGTTACTCAGAGCTTAGAGCCTCAATGCCTAGTGGCAGCAGGACCTTAAAATGCACTCCTTGCCAACAAAGACTTTGTATTGGCTGCACCAAGCTTCAGTGCATCCCCAGGCATTGAACATGTCAGATGACAGCATTGCCTAACAGACATTACGCATGGTGGCGCAGCGGAAGTGCTACAGCCTTACAGTGCCAGAGACCAAGGTTCGATCCTGACCACGGGCACTTGGCAGCACGGTGTTTGTACGTTCTCCCCATGACCTGCGTGGGTTTTTTTCCCGAAATCTTCGTTCCTCCCACATTCCCAAGATGTACAGCTTTGTAGGTTAATTGGCTTGGTATAAATATAAATTGCCCCTACTGCTTGTAGGATAGTGTTAGTGTGCTGGGATCGCTGGGAATAGGGCCTGTTTCCGTGCTGTCCCTCTACTAAAGTAAAACTAAACATCTCATGGTGCTGGTTGAGGCAAGTAAAACAACAACACCTAAAAGACATTTGGACAGGTATGTGGATAGGAAAGGTTGCGACCAATGAACAAGTTGGGCCAAAGGTGTGTTTCCAAGATACATGTACTGGATTGGTAAAAAAAGATACAAAAGTGCTGGAGTAGCTCAGCGGGTCAGGCGGTATTTCAAGAGAATGGGGATAGGCGACATCTCGGGTTGGGTACAACCAAAGATATTAGAGGAGCAAGATAGACCACTTGACGAAAAAGCCGTAGTACGGTCATGGGCTAGTATCTTTGGGTACAACTCTGAACAAAAGATGTTTGACACTATCACCAAGGCTGCTGGGCTAAATTTAATAGCAAGGATATCTAAGCAGAAGGCAATGCCTATGTAACACCAGGCGAGATGCCACATCCTGTTCTTTTGCTAAATCACTTGAAATTATACTTTTCCCTGAACTATCTGCAACCTTGAGTTTGTTCTCTGAATTTACAGTTCCAATGACTTAAATGTTGTTGCAAGTTGCTTCTGCAAATAGGCGATGCACATTTTTGCAGATGGTGGAAACAGACTCTCATCACATACAAAAAAAAACTGGATAAGCACCTGCATATAAAGAGATGCTGCTATGCATGATTAATAAATGACAGGTGTGATGTGTACAGAAAACAATATAAATAATGTTTAACTTTTTAGAGGGGCCAGTACAACATACCAATACATAGTACTGACACCAAACAAAAGCACTGCCCTTTATGAATAGAATTTATTTTTGAAATAAATAAGACATTTATTGAAGAAACCAGTTGCTGATATACTTGCCCAAAGATTTGCCTTAAATAACCAAAATTACCCAATTTCTTTCAACAATAATGACCAAAAATGGTCTAAACTAAATCAAATAAAAACTAAAACCTCTGTGCATTTTATCATTGTAGTAATAAAATAACTCACGGTAATGCATTTCGGAACTGCATATGCATTATTTAAGCTACTCTAAACCTTAGTTTAAATACATCCTGTTTTTTAAAAATTAAATTGAACTTTATATGATGGATAGTAGTTACAAAAATACATTTTCATTTATTCAGGACACAGTCACATCTCAAACATTTCACTTTGCATGAATCATGCGATTGTTTAATGGATGAAAAACACAGATTACCAAGTTGAAAAAACAAACTAACTGTTCAAAATGGAATATGTTCCAGTTCCAGAACACAGTGCTAGAGTCTGACAGAAAATTTGCAAAATGTAGTTCAAATGTAATATTCTTACGTTACCCCAGTCAATTTAACTTTGATCTGTTGTTTTCGACCTGATTCTAGTCAGTCTTTAGTAAAGTTCACCATTCATCCAAACAATGCATCCACAAACTATCGTCTGCAAACTATTTTGTAATCCTTTAATGACGTGACTGTGACTGGCAAGGCCAGCAATTTCTAGCCACATCTAATTGCCCTTCAGATAATGATGGTGGTGAGCTGCCTCGTGACTGTCTGTAGTGCCTGTGGTGAACATGGTAATGGTTTGGTGCAATACTTCACAGGGAAGCTACAAGTCAATTATACCTCTGTGGGTCTAGAGCCACACGTTAGACTGGCTAAAAAACAGTGCAATTCCTTCCCTCCATATTAGACATTTGTGAACCATATGGGCTTTTTTGTTAACAATGATCCAGTCTCCATTAGTAATAATGGGTTTTGATTTCCACATTTATCTAATTAACTAAATTTATGTTCCCCAGATGCTGCGGTGGGATTCGAACTCAGCTCGCTGTGTCTTTAGTTCAAGCCTCTGGATTAGAAATCTGGAGTTACAGTTCCAAAGAGTGAAGCCATAAAATTGCTTTATATCACCATAACACATTTGAGTTCACTACTAACAATAGTTTTAATAGTAAACCATAAAGTAAAGGGAAGTGTGCACGCTGGGTTCTGTTATACTGCCTGATCTCAGCAACACATTGCTATGTCAGTAGCATAAGATAAGTGAGACTATTTTCATGATGCGGGAACCCAGGCCCTCCCATGGAGAGGGAGAGGGGGAGAGGGGGAGAGGGGGAGAGAGGGGGGGGGGGGGGTGAGAGAGAGAGAGAGAGAGAGAGGAGAGAGAGAGAGAGAGAGAGAGAGAGAGAGAGAGAGAGAGAGAGAGAGAGAGAGAGAGAGAGAGAGAGAGAGATCATGGAAGAGTGCATGTGTGAGAGAGTGAATGAGAGGAATTGAGAGTGTGAGATAGAGAGATAGACATGGGGGAGTGTATTGGTGGCAGGGAGATAAAATACAGCAAGAGAGAGGAGGGGGGGGTGACGTGTTGGGAAATGGAAGAGAGAGGGAAAGATTCTGAGAGAAAGTGACATGTGATGAAAAGAAGAGATGCAGGAGGGAGACAAAACAGCGCGATGTGCAGAGAGGACACAAAAAGTCTGAGTTTCACTTTGCTGTATTGATAGTTTGGTAAAAGTAGGGGATTTTTTAAAAAAAGAAGAAAATATGTGTACATATTTAATTATATATAAAAGGATCTGTGTCTAAGATTGTTAGTAGATTGATTCACAAAGTTGTAAAATTCCAAATGGAGGAATATTTCCTGATTATACATATTACATCAAAGGCATGCTACGCACCAACACAGCAGGAGCACCTCAATTTGCATATAGTAGTTACCAATCTAACATCACAGGAAAGGTAACATGTAATGGCCAAACCAAATTCTAGGTTTTCAAAATCACTTTCAAACAGAATAAAATGATAGTAATGAAGTACCATTTTGACCAGCTGGTACAGGGGTAAATCTGACAGCTGAGTTTACAAACTAGTTGAGCTCTTGCACATTGTGAAGATAGACACAAAATGCTGGAGTAACTCAGGACTGGCAACATCTCTGGAGAACAGGAATGGGTGATGTTTCGGGTCGAAACCATTCTTTACACTTCTTCAGTCTAAAGAAGGGTTTCAACCCGAAGTGTCACCCATTCCTTCTCTCCAGAGAGGTTCCCTGTCCTGCTGAGTTGCTCCAGCATTTTGTGTCTATCTTCGGTGTAAACTAGCATCTGCAGTTCCTTCCTACACCCTTGCAGGTTTTATTTGCTATGAAGTCTGTTTTCTTCATTTGTACTGTTGAAGCCAGTGTTGCGTTGTATAGGTCTTGGTAAAATAACACGGAGCTCTAAGATGAATGGAGACAAACACATCCACGTGTGGACAACAGAGTCATACCACGACCTCACTCTGCCAGGAAAAAGACATTATACACTCCACATAATGAACTTTATAACGTTAGGAGCCTTGCAACAGCAGTGACAGCTTGAATCATGCACCACCATTAACAAAGAAACGACTCAAATACATTGACATTGAAATGAGTAAAATACTTCTTCTTCTTATGGAGTCCACACACATGATGAGAAGTTGTTCAGCCAGAGCTGAACACACTTCTCAGCATCTGCACACAATGGTGTCTGTCTTGTTGCTTCTTGTGTGTTGTGGTGGAAAGATTGGTGGAAACAGGGCTGCGACGTGAACGCTCTTTCCTTGACCCCAGTGAAATATTATGGACAGGTCAAGGAATAGGTTAGCATCTATTTTGAGAAGGAGGAATCTCCAAAGTTGGTATCACCGACAAGAGTGATCCAGTGTGGTGTCTCAGTGACTCCCTTCGTGGGGATCAAAACATTGGTTCATCAACACAAGTGGCACTTATGTGCCAATCTTGGAAGGGATAGAGATAAGGACAAAGAGCAATTTGAATCCATCTGTGAGCAATCCTTAACTTTCAACATCCAAAGACATACAGGTTTCTAGGTTAATTGGTTGGTAATATTGTAAATTGTCCCTAGGGTGTGTAGGATAGTGTGAGTATGCGGGGATCACTGGTCAGAGTAGACATGATGGGCCGAAGGGCCTTTTCTCGCAGTGCATCTCTATACTAAACAAAAGGAAACCAAGCTATTTGGTGATTTTAATGGTATGTTTTCAGCATTCGTTATGAAGGGAATCAAACAATATGGGGTAAGTGCAGGTAAGTGAATGCTGAGGTAAAAGATTACCCATGATCTTAATGAATGGTGGAAGATGTGCGAGGGGCAGATCATCCTGCTCCTGCTTCTACTTCTAATGCTACTGGATGCTTATGACACAAATCTTTATGCAATTGGCACTAATGGAGTAGAGAAAGCTAACTCCAACTAAGTCCTCCTCCTCATGCGATTCTTAGAACATGATCTTAGTAGGAATAACACCTGTTTAGTTTAGAGATACAGGCCCTTTGGCTCACTGAATCCGCACCGACCCGTAGTTCCCCTTACTCTAGTTATATCCAACAGGCTAGGGACAATTTACAGACACTAATTGACCTACAAACCTGCACATCTTAGGAATGTGGGAGGATACCCACCGTTCACAGGGAGAAAGTATAAACACCATACAGACAGAACTCGAGGTCAGGATCGAATCCAGGTCTTTGGCGCTGTAAGGCAGCAGTTCTACCATTGCACCACTGTAGCTCCTGTATCAACTGAGACCAGAAAAAGACACCCGATTCCTAGAGCAAGTGCTCTGCTCGAAGCTCAATCTTGCAACATAATTACAGGATGGTCAAGGAAAACTCCTGATCAACACCTCCGTAGGGTAGGTAGATTCCTCACTGATACATAAGAATACCTGGCCAAAATTGCACACACTTTGGGAAGGTGGCAGTAAGGACTTCTGAGAAACTCTGACAGGAGCTTGTGGAGGCATCTCACAACATCCAATCACCTGACCCAACTATCACACTGTGGTGTCCCACCTGTATAGCTGCGGATCCCACCTCAGGCTGATCAGTCATTACAAGACCTTCTGAGTGAGGGTGCAAGAACGTTACCTTCAACCCAAGGGTTAGCCCAAGAAGAGAAGGCAATGCCATTAAGCTGGAAAGAGTGCAGAGTAGATGTACATGTATGGTGCCAGGACTTGAGGGACTGAGGTATAGGGAGATTATGAGCAGGATGACTTGATTCCTTGGTATATTGGAGATTGAGGGAGTATCTTACAGAGCCATATAAAATTAGGAAGGGCTTAGATAGAGTGAATGCACACAGTCTTTATCGCAGGATTCGTGAAATAAAGAAACGAGAAGCCCTATGATTACGATGAGAAAGGAAAGGTTAAATAGAAATCTGAGGGTCCACAAAAGGTGGTATATATATGGAGTGAGCTCCCAGACAAAACTGGTTGAGGCAGGTACAATAACAATATTTAAAAGGCATTTGGACAGTTACAAAGAAAGGATGAGAGGGATATGGGTCAAAAACAGGCAAATGGAGCAAGCTTAGATGGACATCTTTGATCAATTTAGGTAGAAGGATTTGTTTTCATGTTATATGACTCTATGGCTCTAATGTTGGTTAATGCATGTAAAATAACCTGTTCCATTTTATGTTAATACACAGAACAAAAAAATGGCCCTTTCTCTTCCGTTAATTCCAAGAAAGCCAACCTCATAAGAAAATAAAACAAAGCAAATGCATTTGCATGTAGTGAATCAGATAAATGCGAGCCAAATATAGGATAAAAAATAGCAGTGATGGAGGAACTCAGTGGGCCAGGCAGCATCCATGGAGGGAATTAGACAGACAATATTTCAAACAGAAATAAACCAAAAAAAGTGCAACGCAGCTTCCGTTCTTTGCTCGCTGGGGAGAATTAATTCTTGTTAGTGTTTACAAAAATCACTTCCACTGCGATAGTGACCAAGATATGGTGTTCAACTGGAGCATCTGCACAAATAATAACATAATATAACTCACCTAAATATTTCCTTTGCTCTTCACATAGAGTGATGTGAGGAAACCTCAATATTTCTTTCCACTTTTTACTTTTGCCCTTGCGTTTTCCTCCACCTCCTGCATGTAAACAGAAAGAGTTTGAGTCACAAACCTGGTTTAAAAAAAGTACAGTGAAGTAACTTAAATTCTTGTGTCAAATACATCCTCATGACCTTACATCAGCACACCCACTCTAAAGCACATAAGAAATAGAGGCAAAAGTAGACTTACTGTAAATCCTCTCACACTTTCTTTGCCAATCCGCCAGATCACGGCTAATTCTGATCCTCAAATCTAGTGTTTACACCTTATCTCTAACCAGAAACCTGCAGGATGTGACTTGTCAACTGTTTGCTGAGACTAAACTCGTATCAGAAGATGCTTGCTGAGAAATCCCACCCCACCTCCTTCCAACTCCGCATCATTTTATCTTTGCAAATCATTTTATTTCAAAATATTAAAAGGTATTTTCATGCGTGATAACCTGCATGATACCGAGTCATTCAGTTTCACCTCACAGACCTTTCTTAGTTTGCAGGAGTAATATGTAGATACAACCTTGCCATGCGTTTGGGCGCCACATGGCACAGCGTTCGAGTTGCTGCCTTACAACGCCAGAGACCTGGGTTCGATCCTGACTATGGGTGCTGTCTGTACGGAGTTTTGGTACGTTCTCCCTGTGACCCGTTTTCTCAGGGTGCTCCGGTATCCTCACACACTCCAATGATGTACAGGTTTGTAGGTTAATTGGTAAGAATTGCAAAAAAGTGTAAATTGTCCCTAGTGTGTAGGATGGTGCTTGGGTATAATTACTGGTCAGCGCAGACTTGATGGGCCGAAGGACCTGTTTGCCCGCTGCATCGCTAAAGTTTAAAGTCACAACATTCTGTGGATGCCTTTAAGTAAAGTGGCCCATTAATTGTAAATCAAGTGTTTTTTTATGATGAGCACCCACTTATTGTCATTTGTAATTGTATTCTGAATCTTGCTTTTATCAATATTGTGATATCACAGCCATGTATTTGTGAGAAGAGGATAAAACAAATCTTACATTACCTGGCTCTCTCATCAAAATTTGCATAATTCCACAAAATGCAAACCTTCCCCATCACCTGTTCAGTGCCTACAACTAATGGATTACATTACGGAGATCTCCTCGATCGGATTTAGCTTCCCACGCAGCTCATTGTTTCCCCAGTCAAAGTTTAGGAGGATTACAAGTTCGGTGTGAAATCTACAGAGATAACTGCTGGTTGGTGTGGCTGTAAAATAAAAAAACTGACTTGGGCTCCTGCTCACGACCTGCTGAACCAATCCAGAACTTTGTGAACAGGAATCAGGTCAATAGACAATAGACAATAGACCTGACAGCCAAAGGGCTTAAGTCCATGCTGTATGACTCTATGAGGTCCTGTTTAAATGATCTTTCCCAATAAACATGTACATCTCGAGGAATGAATCACTGTCTGTATAAATACAGAGATTGGTTTTCATACTACTTGTGTCAAGTGGCGCTTTCTCAGTGTTCTGTACTACTAGAATGTGGCCTGCACTTACACAGCGCCACTTGGTGATCTCCAAACACATCTCTGCTTGTACGATTCATTACATTCTCTAGAAGCAACGTCAGGCAATATATTTCTAAATATTAATATGTTTTGTGTTTATTGTGTTCTTGGAACATCAAAGGTCATATTTATGTATTTAATATAAAGGTGAGCCGCTTTTCATATTTTTCCACAGCTTTTCATATCCATATTTTTGTTATTTGCATGAAATGTTATCCCTCCCCATCCTTCGTGGATGACAGTGCAGTTCCCAGCACTTTACACCTCTCCTCTGCAGCCCACTAAATCCATTGCCAGTCTCAGCACAGAAAGTCTGTACTGTATATGTCCTTACTTAATCCTTAATTGTTCTTTTACTCCTGTTTTGTTCATTATATCAAGGTCTTTCAGCCACTAAAGTAAACCTCATTATAACAGGCCGTAGAGAGGGGGGGAGGTGGGGAATGGTGTCTGTTAATGTTGATTATCCACTACATCCGAGTAATGGGCCTGTCCCACTTACGCCACTTTTTCGGCGGCTGCTGGCACCCGTCATAGGTCGTTGCAGGTCGGCGAAAATGTTCAACATGTTGAAAATCCAGCGGCGACCAGAAATACGCTACGACTCTTTGGGCGACTGAGGAGACTACTCGTGACCATACAGGTGACACCCTAGCGACATGTCGTGAGGTGAAGCCTGTATGGTCGTGAGTATTCTCCCAAAGAGTCGTACCTTGTTCTGGTCGCCGCTGGATTTTCAACATGTTGAACATATTCGGTGACCTGTAATGACCTATGACAGGTGCTGGCTGTCGCCGAAAAAGTTGGGTCAGTGGGACAGGCCCATGAGGGACTACAAAGTAATAGAGTATAATTGTGCAAGTAGTAGAAACAAAGAACTGCAGATGCTGATTAAAGCATAAAAAGACACAAAGTGCTGGAGTAACTCAACAGGTCAGGCTGCATTTCTGGATGGGTGATGATTCGGCTCAAGGCTTCTCTTGGTCTGAAACTGGGTTTGGAATCCAGGTGAGTAGACGGCCCCGGGCTGCTGGTGGCTGTGGGAGAGGCGAGGATCGGCGGAGTCATTGGCCAGGGCCCGCAGGCGGCCGGAGTGCAGGCAGGGGTTGGCGGTTGCAGCGGCAGTAGCGGCCTGGAAGCGTGTGTAGGCCGGAGGTGGGGCATTGTGGTGGCCATATGGTGGGGTGAGGAAACCCTGACCCGCTCTGTGAGAGCATTGTGGTGGCCATATGGTGGGGTGCGGAAACCCTGACCCGCTCTGTGAGATTGCCACCAGCTGCCGAAGTACAGTGAAAACATAGAAACATGGAAACGTAGAAAATAGGTGCAGGAGTAGGCCATTCGGCCCTTCGAGCCTGCACCGCCATTCAATATGATCATGGCTGATCATCCAACTCAGTATCCTGTACCTGCCTTCTCTCCATACCCCCTGATCCCATACCCACAAGGGCCACATCTCCCTCTTAAATATAGCCAATGAACTGGCCTCAACTACCTTCTGTGGCAGAGAATTCCAGAGACTCACCACTCTCTGTGTGAAAAATGTTTTCCTCATCTCGGTCCTAAAGGAATTCCCCCTTATCCTTAAACTGTGACCCCTTATTCTGGAGTTCCCCAACATTGGGAACAATCTTCCTGCATCTAGCCTGTCCAACCCTTTAAGAATTTTGTAAGTTTCTATAAGATCCCCCCTCAATCTTCTAAATTCCAGCGCGTACAAGCCAAGTCTATCCAGTCTTTCCTCATATGAAAGTCCTGACATCCCAGGAATCAGTCTGGAGAAGCTTCTCTGTACCCCCTCTATGGCAAGAATGTCTTTCCTCAGATTTGGAGACCAAAACTGTACGCAATACTCCAGGTGTGGTCTCACCAAAACCCTATACAACTGCAGTAGAACCTCCCTGCTCCTATACTCAAATCCTTTTGCTATGAATGCCAACATACCATTTGCTTTCTTCACTGCCTGCTGCACCTGCATGCCTACTTTCAATGATTGGTGTACCATGACACCCAGGTCTCGTTGCATCTCCCCTTTTCCTAATTTGCCACCATTCAGATAATAGTCTACCCTCCTGTTTTTGCCACCAAAGTGGATAACCTCACGTTTATCCACATTATACTGCATCTGCCATGCATTTGCCCACTCACCCAGCCTATCCAAGTCACCTTGCAGCCTCCTAACATCCTCCTCACACTTAACACTACCCCCCAGCTTAGTGTCATCCGCAAACTTGGAGATGTTGCATTGAATTCCCTCGTCCAAATCATTAGTATATATTGTAAATAGCTGGGGTCCCAGCACTGAGCCTTGCGGTACTCCACTAGTCACTGCCTGCCATTCTGAAAAGGACCCGTTTACTCCTACCCTTTGCTTCCTGTCTGCCAGCCAATTCTCTATCCACATCAATACTGAACCCCCAATATCGTGTGCTTTAAGTTTGTACACTAATCTCTTATGTGGGACCTTGTCGAAAGCCTTCTGAAAGTCTAGATATAACACATCCACTAGTTCTCCCTTATCCACTCTACTAGTTACATCCTCGAAAAATTCTATAAGATTGGTTGGACATGATTTACCTTTCGTAAATCCATGCTGACTTTATCCAATGATTTCACCACTTTCCAAATGTGCTGCTATCCCATCTTTAATAACTGACTCTAGCAGTTTCCCCACTACCGATATTAGACTAACTGGTCTGTAATTCCCCGTTTTCTCTCTCCCTCCTTTTTTTAAAAAGTGCGGTTATATTAGCGAAAAGCTTTTGTTGCATGCTAAACAAACAGCGGAAAGACAATACTTGATCACAATCGAGCCATCCACAGTGTACAAATACATGATAAGGGGAATAACGTGAGTAATGTATAGTGCAAGATAAAGTCCAATCAAAGATAGTCCGAGGGTCTCCAATGTGGTAAATAGCAGCTCAAGACTGCTCTCTAGTTGTTGGTAGGATGGTTCAGTTGCCTGATAATTGATTACAAGCAACATTTATGAGCTTAATGCTACTCAAAAGAAACAAATAGGTTGAAGGCAGAACTGTCAAGTTTCCTACTGTATGACGATAGATTATGCCATTCAATCTGCTTAAAGCCAAGAATGGGGGCGGGGTTCTTATTGAGGTCAGAGAAAGAGTTAGATCTCGCTGGGAGGAACATATGAAAGACCTCCTCGACTGAGATTCCTTAGGCACCTTTGAAACCATAGATCCTGAGGGGCTGGGCAAGATGAAGAAGATTATAAAATGATATGTCTGCATATGGGCTTATTCATTTTTTGTGAATGTTTTTTTGGCGGCTGTCTTCTGTCAAATATGTTGATGTCATTTTTAGCAGTGACTTATACTTTCCAGTCAGTTATACCAAGCATAAAATCAGGAATAGATCTTGCACAATTTTCTTGCAGAACTATTGAAAACAAAAGGTAATTAACCACACAAAAATCCTCACAGAGCGGCAGGCTGCTAAATAAGTTACCCACAAACCACATCCACTCAATCAACAAGAGAACCTAAATCTTATTTGAACTTACTTCCTGTCAGTTTCAGATGCCTTGTAACTCAGAATATGTTTGCAGACAAGTTCACAAACTTTTTTTTGGAATAAATTAAACAAACCGTTTTCTCATTTGCATTCACACAAAATGAATAGATGAACAGATACAAGATCTGCAGCCTTGAGAAAAACAAAACTGCCAGCATTAAAGATGGGGAAATGCATATAAATAAATGAGGTTAAATCAAAATACCTTTTCTAAAGTCACAAAAAGATAAAGATAGAAAACACACAGGACATATGGAATTAAAATTGTAATTTTTCACAAACTTTTTTTGACTATCTCCAATTACCTGCACATCTTAAAATATTGAATTGATATATCATTTTAAAAGTATGTGGCTACTAGGAAACAAGTTTTGTAAACACTCTCTAAATTAGCACTACAAGAAGCATGGCATATCTCATGCTCAATATCGAGCTTAATGACGGAGAGTGTCAGTTTTTGAACAGAAAACAGGTAAAATGCTGTCACTTCAGTAGAAGTTACCTCTCACAACGCTAGATGTCGGCAATAGAAATAGCTAGAACCACTGCCATTTTTTGGTATTAAAGGAGGATGAGCATGAGAAACTGCAAAGCACTAAATTGTTAATAACTTTAGCAGCCGAGTGAGAGTTTTTTTTTGGGTTGTCACTTTCGTACTTCATGCTCACAGAATCTACAATAATTCAAAATGGCAGTGTTGAGGTGAGAAGTAGCAAAACTGAAATTTATAAATAACAATCCATTGCCTGGACACTCAATTGATTAACACTTTTTTGTTCAGCTTTACGCAATTGAAATCCATTTTCTTCATGCACAAAACACAACAATAACTGCCTGGTTCATTAGTTGCAACCAAATAATGTTGCATGACAATGATCAAAAAGGTCTCTATCCTCCCACATCTACACCATCGTTATGCACTTTTAAGATAAATAACTCCATTTAGATATCACTATTATTTCAATGTATTAAATTATAAAATGAAATGGATGAGAACTTTTAAGAAAACTATATATGTAGGCAAAACCACTATCGTAATTAATTTAAACGACCAACTTATGACAGCAACTTCTAAAACAAGTGAAGCATCGCCATTTTATTTTTTAAATAGACAACAGGATTGACTCATCTGATACCACATGACGGGACTTCACATGTGGAGAATGTCTACAATTGATTCAGAACCAACAAAGTTTAAAAGCCCGAAGGAACTAATTTTCCCTTTTGTCTCAGCTCAAGGAATTCAAAACAAATCCCAAAGTCTAATTTCTCCAGAAACACAAATAATTATCAAATTTTCCCTTTAAAGATGCAATTGTCTGGCAAATGCTCCCTGTGGCAAAACGTAGGAATGTCTGAAGAAGGGTCTCGACCCGAAACGTCGCCTATCTCCTTCGCTCCTTAGATGCTGCTGCACCCGCTGAGTTTCTCCAGCTTTTTGTGTACCGTCGATTCTCCAGCATCTGCAGTTCCTTCTTTAAAAAATAGCTCTATATGACCCTGGGTCGTCAAGATTTTTATCTAATTTAGGTATAAGGGTTATAATAGATTCATTTAATGTTTCTGGTAATTTCTGTTGTGTATAAATGTGTTCATATAGTGTCTTCAAACGTGGAGCTATCATATCATTAAATATTTTATAAAATTCTGCTCCAATACTATCTGGCCCTGGAGTTTTACCATTTTTTAATGATCTAATAGTTTCTTCAATTTCTTTAGTAGTTATTTCGACATTTAATAATTCCCTATCTTCTAAATCCAATCCATTTAGATTACAATTTTTAAAAAATGTTTCTACTCCTATTCGTTTTTCTTTTGTTTTAGCTGAATATAAATTTTTATAATATTGCAAGAATCTCTCATTTATATCTTTAGTTTGTATTAGTAATTCTCCTTTATCTGATTTGATCCTATAAATTAATTTTTCTCCTGTGTTTGGAAGACTATTAGAATGAGAAAACAGACAGTTACATTCCTACGTTTTAAAGAAGGAACTGCAGATGCTGGAGAATCGAGGGTACACAAAAAGCTGGAGAAACTCAGCGGGTGCAGCAGCATCTAAGGAGCGAAGGAGATAGGCGACGTTTCGGGTCGAGACCCTTCTTCAGACCCTTCTTCAGTCATATAGAGCTATATCTCTTTTAAATACTGATCAAAAATATTAACAAAAATATTAGCACAAAGACTAAACAAAGTGATTAATAAACTAATTCATTCAGATCAAACAGGATTTATACCAAAACGATACTCTTCAAACAATCTGAGAAGATTATTTAATATTATATATTCGAAAAGAAACATTAATAAGGATTTATCAATTATTTTGTTGGATGCAGAGAAAGCTTTTGATCAGATTGAATGGTCTTATTTATTTTCGGTTATGGAATTTTTTCAATTGGGAGAGAAGTTTATAACATGGGTTAAATTACTATATACTAGGCCAACAGCTAGAATATTAATAAACCAAGTGTTAACAACTAAATTTAACTTATTCCGAGGCTACAGACAAGGATGCCCTTTATCTCCACTATTGTTTGCACTTGCAATAGAACCATTAGCAAAATCTGTGAGATCACACCTGAAATATATGGATATGAAACTAAGGAAACTGAAAATAAAATCTCTTTGTACGCAGATGATGTATTACTTTATATCACAAAACCAGAAATTAGTATCCCTAACTTGTTAGATTTAATAATTCAATTTGGATCGTTTTCAGGATATAGAATTAATTGGAATAAAAGTGAACTTATGCCAATAATGGGAAATAATTTACATATATTACAACAATATCCTTTTAAGATTGCAAATGAAAAAAAATTAATATCTTGGAATTTATGTATCAAAAAGATATGATTCTTTATTTAAATAAAGAAATCAAAAAAAGATATGATTCTTTATTTAAATAAATTGTGGAAGAAAATGATGTTTCTTCCACAATTACTATATTTGTTTCAAATGATCCCGATATATCTTCCTAAAATTTTTTTCAAGAAACTGGACTCTATGGTTACCAATTTTATTTGGGATTATAAGAATCATAGAATAATTAAAAAGCATTTATGTAAATCAAAAATAAATGGCGGCTTTGCATTGCCTAATTTTATGTTTTATTATTGGGCAGTTAATATAAAAAATATGAATTTCTGGTTGGGAGAACTAGATAAACAACCAAATTGGTTAAAAATGGAAAAAGAAGACTGTTTACCTTTTGAAATTAGTTCGATTTTATTTGCTAATACTACAATACATAAGAAAACTTATAGAGGAAACCCAATAATAGAAAGTGGAATACGTATTTGGAAACAATTAAAAAAAACATTAAAATTACAGAATGCACCACTAGCTCTTCCAATAGTAATATTTCTTTTAAACCTTCATTGATGGACAAAGGTTTCTTAAAATGGAAGAACTATGGAATAAATAAGATTGGTGATCTCTACAGGGAAAATTTATTTCTCTCATTTCAGGAACTACAACAAAATTATGGATTACATTTTAAGGAATATTTTCGATATCTACAAATTAGAGATTATGTTAAATCAAATACACTAGATTTTAGGAATAGAAAGACAGAAATTTTAGATGAATGTTTAAATAAACATCCGAATACAGAAAAATTAATATCATATATTTATAATATTTTATTGGAAAATGATTTACCAAATACGGATAAATATAGACAAGCATGGGAAAATGAACTAGGTCAAGTAATCAATAGAGAAGTATGGAATGAAAGTTTACAATATATACACCATTGTTCATTAAATGCTAGACACTCCTTGATATAATTTAAAGTTATACATAGATTACATCTCTCAAAGTCCAAATTAAATAGAATTTTCTCAAATGTGTCCGCAATATGTGATAAGTGTCAACAATTAGAAGCTAATTTAACGCATTCATTCACAAAATGTATAAAAATTACTAATTTTTGGATAGAAATTTTTAAGATAATCTCAATTGTAGTTAATGCAAATTTAATTCCAGACTCAAAATTAATTATATTGGGAATATTAGAAACGGATCAGATACTAACAACACGACAAATAATTTTTATTGGTTATAGTTTAATAATTGGTAAAAAATTAATATTAAGATTTTGGAAAGGTCCCATATCCCCTACAATCAAAATGTGGATTACAGAAATGTCGGAGACACTTCATCTGGAACGATTAAGACTTGTCCTAATGGACAGGTTAGATCAATTCAGAGGAATATGGTCTCCATTTATTGAATATTTAAAGGGTTAAGATGGTCCGGTTCGAGGCCATGACTGAAGCCTGAATGAAGGAATAGATGAAGAATTATACACAATAGATCATGAATATATCTCCAATGAAGAATATCTTGCTTAATATTCCACTAAATTAGTTTATCCCTTTTTTTCTCTTTTTCTTTTTACTATCTATCTTTATTTCCTACTGTTATAAAATAAAAAAATTATAGAAGTACAAATAAGATTGATTGTAAATTTTAAAAATATTAAGAATGTATGTGACGATAATAATTTATTTTTGTTTCTCTTTGACTTTATACTTTTTCTTAATATGTAATTACTTCTAATAAAAATAGTTTACAAAAAAAAAAAAAATAGTCTTCCAAACAAATAAACCACTAGTCTTTCTCTCTACCCAATTTTAAACGGGTACATCTCGACACTGATGTGAAGATGTTACCAGTAGACGACCATTGTTTTGCTATTCATCCTGTCAATATTTGTACGAATTTAATGAAAAGTTGCATTAAATCATGCTGACCAATATCCAATAGTTGGGAGGAAAGGTGCTGGCTACCAGCTACGTGCGCGATCGAACCCCAAGTCCAAGATATCCTGAACGTCTGATGTCGATTTACTTCACGGTCCGCGTGCTCCAGTCTCACCGTTAAGGTCAGAGGTGAGTGACCTACACCTGGCCAAGATGGGCTGGTGCACAAACTGGTGCCCTGTGGGGGTCACAGAGCCAGAGGAAATATCACGCAGGTTAATTATTTTACTTACTCATCATTTAATATTTTTAATTAGTGGTTTGTGTTTTAAATTGCTTTAAATAAAAAAATGTTTCTAATCTTTCTTAAATCATGCATCTATGTGTGTTACGAATGTTTCCATCAGACACCTAATGTGTGTGAGGCAGCAAGAGAGAGACAGACAGTGGGGAGAAAGGGACAGGGGTGAAAGAGAGAGGGGAAGAAGGAGAGAGGGGAAGAAGGAGAGAGGGGGAGATGAAGGGAGGCAGGAGATGGAGTGAGAGCGGGAGGAGAGAGAGCGAGGATAAGATAACGGGGCATGAGTGGAGGGGGGGTGAAGGGGAGGGAGAGAGAGAGGAGAGAGATGGGGGGAAGGGAGGGGGAAAGGGGTCCTGGAGAGAGGGAGAGGAGATAGAGAGAGAGAGAAGGTGACAGAGTTGGAGCATGAGGGAGGAGGGCAGTGAAAGGGAGAGAGAGGAATAAGCGGGTGTGTGGGAGAGAGAAAAAAAAATGCATGTGGTAAAGAAGGTAGAGCGAGAGTGGAGAAAGACAGAGCGGTGGCATGAGAAAGGGAGAGAATGCATGTGGGCCAGCCAGGGCAAGAGAGAGTGGCAGAAAAAGAGACGAGTTGGATAAAGAGGCATGGAGCCTAAGGCAGAGGAGGTAAGTTCACCTGGGCCTCCACATCCACCAAATACAGGCGTGTGTTGCTGGGAGGAGGCGGAGGCTGAGTCCGTTAGACCATCAGACTCAGAAGCAGAATTAGGCCATTTGGCCCATCGAGTCTGCTCTGCCATTCGATTATGACTGATCCATCTTTCCCTCCCAACCCCATTCTCCTGCCTTCTCCCTGTAACCTTTGACAGCCGTACTAATCAAGGCTCCTGATAGGCACACCCCCAGGTTGTCTCCTTTTAACCAACCCTAGTAATTCTTATGGTCTTCCCACCTCATCTACACTGCATCCCGTAAGCCAATTAAATATCACTCTGCAATGTGTCTAAAACTACCTGTGCTGTTTTAAAACCAATCATTGCTTTGCATAATTGTATTATTTATTTGCTTCTTGCCTCTGTTTATACAACACAAAGTGCTATTGATTCCAACTAATGAAGCTTGAGAGTTTGTTACCACCACACTGCAGCCCTGGGGGAGAAAATATAAATGAGACATTGTAAAAGACAGGTGCGTACTTTCATTTATGAAGCTATTTCTATAATATTATTATCAAGACTGATTGCCTTGGGTCCCTGCTGCTTCACCTTCAACATCTACAGTTTTTTTTAAAATCAGCCTTAGTATCCAGTCCGATTTTGCAAGAAATACTTGGTTATCCTTGGTAGAGGTCCTTATTCTTGTGGATGTTGAGTGCAAGGCCTATCCACTCCAATGTATTGGTGAGCAAGCCATGCATGACTTGGACCTCTGGCGCAGAGTGTGCACAAATGCAACCAATGCCTGCATTCTGCAGCTTGGTTACTGAGGTTTGTGTGACCTTCACACTGCCTTGCCTTACACTAATTCTTTATTGAGATTGTTTCCGCTCTAGACCCAATGGTTAATCCACACCTTGAGTGCCATTGTGGAGTAATCTTAAAATGGAGACAATTTTCTGTGGGCAGCTGAATCTGAAGAGGATGTTCCAGGTTCCCTCTGATTAATGGAATGTGGGAAGGGACCTAACCTCTGGCAAAACATGATTGGCGAGGAAGGAATAAGGACGACTAACATTCTCATGACTTGGAGAATGGCCTTGTCATTGAACACCCTTGTTTCATCAGAGGGACCAGCACAAGTTGCCAGGGACCCGAGGCCGAGACAAACGTTGGCACCTGCCTCCTTATGTCATCGCCCGAGTGAGTGACCACCAGGATGGCCACATGCCAGGCTTCAGTGACTACTGCACTGACTCACTCTTACATCTCCACCAACCTACCCCAAGGTATCAGCTCAGCAGAAGTGTTACCACACAATGATCAACAGTGAAGTTCTCAGCACCGGCTCTTCTCCACCATCACCTCAACCAGCAATACCAAAAGAGGCCACCAGGTCATTGAGTTAAAGAAGGAACTGCAGATGCTGGAGAATCGAGGGTTACACAAAAGGCTGGAGAAACTCAGCGGGTGCAGCAGCATCTAAGGAGCAAAGGAGATAGGCGACGTTTCGGGTCGAGACCCTTCTTCAGACTGGTCAGGGATCAGGGAAACGAGAGATATAGAGATGACAATGAATGAAAGATATGCAAAAAAGTATCAATGATAAAGGGAACAAGCCATTGTAAGCTGTTTGTGGTGTGAAAATGAGAAGCTGGTGCGACCAGGGTGGGGGAGAGAGATAGAGAGAGAGGGAATGCCAGGGCCCGAGGGCTGAGGGAGAGGTGGGAAGAGGAGGAGACAGCAAGGGTTAACAGAATTGAGAAAATTCAATGTTCAAGCCCAAAGGATGCAGACTCCCCAAGCGGAATATGAGGTGCTGTTCCTCCAACTTGCGGTGTTGCTCACTCTGGCCGTGGAGGAGGCCCAGGACCGAGAGGTCGGATACGGAATGGGAGGGGGAGTTGAAGTGCTGAGCCACCGGGAGGTCGGGTTGGTTAATGCGGACCGAGCGGAGGTGTTCGGCGAAACGATCGCCAAGCCTCCGCTTGGTCTCACCGATATAGATCATCTGGCATCTGGAGCAGCGGATGCAGTAGATGAGGTTGGAGGAGGTGCAGGTGAACCTCTGTCGGACCTGGAAGGACTGCTTGGGTGCCTGAAAGGAGTGGAGGGGGTGGTGAAGGGAAAAGTGTGGCATCTCTTGCGGTTGCAAGGGAAAGTGCCCGGGGAAGGCGTAGAGCGGGAGGGAAGGGAAGAATTGACAAGGGAGTTGCGGAGGGAGCGGTCTTTGCGGAAGGCAGACAGGGGGAAAGATGGGAAGATGTGGCGAGTGGAGGGGTCACGTTGGAGGTGGCGAAACTGGCGGAGGACTATGTGTTGTATTTACCGGCTGGTGGATCAATCACCAGGTCATTGATATCACTGGAATCATCATCTATGCAAACTGACTTGCTGCATTTGCCTACTGCACGCCAAGTGTGATTCAGTGGGTGTGAGCATCCACGGAACATGCTGTGCTAACAAAATAAATGGATCTGTTCCTTGGATGCCACTTTCACCGAACCTTGTTTCAATTCTTCTTCCCCTGATCGAATCCCAGCCCCACTAGCTCTGTACAAGCCATTGCACGGGATTCCAGAGAGGCCACAACATTCCACAGGTTGGGAGGAAACAAGAAGCAACCTAAGCTCCAGGTTATACCGAGAATATTTCTGACTCAAAAGAATCCTTTAAGACAGGCTGACGAAAGCCAGGCTTGAGATCTTATTCCCACAGACTGCAAGTACCTGACATCATTTAGGTTCAAAATAAACAAAACACAAAATAAATTTGCCACATAATATCGCTACTATCACATGCATTATTGTTTGTGGCTATGGTTTGCATACACACACACACACACACACATAGTACAGGTAAATGTACTTCAAATTGTTTATTTATATATCTACAACTGTTTGTAACCATTGAAGTAAAAATGCCTTGCAAAAAAAAGATACAGCATGGAAAGTTCACTCATTAACTTATGAAACAGGCCCTTTGATGACAATGACATTTGAAGCCACTTATGTAATTTTGTTGAAGACAGGCACAAAATGCTGGAGTAACTGGAGAGAAGGAATGGGTGACGTTTGGAAAGAATGGCGATGCCATCTGCTCCTTCTCTCCAGAGATGCTGCCTGTCTCGCTGAGTTACTCCAGCATTTTGTGTCCATCTTCGGTGTAAACCAGCATGTTCAGTTCCTTTCTACAAACAGTATCCAATGTTGTCATCAGCATTAAAACATGACTATGCAGTGGCGGTTTCCACAACAAAATACTGTGAAATACATAGAAAAGCAAAAATATTGTTGAAAATAGGAACATGAAATGAAATTGTAAAATTCTCTGTAGATCAGACAGCACATCTGGAAAGCAAAAGCAAGATTGTGGTGGGGAAACTGCTGGTAGCTACTGACATTTTCATACATAACTGTAAATATAATTTAGATTTCTCTGCAGAAGCTGTTGTCAGTAGTTTAGTTTGGTTTAGAGGTACAGCGTGGAAACCGGCCCTTCGGTCCCCCGAGTCCGCTCTGATCAATGATCATCCATACAGTTGTTCTATCCTGCAAACTAAGGGCAAACTAAGGGCAATTTACAGAAGCCAATTAACCTACAAACCTGCACATCTTCGGAATGTGAGAGGAAACTAGAGCACCAGGAGAAATCCCTGTGGTCACAGGGCACTCATAGAAGCTTTGTACAGGCAGCACCTGTAGTCAGGATCAAACCCGAGTCTCTGACGCTGTAAGGCAGCAATTCCACTGCTATGCCATTGCACTGTTCTGTTGCTGTGACTGTTCCAAGTGGATTCCAAAGGGACTGCCTGTTGCAAAAGGGGAGACGGAGCGAGAATATCCTATCCAAGATGTCCAAATTAGGGACTGCTTCAACATTGACATCAATACCTACAACAACTAGAGGGTATAATTAGTTAGTTTAAATGCAAATTTAAAAAATCAGATGCTGGAAATCTGAAATGACAATAGAAAATACTGGAAATGCTCAGCGGCTTAAGCAGCATCTGTGGGGAGAGAAACAGAACTACCTCAGTTCAAACCCACCCTCTTTGGAGAGTGTGATGAAGAGTTTCTGACTGAAATTTTGATTTTATTCCCCTTTCCACTAATTAATTAATTTCAATTATGAGTTAATAGTCTTCCAAGATTTTATTTTAAATTTGTTTTGTGCATTTTTTGTTGGAGATTTTTTTTGACATGTTCTCTTGTGGGCGAGGCTGGTTCTGCACTCCCGCCCCACCCCATATGTTTCCATTGCATCACAGAAAGTCCTGATAATACTCTAGGCTTCACTTCAGGGCTCATTCCATGTCCAAGCTCCAAGCTCCTGCTGGGGGAAGCACACGGAGTCTGAACTTGGTTTGGGGGGGTCAGCTACAAGCACGAGTAGCTCGCCACAAATTCTGAGCACATACTTCAGATTGTTGGCCTTCCGACAGAATCAGCAAAAGAAGGAGGAGGAGGAAAGAACAAAGGGTCAGTGAAAAGCAAGAATGGCTAAAGAAAAAGGGAAGATGATACAAGCTCCAAGGGGGTCTATAGTAGGATTAGCAAGGAAATGGAAAAACGTAGGAAAGTTGCAAATGGCAAAATTGGCAGCATTTTGTTGTTAAATGTTGCGATGTTGTTAAGCTGGAAAGGGTGCGGAGTAGAGGATGTTGCCAGCACTGAGCTTTGGGAGAGGTTGAGCAGGCTAGCACCGTATTCCTTGGATGAGGGGTGATCTTATGGTAGTGTATAACATCATGAGAGGAATAGACAGGGGAATGCATAGTCTTTCCCCTGTCTATTCTTGATTCCCCTGACTGACAGAGTAGGGGAATCAAGAAACAGAGCTCGTTGGTTTAAGGTGAGAGGGGAAAATATTTAATAGGGAACCCGAGGTGTAGCTTTTTCACACAAAGGGTGGTAGGTGTGTGGAATGAGTAGCTAGTGGAGGTAGTTGAGGCAGGTACTATCATAACATTAAAAAAAAAACATTTGGACAGGTACATGGATAGAACAGGTTTAGAGGGGTATGGGCCAAACATTGGCAGATGGGACTAGTGTAGATGGGACATGTTGGTTGGCTCGGGCAAAGGACCTGTTTCCACGCTGCATGACCTCAGCTGAGTGACAATGGTCGAAAAACATTCACTTGTGGAAGTCTGCAATCAAAGGAACTTTGTTCTTATTCTCTAGCTTACGTACAACTTTATTGGAAGTTAAAGTCAAGATCCTCTACGTTAGCGATACAAATACTGATTGAAGTATGGCACTGCTGTGCTGGTCGTTCCACTCAGTTGACAAGTGATCTAGCTTTTCAAGAGCCTGCTGTTCTGATAAATTTAGCATCTCAACCCATCTCCTTGCCTCCACAGATGCTGCTTGACCCACTGAGGTCTTCCAACAGTTTATTTTTCGTTCCAAACTCCTACAGCTGCTGACTCTTGTGCCTTTGTCTGTTTTCATTGACATCATTGCTGCCTAGCAAGCAGTGCCTTTTGCAAACAAAGCAGCAAAGGTCAAGGTAAATGTTGAGACACACAAGACTGTAGATTCTGGAATCTGGAGCACAGAACACAAAACAAAGTACTGGAGGAACTCAGTGGGTCGGACAGCATGAGGAAGATAAATGCACAAATTATGGTTTGAGGGGATTTCTTTGAGATAAAAGCTGGTTCATGCATTTAAAACCATCCAAACGGTGCAGAATATTAGGTATTTTTCTGCAGTCTTTGTTTATTTTCTACTGTGATAAAGTGCCTCCAGGTTTTAATGAAAAGTATTTTTTTTGATGAAACATTGGCTGAACTGTGATTGAACAATCACCAATTCCAACATAACGTCTTTGTGTATTTTAGTGACTCTGAGGCGTTGTTGCCAACATTGACTTGCATTTATATAGCACCATTAACATAGTAAATGGCTCAGGGATAAGGTGTTTCACAGGAAACCTCAAATGAGCCACAAAGAAAATGTCTGGGGAAACTACTAAAAACGTCAGAAAATGAAAACTTTGAAGAACCGTGCAGGGCTGCTCAGTGGCACAGCTGGTAGCGCATCTGCCTCATAGTACCAGAGACTTGGGTTCGATCCTGCTCTCGGGTGCTGTCTGTGTGGAGTTTTCACGTTGTTTCTGTGACCGTGTGGTGTTCCTCTGGGTGCTCCAGTTTCCTCCCACATCCCAAAGACGTGCAGGTTTGTTGATTAATAGGCCTCTGTAAAACTGCCCCAACCATGTGGGGAATGGATGAGAATGTGGGATAGCATTGCATGTGAACGGGTGATCGATGGTCAGTGTGGACCTGGTGTGCCAATGGGCCGGTTTCCATGTAGTATCTCTAAACTCAACTGTATCTCTAAAGTGAAGAAAGGGTACAGTTGCTGAGACAATTAGAGAGAGAATCCCAATGCCTAAACAGTAACAGTGGCAAACATGACCTTCAGATATAGAACAGAGGAAGCGGAAGGAAGTAAAATACTGCTGCAGGATATCACTGAGATAAGGGGAGCAAAGGTTACAGTGGAATCTATATACATAGATAGGAAAGGTTTAGAAGAATATAGGCTAAATGCCTTCTCTCCAGAGACGCTGCCTGTCCCACTGAGTTACTCCAGCTTTCTGTGTCATCGGCTAAATGCAGGCAGGTGGGACATGTGTAGATTGGGCATCTTGGTCAGGCTTGCGCAAGTTGGACCGGAGGGTTTGTTTCCATGCTGTAGGACATGGTTGAGAAGCTTTGCTGAATTATGGTTCAAAATGGTGGAGAATCACACAGTGTGAAACAGCCACTTTAACCCAACCATCAAGCTCCCATTGCACTAAGACCTTTTTTTGCCTCCCCGCATTTCTGTCAGCTCTGCCCACATTCTGCTGCTCCCTTACACGTTAGGGGCAAGCGATTGTGACCAATTAACTCACTACGCATGACTTTGGGACGTAGGAAGAAACTGGACTATCCGGAGGAAACGCACGCAAGTCACAAGGAGACGTGCAAATTCTGCACAGACAACAGCGTAGGTCGGGACTCAACCAGGGCCGCTGGAGCTTTGAGGTAGCAGCTCCACTAGCTGTACCACATTGCTGTCCCTATATAGATCAGCAAGCACAGGAACGACGCAAGAGCAGGGGTTGGTGCAAGTTAGGATACAGGCAGCAGATTTGAATATACTCAAGTTACATAGGGTGGAAAATGGGAGGCTTGCCAATATAGCATTGGAATTATTGGATCTTGAGGCAAGAGAGGCGTGATAGCAGGTTTCAGATGCAGACGGACTGAGGCAGGGAAGCGTTATGGAGAATAGCAAGGTTATCAGCAAAATCACAGAGGCTTACGAGGATGCAGTGAAAACTTATTTTAAAGCTGCATCTGCGTATACACGGTGTTACCTTTAACTGAGCTGCTCCAAGCTTTGAAAAAATATTATCAGTGATGCCTCAGTACCTATATTTATGGTCTAGCTACATTCCTAACATTTGCAGAAAAGGTATCCAGCTACTACATGCTAGATTGAGACGGATTCTAGAGTTCCCCTTCACTAATATACTCTACAGTCACACCCCATTACTGACCAATCACACCCCGTGTCTGACCAATCACACCCCGTGTCTGACCAATCACACGCCATTACTGACCAATCACACCCCGTGTCTGACCAATCACACCCCGTGTCTGACCAATCACACGCCATTACTGACCAATCGCACCCCGTGTCTGACCAATCACACCCCGTGTCTGACCAATCACACCCCGTGTCTGACCAATCGCACCCCGTGTCTGACCAATCACACCCCATCACTGACCAATCTACAGCAGCTGTATTTCAAATGCAATTTAGTATTATGCAGTAAGATCCACTTAGCGGGAAATAAGATGTTCTAATAGCAATGGGATTTTGTTCTTTGAATGATAGAGTAATTTTCTGCTTACTATTTGATCTAAAAGTTAACATTATGTAAATAAGTAATTTAAAAGACTAATAATATGTTGCATCAAAATAATGAATGAACCCAATTCTGTGGTACCAATTACACCATTCTTGTGTCAAACAGTTTGTAAATCCAGGCTGTTATTTTCTTATTTATCTATTTAGGCATTGCAAGGAAGGCCAGCAATAATACTCCATCCCTAACTGGCCTGGAGGAGGTAATGACTTGCAGCCGACTTGAAGTGTTGTGTCCTTCACGTAAAAGCATGTCTACAGTGGTGTTGGATGTAATGTTCCAGGATTTCGACCCAGCGATTATGAATGAAAGGAGCATGGACTGAGAAGCTGCAGTGCTTTCTGGAGACGGTGGTTCGATTGTGCTTTATTTGTCACACGTGGTCAAGATAGGGAGACAATCCCACAGGCATTGCCACTTTCATTTCACTGTACATCTTGTATGTACATGTGACAAATAAAGTTGACGACTTGACAATGACACTCTTTTTACATATTTACACATGCAGGCCCCGCCATGTTTTGGCACCATCTCCACCAGTCCAAGGTCTGGTCCACCTGTGCACCATGGATCCAGTGGAGCAGTTCCCAATCCGGGTAAACCCCAGGCTCCTGCAGGGCCTTCCTCCGTCACCCTCGATGGGATCAGCCCGCAATTCGATCTCTCTCTCCTCATCTGATCATCTTTGTTCCCAGGGATGGGGGTGGGGGGGGGGGGGGGGGGGGGAGAAGTGGGTCACCTCCTGCAGCCGAAGTTAAGGGCGCTGGAGGCATTACCACAGTTCACCCACCTACTGGCCCTGGCTCCTTGCGTGCGGTTCCACGGTGGGCCGAGCTTTCAGGTTTCGTTTTTTTAGTTTAATTTAGAGATGCAGCGTGGAAACAGGCCCTTCGGCCCACCGAGTCCGCACCTGCGATCTCCAGACATTAACATTATCCTACACACCCACGGGACAATTTTACATTTATACCAAGTCAATTAACCTACAAACCTGCACATCTTTGGAGTGTGGAAGGAACCCGAAGATCTCAGAGAAAATCCACGCAGGTCACGGGGAGATTGAACAAATTCCGTACAGACAGCACCCGTATTCAGGATCTAACCCGGGCCTCTGGCGCTGCAACTCTGCCGCTGCACCACCAAACCGTCTGCTCTTTGGCGGGTTCCCCGTTCCGTGGCCATGGCACATTGAGAAGGCTTCTACTGCATGGCTGGAGGAAATTATGTGTAGATTGTTCGATACATTGCCTATCAAGTGGGATGCTTTGCCCTGCATTGACATTCTTGAGAGCGTTAAGGTTCCACTCAATCAGATGGAGAATTTTCCGTCACACTAGTGACTTACATCTAGTAGATGGCGAAAAAGCTTATTGGAGTCAGTCAGGAGGTGAGGTCTCCCAATCTCTGACCTGCTCTTTTAACCACTGAATTTAGCCGGAGAGTTGTACAGCTCAGAAACAGGCGCTTCAGCCCATCAGGTCCATGCTGGCCATCATTTCTTCTACCCTGACCAATTTTATTCTCACCATATTCCCATCAAGTTCCCCACTGACGTCACCATTCATCTACACTATTTACTGTGGAATGAGCAAGACATGGAGGAATATGGAATGAATGCAGGCACGTTGGATTAGTATGGACAGGCATGATGGTCCTCATGGACATGGTGGTTTGAGGGACCCGCTTCTGTGCTGTGCGTCTACGAGTGACCCTTACTACTTTCAGATAGTCCTTGCTTTCTCCCTCCTTCCCCTCCCCCTTCCCAGCTCTCTCTCCGCCTCTTCTTTTATTTTTCCGCCACCCCCGACATCGGTCTGAAGAGGGGTGTCGACCCGAAACGTTGCCTATTCCTTCTCACCATAGATGCTGCCTCACCCGCTGAGTTACTCCAGCATTTTTGTCTACCTTACTACTTTCGCTATTTCTTCCAAGTATTTTTTTCAACATGGCCTGGCATCGTCTCCTCAACTGTGGAAGGACATAGGTATTACCCATATTTGACTCACCCATATCAAACCAGTATTTGACCTGCTTACCCATCTCACTCCATGAGATGATATGAGGTAAGGAGTGACTGTACTTTCCCAGGGCTACTCCCTCCTGTCTGTGCTGCAACCACCTCATATGGGTCTGTGAGACAGAACATACCAAGGAACCAGAAGGATGGCAAATTTTGTTTTGAAGGACATTGTGATCATCATTATCAATGATTGGCATTTAAAAAACAAAAGTCTCCACCAGTGACTGAATTTAAATTCGACAACTGCCTTGGTGGGATTTGAGAGTAGGCTGCTAAATTGACCGTCCTGTATCTTAGCTGCTCTGCCACTGCTGTACTGAACCATACAATCTACAGCAGAAAGAATCTAATTGCGCATCATTAATCCATTTTGACAAGGTCATGCCTGACTGGCGGTTGTGAAAAAGTGGGTCACATCAAAAATTATGGAATTCAATGTACATTTTTCAAAGACCTGTGCAGGCCATTTTGAAAGCATATTTTGAAACATTTCAACATCTTATGAAATTGTAACGCCGCATCAAATAAGAGCACTTCCCCGTGTGTTCTGCCATCCCAGGAATATAATTTATTCTCACGAGGAATCCCATTTTGTTGCTATTTTAGATTTTGTAGTTGGAGCTATGATTGTCAAAATGAACAAAATGTCTTGGATCTATCAATCCATTAGCAACTGGCAGGGTGGAATTTCCTGAATTGGATGGTACAGATAAAAAAGACCATGTATGGTAGTCGAGGAAGACTAATTGTTCCAAAATATTTCAGTTTATCCAGAGATGGTATTAACTATCTTTCTAAAAATAAATGAAACACGCCACATTTAGACGTTTATTATGTGATCTTTTGGAAAGTTTACAAAGAGGTATCACTACGTTTTTAGCTTGTGCTCTTTCCTCCAAAAATCAAAATGGGAGTATAGATAATACATTGACCTAAAAAATGTTAAGAAACGAGTGGTGTCTGAACAAGGGGCGGTATAATGGAGCAGCAGTAGATTTGGTGCCTTCCAGTGGCAGTGACCCGGGTTGGATTCTGACCACGGGTGCTGCCTGTGCAGAGTTTGTACGTTCTCCCCATGACCTGCGTGAGTTTTCACTCTCCAAACACACACAGGTTTGTAGGTTAATTGGCGTCTGTAAATTCTAGGGATCGCTGGTATGTAGGCACTGACCGAAGGGCCTGTTTCCATGCTTTATCTTTAAACTAAATTAAATTAAATGTTTTTTTCAAAATCTTCTGGAAATCTTTCAAAACATATGAGTTTTAGGTAATTTCAGACTCCTTGTCTCTTAACAAACAAACCCCACCATATGTTAATATGCTACACTTGTCGCTTTATCTCCCCCCTTGACTCCATCCAAGGACCTAAGCAGTCTTTCCAGGTGCGGCAGAGGTTCACCTGCACCTCCTGCTCTACATCGGTGAGACCAAGCAGGTGAGACCAAGCGTAGGCTTGGCGATCACTTCGCCCAACACCTCCACTTAGTTCGCAATAACTAACCTGATCTCCCGGTGGTTCAGCATTTCAACTCCTCCTCCCATTCCGAATCCGAACTTTCTGTCCTGGGCCTCCTCCATGGCTAGAGTGAGTCCCACCGTAAATTGTAGGAGCAGCACCTCATATTTCGCTTGGGTAGTTTACACACCAGCAGTATGAACACTGACTTCTCCAATTTCAGGTAGTCCTTGCTTTCTCCCTCTTTCCCCTCCCCTTCCCAGCTCTCCCACAGCCTACTGTCTCCACCTCTTCCTTTCTTCTTCCTGCCCCCCCCCCATCCCCTCCTCAGTCTGAAGAAGGGTCTCGACCCGAAATGTCACCCATTCCTTCGCTCCATAGATGCTGCCTCACCCACTGAGTTTCTCCACCAATTTTGTCCACCTTTGATTGTTCCAGCATCTGCAGTTAACCATATCTTAACAGGTTACTTACAAATTGAGTCTTTCCTGCATTGTCATAAGGCCAATTCTAACTCATACATCTTTATAGACAGGGGGCTAGGATTAAATAACTCGAATGATTAGTGGACATCAGGCAAAATTGTAGTGCTGCAATGTCACATTTCTGTCCTCTCTCTCAATCCATGTTCATTACTGAACATGGTGACAGGGAAATCGGGGGGCAGTTAAATTAAATTGAATTAAATTGAATTGAATTAAATTAAAATATACAGCATGGAAACAGGGCTATCTGCCCAGCAAGTCCACGCTGGTCATTGATCATCCATTCAATGATCAATGAATCATTTAGTTCTGTTATCTCACTTTCCCATCTATTTCCTACACATTATGGGGCAATTTACAGAGGCCAATTAACCTACAAACCCGCAAGACTTTGGAATGTCGGAGGAAACCAGTGAGCACCTGTAGGAAATCCACATGGTCACAGGGAGAGCGTGCAAACTCCATACAGTCGAGGTCACGATTGAACCTGCATTACTGGTGCTGTGAGGCAGCAGCGCTAACAGCTGCGCCACTGTACTGTTGTGCGTTGAGGAAAGGGAACAGAGAGAGGCAGCTCTTTGGTTACAGTCTATCCACACTCCACCCACTGGTCTATCTTTCAACTTTCCACTCAGGTTCAAACTTCATTTGTATGAAGCAATTTCTATTATTAGCTGAAGAGAGTCAACTACTGCACATCAAGATAATTTTTCTGCATTGTGTGTTAGCATTTATTCCAAAGGTTAAATGGTTTGCTTGAAGCCATTACTGCCACACAGCTTGCTCCAATACACCGGCTCTTTCAATAATTAATCACTTGGAGAGACTTTTCTTTGAGGTCAAAAAGCCAACGGAGGAAATACCAATAATACCTCAGAAACAACAAATGCTACACAAATATTAATAACTTCATACTGCATCTAGTAGTGAAGTAAATAGCGCAGTCTGCAAAGACCAAATAAAGTTCATAAAACAGACAGGAATGCTGAATCATTTAATTAGTTTTGATCTCAAACATTCTGAGCACACATCAGCTCAGCAAACGGACATGTTGCTCAGTTGGCTCACATTGTTAGATTTGTAGACACACGCATTTCACAATTTCCATTGTGTTCATCAAACCTTGCTCAGCAGAGAAATGCAGCAAGTCTCTCCAACTGAAAACAGCAATTCTGGCAGAGGTTTTCTTCTGGGTTCCACTAAACCATTTAGAAGTAATTAGGAAAGTTTGTAATCATGTTAGTTAAATCTGAGCAACAGAAACCTAACGAAATAATGATTTTAACAGTCGAGCACAAAGAAAGATCTGTTTTGATCATTGCACCATGTTTAACATCATGACATAATTTCATATCGAATTCATATCTGTAATGTTTTTCAAATGTCACTGCCCAACTGCGGCTATGCTGGAGTGTTTCCTTCCCTGCATTCTACTATAGTTTAGTTTGTCACGTGAGACCAGGTACAGTGAAAAGCTTTTTGTTGTGTGCTGTCCAGTCAGAGAAGAGACCATACATGATTATAATCAAGGTGTTCACAGTGTACAGATACAGGATAGCACGGATGTCGGATGGGACAGGGGAGAAGTGGAAGTGACCGGGTTGAGACTCGTCCTTAATTATGCCGTGCCTAGGCAGCGTGAAATGTAGATGGAGTCAATGGAAAGGGAGGTTGGTTTGCGTGATGGTCTGAGTTACATCCACAACTTTCTGCAAGGTCTTGCCGCCATAAATGGAGCCGTTCCCAAACCATGCTGCGATGCATCCCGATAAAATGATTTCTACGGCGCATCAGTAGAAGCTGGTGAGAGTTGTTGGGGACATGCTGAACTTCATAAGCCTTCTAAGGAAGCAAAGACGTTCGAGTACTCACTGCATCTATGTAACCAGTGGCTCCATTAAGCAGCCTGGATCTTTAAACACCAATTCTGTTTTTCAGTCAAGTTTTTATTTGAATTAATATTTACACCTAAATGAGACTAGGTCCTTAAAATCAACTCTACTTTTATGGAATGATTTCATGATACTATAATCAGAGAAAAATACTGTATTTTCACTGGGAGATTAACATTATGTTGTAAAGCTCACTATAAATAATAGTCTTCATTGCCATGCTAACATTTGCTTCAAAGGTGCTGTCTTACTCTCTATCAACCCCACTGCAGTTTTGGGATAAATCTTCTTTCAGAAACCTCCTGTCTTTGGAAACTGGGAACTAGCCAAGGAGATTTTTAAAAAAAATCTGTGTTTGCAAATGGAAAACTCAACACTGCAAAGAGTGAATTAATTTCCAAGATGCAACAGGTATCTAAGATTGGAATGGTGCTTTGGACATGCTGGAAGGGGAGTCACTGATTTCATGTATTCCTTTTCCTTTTGTCGTGTTCGCTGTGAAGATCAGGCCTGCTTGCAGCCAATGACAAGGCAAACAGTCTTTGGCCACTGTAGTAAACAGTCCACAGGCCATCTGATAAGTTCAGTTACAGCTGTCCACAGGGAAACGTGAAACTGTAAAGATACAAGATATCGAGAACCTGGTTGCAATTGCGTTTTCTGCAGATCAAGGAGACCTTGAAAGCACATATGCCTTGTTTGCATCTCTTTCACCTTCTCTTGGTATATTAAGCGGCTTGTGAAATGTACGCCTTCCTTCCTATGACTCAAGTATTGTGCAATTTGCACAAGGGAGGAAAAAAAATGAGTGCAAAGGAGCTTACATGCTGGACGGAAATTTCCAGTTTGAGCCTTGGGGGGAAGGGAGAGCATGAAGAAGCAGAGATTCTGCCAGCAGAAATAGTGGAGGTGGAATGGGGGACAAGGTTACAGTCACGTGGAAGGCAGAAGGAAGCAAATTGGGATAACTGAACTGTAGATAATGGATGTTCCATTTACATTCAAACTAAATGATCCAGAAAAAAACCTTGTTAGATTTTGTTATGCGTAGAATGGAAACAGTAAACAAATGAACCAATTACAGCAAATGCAGTATTTTCTATTTTAAAATATTCACACATTGAGACTCAAAGTAAGCTTTGTTCTCTGAAGGGCAATTAATATATTCATGCTCATAATGTCGATTAATAAACCTTGGAAGTTCAGAGGCACTTCAGGCTTTTACTTTGATGTACAATTATATAGCAAAATAGGCAAGGAAAAATAATCTTTACTTCAAGAATAGTAAGAATATGGAATTCACTTTAACCACTGTGTGAATAGAGTTTATGGCTACCATTAAAATGAGTTTCTACGTAGCTTGAAAGAAAAACATTGAAAGGATGCGGGAAATATTCCAGAGAATAGGAATGAATTGCAGCTTTATGGAGAAAAACACATGCAGAATTAATAGGCAGAAAAATGTCATTTTACATTCAAATTAACAAGCCATTTCAGGCAACATCCACCTGTCATATTGAGTAATTAACAACTGCAAATAGATCATATTGAATTTAAAAGATCTTTGAATAAGGGGTTTAAGCAAAGGTTACGCAAGGGAACGGAGAGAGAAAGACGGAGAGAGAGGGAGAGAGAGCGAAAGGGAGAGAGAGAGAGAGCGCGAGAGAGAGAGAGAGAGCAAGAGAGAGCCAGAGAGAGAGCAAGAGAGAGCGAGAGAGAAAGAGAAAGTGGATGAGGAATTAGAGTGTTTTGCTTGTTGTGTATCTTCTTGCACTGAATGAAAAGAGCTGGATGAATAGAAAGAGGTAATACAAATTGTATTTCGTGGAGGTCAAGAAAATACCAGAAATGCAACAGTGAGTTTAAAAAAAGTCAGATAAAGAGGAAAAGGAAAAGAGCAGACCAGGAGACGGAACAGAAAGGAGATGATTGCATTACATTAACTTTGAGAGAACAGCTCAGAGAATACTGGAGGTTGCCAAGTGTCAGATTAGGAAAAGGGGAGGTACAACAAGATCTGTGTGTGCTTGTACATTAGTCACAGAAAGTAAGCATGCAGGTACAGCAGGCAGTGAAGAAAGCCTCTCGCAATGAAGTGTTAACCTTCATTTGAGTTTAGGAGCAAGGAGGTCCTACTGCAGTTGCACAGGGCACTGGTGAGACCACATCTGGTGTATTGTATGCAATTTTGGTCTCCTAATATGAGGAAGGACATTATTGCTATTCAGGGAGTGCAGTGTAGGTTCACCAGGTTAATTCCCGGGATGGCGGGACTGACATATGATGAAAGAATGGGTCGACTGGGCTTGTGTTCATTGGAATTTAGAAGGATGAGAGGATCTCTTATATAAGATTCTTAAAGGATTGGACAGGCTAGATGCAGGGAAAATGTTCCCGATGTTGGGTGAGTCCAGAACCAGGGGTCACAGTTTAAGAATAAGAGGTAGGCGTAAAGTTAGATTTAGCTCTTGGGGCTAAAGGAATATGGGGAAAAAAAACACAAACGGAGTGCTGATTTTAGATGATCAGCCATGATCATATTGAATGGCGGTGCTGGCTTGAAGGGCTGAATGACCTCCTCCTGCACCTATTTTTCTATGGTAAGGTACAGGAATAATGAAAATGTTGCTTGCATCAGTATCAGATACACAAAACATAAATTATACATAAAATTTCATGATTGCAAAAAAGACTTCCATAAAATTCCATAAGACTGCAGGAAGAAGATGTTGGTACTGATGTGCACTGATGGAGATCTGCTGATGAGGAAGTTGAAGATCCAAGTGTTAAGGGAGGTACAGAGGCCCAAGTGTTGCAGCTTGGTTATCAGCTTGGAGGGGATGATAATGTTGAATGCTGAGCTGTAGTCAATGAACAGCAGCCTGGCGAATACGTTCCTATTATCCAAATGGTCCCGGGTAGAATAAAGAGCCACCGAGATAGCATCTGTTTTTGACTTCTTGCGGCATTAGGCAAATTGATCCAGGCCATTTCTGAGGCAGGATTAAATTTGCACCATAACCAACATGTTGAAGCACTGCATTACGGTGGATGTATGTGCAACCAGGCGGTAGTCATTGCAGTCGGTCATCGTTCTCTTCTTGGGCGCCGACCGGTGCGATAGAGGCCCTTGTGAAGTAGGTGAGGACCTTAGTCAACAGATGTTAAAGATGGCCTTCAATACTCCAGCTAGTTGTTCCACACAGGTCTTTAGTACTCGGCAGGTGCACCATCTGGGCCGGATGTTTTGGGTGGATTCACCCTGTTGAAAGATGCTCTGACGTCGGATTCAGAGATTGAGATCACAAGGTCGTCAGGGGGCGTGGGGATTCGTGTAGGTGTGCCTTTGTTCTCCCTTTCATTTGTGCAGCTTACTGGCATTTAGCAAGGTGAACATGCACGGAAATCTGCTGATCTTGCAATAAACAGCTAGCCCACAAAAGCTGCTGCATAACCTACTCTCCCATTAGTGGATTCTCACTTAAAACATTACTAATCCCAAAAAATTATAAAGCCTTTGTTGGAAGGAAGGATTGTTACCTTTAAACCTTTTTTTTGTTGTCAGATTCACTGGTGGGTAACTTGATTGATCTTGATTCATGTGCAGGGAGAAACTGCAGATGCTGGTTTATACCAAAGACAGACACAAAGTGCTTGAGCAACTCGTGGGTCAGGCAACATCCTCTGGAGAAAAAGAATGTGACATTTCAGGTCAAAACACTTCTTCAGACTGAAAACAGCAGACCTTCCAGTCTGAAGAAGGATTCCGTCCTGAAATGTCACTCATCCTTTCCTCCAGAGGTGTTGTCTGAGCCGCTAAATTACTCCAGCACTTTGTGATTATCTTGTTTCAGGTGGATACATCTCATACCAATGTTAAACTCCTTGTTAACCCTGTACACGGACACTTTACCGCTAAGGAAGGGAAGGAAGTTAGTTCAGCTTTGTTGTTTCCACGGAGCTTATTCAGACAACACATTGACACCTGATCTAATTGCTCCCTGAGTCAATGACAAACCATCTTTAAAACAACAGGCATCTATCACCCCAATGATAGCACTAACTTTGCCTTGCAAATTTCCAGCAAGGCAACGTTTACTTCGCAGTTATTCAAATGATTATACGTCTAAACAATCCAAGGTAACACTGTGACAACAAGCAACCTGTATCAAGGCAATGAGATTTATATTCCTACAGAGAATGGTAACAACATTATTTTCAACGTTGATGTTATGCAAAAATGTTCTCCTGAATCCTTGAACTCTTTTTATGTCCTATCCTAGGATTTATTTACTCTGGATATATTTCATCAGTCTTCACCATCCAGTCCTGCTGGAAACCTTAGAATCACAATCTTATTATCTCTATGACCTTACCAGTTGACATAACTGTTCTTTTGTTCTGTTTCATAGAAATGGAATATAGAATCGTATAGGATAGGAACGGGATCATCTAACCTGTCTGCGATGAACATTATGCCAAATCAAACTAATCCCTTCTGCCTGCATACAATTCATATACCTCCATTCCCTGCATGTTCATATGTCTACCTAAAAGCCTCTGAAATGCCACTCGTGGAAATAATTTGCACCGCATAACCCCTTTGAACTTTCCCACTCACCTTAAAGCTATGCCTTCTGGCATTTGACATTTCCATTTTAGGGAAAAAAGATTATCACTGCCTAAAGGGCCTGTCCCAGCAGCATGCAACTCCATGCGATGAGCGCGACCTAACGTGGTCGCTTGAGCCGTCCGGCGTCGCGGGGCCGGTCCCACTTCGATCGCCGGAGCCGTGCGGAATTGTGCGGAGTTCGTCCCGACATCGCGCGGGGCTCCGAAAAACTGACCATGTTCAAAAATTCCGCGCGGCAACGGCTTGTCGGCTCGCAGTCGCCTCGACATATTACACAACGCCCCGACGTCGTGCCTCCGTGACCCTCTCTGTAGGTGCCTCCGTGACCCTCTGTGTGTGCCTCTGTGCCCCTCTCTGTCCCTCTCTGGGCGAACTTACCTTTAAGACTTCGCTCCAAGTTCGCCTCACTTTGCGCCGCGTTGCGCCACTCGCCCGACCTCCGCGCGGCCCCCGCTGCCGGTTTGGTCGCGCTCTTCGCATGCAGGCGCATGCTGGTGGGAACGGCCCTGTACAGGGATCACCCAACCTCCTCGCGGCCCCCGCTGCCGGTTTGGTCGCGCTCTTCGCATGCAGGCGCATGCTGTTTGTACAGGGATCACCCAACCTCGCGTGGCCCCCGATCGTGCTCACCGCATGGAGTCGGATGCTGGTAGGACAGGCCCTTAACCTACCAATGCCTCTCATACTTGTATAAACTCCAACCAGTCTCCCCTCAGTCACCAACGCTCCCAAGAAAATAATCCAAGCTTGTCCAACCTCTTCTATACCAAATAGCCTCTAATTGCGGCAGCCTCCTGGTAAACCTCTTCTGCACCCTCCAGAGACTCCACATTCTTCTTGTAATGGGGTGACCAGACTGCAGATAATACTCCAAATGTGGCCTAACCAAAGTCTTCTGCAACATGACTTCCTAACACTTACACTCAATGCCCCGACCGATGAAGGTGAACTAAACATGTGTCTTCTTTACCATTTTACTGCTTTAGGGAACCTATGGATCTGGACACCAAGAGCCCGCTATTAAGGAACGTGCTACTAACTGTATTCTTTCCCCTTACATTTGACCTTCCACCTGCATAATTGTAAAATATTTTTTGTTCTGCAATTACCAGTATGGTACTCGGTATGTTAAACTTCATCTGTAAATGATATTTTCCTTTGCACTTGTATTATGGAATGGATGGAATGGCATACTTTATTGTCACATGTGACTAGACACAGTGAGATTCTTTGCTTGCATACACAATGTATACAAATAGCAGCCACCTATGGTGCTGATAAATATACAAAGTACGCCGGGTTCCTTTTGTACCCCCCCCCCCCCCCCACACGGCGGTCTCCCCACGCCAGGTCCCCATTGTCCTTTATTCTCCCACCCTCCCCAATTGTCCATCCTTCTTCCCCACCTCGCTCACGGCGGTCTCCCCACGCCGGGTCCTCCATTGTTCTTCCCCTCACGGTGGTCCCCCATGCTCTCATCGACCGTTCACCACCACCGAGGCCTCACCGATGTCGACGCCCCACTTCACGTGTCCATGGTGCCGGCCCAGGCCCCAGCCGCGGGCTCCTTCGGCCGCTCCGCCAACCTGTACTCTGACCCGCGAGGCCCAGCTCCTCCAAACGACGCTCGAGGCCCCAGCCGGGCCCCGACCCGGGCTTCTACATGGCGATCCGGGAAGCATCGAGACAGCGGGCACCTCGATCACGGCCTCTGGTCTTGCTTCCAGTCCCCAGTCGCGGCCTGTCGGGAAGCCTTCTAGCCGCGCGGTATTATGGTTATTAATTTATTTAATTAAAAAAATTATTATATAGTACTGAGTAGTGCGTTGACAGCCCTGTTAAGCTGCTGCAAGCAAGAATATCAATGTTCCATTGTTGGTATATACGACAATTAAACATTCTTGCCTCTTGATTTAAAACCTCTCTCTTAATCTTTCTGATTTCACTGCTCTTATCTACAGGCTAATTCAGTTGTGGAATAGCCTAATTGTGAATCCTCGGGGCCAGACATTCTCTTGTCTAATGTAATGTGTTGAGCTATGTGACTGAGTTCCATCTGAAACCCGACTGCTAAACATGATTGACCACTCACTGTGCACATCATGTACTTCCTGAAATTCACACGGTCCTCTGAGCACGAGATGGGCTTAAGCAGAAGAGGCAGCTGGCCGTGTTTAAGTGACATCAATTGGCATGTAACTCATGACTGACGTCAATGACACAAGTGGTATACAAACTACACAGGCCGTAGCTGGAGGAGGTGGCTTAATGGTTACTTAAAAAGCCCCAAACTTCTTGGGTCTTTGCCAGGGAGTCTTGCAAGTCCGGTCATTCTTTGTTCAGTTTGTAGTGTCATCCCTTTGCTCAGACCCTGGAGGCCTCCACCACCAGCATTTCTGCCCTCTGTACCCATGTCTGGCACTGGATGCAGTGGATCATGCCATCCACACCGTCAATTTAGTTCAGTTCAGTTCAATACAGTTTGGTTTGGTTCAGAGTCACAGCATGGTAAAAAGGCCCCTCGGCCCGCTGAATTCACGCCGACCATTGGTCACCCATTCACAAACTAATTCTATGTTATCCCCCTTTCGCGTCCACTCCTTACACAAAAGCAATAATTAACAGAGGCCAATTAACCTACGAAACCGGGCAACTTTGGGATGTGGCAGGAAACTGGAGCACCTGGAGAAAATCCACGCAGTCATGGGAAAACATGCAAACTCCACACAGTCAGCATCCGCGGTCATTATCGAACCCGGGTGGTATCAGGCAGGAGCTCGATCATTTGCACCACTGTGATGCCCTTAATTTAGAGAAATCTGGCTCACAGCTGCCCAGAAGGTCAGTGAATCATAAACTCCCTTAAGAGCAAAGGTGAGCTCATCATATAATGTGTATACACAAGGCCCTATATTATTCATTCAAATGCACATAAACTTGGCAAACAACTTCTGGGCAGACTGATTTCAATGCCTTCATACATTGAAGGATTTCTAGGCACAGGTAATGCCATAATATTGGAACAAGGATATGTGGTTTTGCGCAGTTAAAATTCACACTGCTGTATATTAGTCACAAAAAACAGTAGCTGGGATGGATCATGAAACAGGCTGAGGTAGCAATATCATTCAACGCACAATGGAAAAAATACCCTTTCCAACTGATATTTCAGTGATGTTAGACATTACTAAGAACTTCCTAGTGTAGCACCTACTAACATAGCATAGCGTAATCTGTTATAACATACTCAACCGTTACTTCACAAGTTCTTTTTTTCAGTTGCATTTACAATTAAACTTATTGTTGTCTTGGATCCTTGGATCTGTTTGTTCTTCTCATCGTGCAGTGTGGTTATATTATATAAATCCAGATGCTTGTTTTTTAGTTTTACTTTAACGGATACAGTGTGGAAACAGGTCCCTCGGCCCACCGACTCAGTGATGACCAATGATCACCCAAACAGTAGTTCTACAATATCCCAGCTTTGCATCCTACATACCTGGGGCAATTGTACAGAAGCTAATTAACCAATAAACCTGCACGTCTTTGGAATGTGGGAGGAAACCGCAGCACCCGGAAAAAACTCGTGAGATCACAGGAAGAACATACAAACTCCATACAGACAGCACCTGCAGTCAGGATCGAACCTGGGTCTCTGGCACTGGAAGGCAGCAGCTCTACCACTGCACCACCCACGATTGTTTATTAATGTTTGTCTTTGTCTAATATACAGGAGACAATTTAGCCTGATGAATCTATGCTGGCTCTCAATAATCCCAAACCCCTCATTATTCCTTGCAACCTATTCCTTCCCACACAATTTTTAACTCTGCTTAATTTCTCCAACCACGCACCGACATTAGGGATCAATTAAACTATCAAACAGCACATTTGTGGAGCCGCGAGTAGATGTTACCATGGGGTAAAATGTACATGGTCGCAGAGAGAAAGTGTTAATCCACACCAAGGCTTGATGCTGGGCTGGTGCTTGAAGCAGCAGCATGTCTGACTGAGCAAAACCAATGGTTTCCATTAAATGTGTTTTTTTAATATTACTTGCCAATGATCTATCCTTAACAAATCTCTGTTGACTGTCCCCTTAGAATGGTTCAAGCATTTCTAGCTAGCTTTAGCCTAAAATTGGCCTAAACTATAATCAAAATAACTCCACTATAAATCTAAGATAAGACACAAAAAGCTAGAGTAATTCAGCGGGACAGGCAGCATCTCTGGAAAGAAGGAATGAGTGACGTTTCGGGTCAAGACTTTTCTTCAGACTCAGAAACTTCAGTCTCGAGAAGAAACATCACCCATTCCTTCTCTCCAGAGATGCTGCATGTCCCGTTGAGTTACTCCAGCTTTTTGTGTCTATCTTCGGTTTAAACCAGCATCTGCAGTTCCTTCTTACACATTTCCACTATAAATCTCACTGGTTGATTTAATCTTAAACAGCATTCCCAAGCCTGCCATTTTGTTTTATTCAGGTATGTTTTAATAGCTGTTTGTAAAACTGCATTTTACCGAAAGGAAGTTCCGTGTCCACATTTTATGATTTTCTAATCAACAAAATAATTCCGCCAAATGTTTAGAAAGGAACCGCAGAAGCTGGTCAGAAGGGTCCCGACCTGAAACATCACCCACCCTTTTTCTCCAGAGATGCTGCCTGACTCGCTGAGTTACTCCAGCACTTCCTGTCTATCTAACGCAGCCAAATATCTGTGGCCAGTGGACATTATGACAATATTTCAGTGATTATACACTGTATTTATTATCCTCTCACAAAGGAAGCCGGCCAGCTTGAAAGTTTCGCACAAGAGTAAATAAGAACACATCAGAGGATAGGAGCAGATGTAGGCCACCCAGGCTCCTCAACCCTTCCCCAAATTGATCTGCCAACAGTCATAAATACACAAAATACATGGATCATGGAACTAAAGTGGCGAGTAGAAAGGGTTGGGGATGTGCAAGGATCCGCCTGTCCCGCTGTATAGTGGGAGAGGAGTTGTAAAGTTTGACAGCCAGAGGGAAGAAGGATCTCCTGTGGTGTTCTGTCCTGCATCTTGGTGGAACCAGTCTGTTGTTGAAGATACTCTTTTGGTCGACCAGTGGTTGAGGGGGTTGGCTGCATTGTCCAGGATGCTCCGCAGTTTGAGGAGCATCCTCCCCTCCAAGACCACCTCCCATGAATCCAGCGCCGCCCCCTGGACGGAGCCAGCCTTCCTGATGAGCTTGTTGATCCTATTGGCGTCCGTGACCTTCGCCCTGCTGCCCCAGCACACGGCAGCAAAGAAGATGGCACTGGCTACCACCGATTGGTAGAATATCTGCAGCATCTTACTGCAGACATTGAAGGAGCAAAGCCTTCTCAAAAAGCTCACTGTTGCAATGGAAAATATGACAATACAGATAACATCTCAATTGCATTTTCGCTCAAGACTCAGCATTTATAAACACGACAGGAGATCCAGTAATTAAAAACAAAATACTGCAACTGGATAGCCCAATGACTCAAGCAGGGATCAGCAAAGAATCAGAAAACAATACAAGTTTGTCTCAACATTTGGAAGTCCAATTTTAATTAATATCCATGAAGAAAGTTTAACTAAAGTGTTAACAGATGTGAATTATTAGATGTACCTGGGTCAGTACAGGTGACACCCACCTACCAGGACAGGTTTAGAGGGATATGGACCCAGCAAAGGCAGGTGGGACGTTGGCCGGTATGGGCAAATTGGGCCGAAGGGCCTGTTTCCACACTGTATCACTCTATGACCCTACGATTCTATTAGTGGGTGTTGATTTCTGAATACAGCCCATGTTGTGATTTTGCACAATGCCAAGTTAAGCCATCTGTTTATGCATTAAAAAATGAGTTGAAAAATATATATTTACTTATTTGCTTTATTTCACATAAATTCCATCTAGAGTGAATTTTATTCCATATTTAAATTCTTGAAGAGTCATTTGTGAATTCTGCAAGGACAAATTTCTGTAACCTGAACGGCTGTAATGCAGGGTTCTTCTGTAAACACGGAAGAACGTTACCTACAGAATCATATTGAGCCAAGCAAATATCAAAAAGATTAGGATAAGAAAGAGGGGTATTAAACAATTTTAAAGAAGTTTGGTTCTTTGCAGCGCAATGATAATGCCAGTATCAAAACTGCATCTTTTAGGTGGGCTATACTTTCATTAATTGCTTGATTAACATAGTCACCACACCAGTAAGGGGAGTGGGATATCTTTGACGTGCTGCCTCAGTGTAGTGCTGTTCCTGTAAATTCTGCGTCTATCAATGAACCAGTGGTTTGGAAATCCTCGTCTACCCTCTGAATCATCTAACCAAAATTATTTCAGCAATCAGTCATGTTACCAGGACTCTTCTGACACCCCAATCAGTTCTAGTCACCCTGCTATAGTAAAGATGTTTTAGTTTAGTTTAGAGATACAGCACGGAAACAGGCCATTCGGTCCACCGGGTCTTCGCCAACCAGCGATCCCTGCACATTAACACTATCCTACACACACTAGGGACAATTTTTTTCAACATTTACCAAGCCAATTAACCTACAAACCTGAACGTCTTTGGAGTGTGGGAGGAAACCGAAGATCTCGGAGAAGACCCACGCAGGTCACAGGGAGAAAGTACAATCTCCGTACAGACAGCTCCCGGAGTTGGGATGGAAGCCAGGTCTCCTGCGCTGCATTCGCTGTAAGGCAGCAACTGTACCGCTGCGACGCCGTGACCGCCCTCGCCATCGTTATGCTGGAAGGAGCGCAGAGATGATTTAAGAGGATGTTGCTAGTACAGGTGGACATGAGCTCTCAGGAGAGGTTGATCGGGCCAGGACTTTATTCCTTGGAGAGCAGGGTGGTTTTATAGAGGTGTATAAGATCAGGAGGGGAATAGATAGGGTAGATGCACAATCTTTTACCCAGAGTAGGGGAATCGCGAACCAGAGGAATGTCCCAGCGGGCGGGCAGCCGGGAGCGGGGAGCCTGTGAGGGGGGCCAGGCCCTCCAGCAGGCCCAGATTGCATACCGCAGACTCCAAACTTTCCGCCAATGGGACTCGCGCTGCGTGATCGAGGATGGACCTTGCGAGCAGCCGCCAAGAGTGCGTACGGTCTTCAGAAAACGAGGTGGACCGGAGAGCCGCTGGTGAGCGAAGATGGCCATCAGAGAGCTACCCAGTGGGGGGACGTGGGTCGAATGGGAGACCACGGGTTGGGGAGAAAGGGGAGGGGGGGTCCTGCTGCCACGTGCTGTGGCGGGCGGTAGATGAGACTGTTCAGTGAACTACTGCAACTCTGTCAACGACACTTGTGCACTGCCTAGGTGAGGTCTGCTGTTTGTTTTAACCGGGTTGTATGCAAAATGAAGCATTTCACTGCACCTAGGTGCATGTGGCAGTAAAGAATCCTTCATTGAGGGGGGAAAGATTTAATAGGAACCCGAGGGGTTACAAAGGGTACTGGGTATCAGAGGAGGTAGTTGAGGCAGGTACAATTGCAACGTTTAAGAAACATTTGCACATGTACATGGATGTGACAGGTTTTAGGATATGATGGATACGAACATGTAGATGGGGCATGTTGGTCAGAGTGGGTAAGTTGAACCGAAGGGTCAGTTTCGACGCTGCAAGATTCTAAGAAACATTTAGACAGGTTCGGAGGGATATGGGCCAATCTCAGGCAGATGAATGAATAAGTTTATTGGCCACGTATTCACATACAAGGAATTTGCCGTGGTGCTCTGCCCGCAAGTGGCAACATGACATACAGTGACAGTTAGGAATGGCACATAAAACATTAAACATTAATAATAAAACATTATCGATTAAATATGTGAATGAAATAAAATACCAGAGCAAAAGGAGGCTACAGATTTTTGGTTATTGAGTAGAGCTACTACTCGTGGAAAAATAAAACTTGTTTTTATGTCTGGCTGTGGCAGCTTTGACAGTCCAGAGTCGCCTTCCAGAGGGAAGTGATTCAAAGTGTTTGTGGCCAGGGCGAGAGGGGTCAGAGATGATCTTGCCCACTCGCTTCCTTGCCCTTGCAGTGTACAGTTCATCAATGGAGGGAAGGTTGCCGCCAATAACCTTCTCTGCTGATCGGACGATTCGCTGCAGCCTCCGGATGTCGTGCTTGGTGACTGAGCCAAACCAGACCGTGATGGAGAAGGTGAGGACATGACTCTACCATGGCCGTATAGAATTGGACCATCATTGCCTGTGGCAGATTGTGCTTCCTCAGCTGCCGCAGGAAGTACATTCTCTGTTGTGCCTTTTTGACTGTGGAGTCGATGGTGGCCCTCCATTTAACGTCCTTGGAGATGATGGTTCCCAGGAACTCAAAAGACTCCACAGATGTGACTGTGGTGTTGTTGAGTGGGGTGAGGGGAGGGGGACTCATGTAGATGAGGGATCTTGGAAGGCATGGGCAAGTTGGGCTGAAGGGCCTGTTTCCATGCTGTATTACTCTATGACTCAATCGCTTTCTCTTGATACAAAAAGGAAAAGAGTGAACTAGGCAAGGAAGTGGACGATAACTCAGGCTGATGGTGTGCGAGTGCAGAGAGGAAGCACTGCTTGACAGGAACTGGAGTAGAGTGCCAAAAGTACATCTTAAACTGGTGAAGAGTAAAAGGAACCATTTTGAATGGGTTCAATGAGCAAAAAACTGACTGCACCTAAATTAGGGTTCATTTTCCTTCTAACCAGCTGGAGCAAAAATCAAAAAGCAAATCTCACATCAATCGCTGCGGAAATTATATTAGGAACAAATGTCTGTATCGCTGACACTAGAAATGGTGAGTTAGATTATTGCCACAAAGCGTCAGAGTTCTTGATCGTAACGTGTGCACAGTGGAGTCAATGGCTACTGAGTCAAGAGAGCTTTGTTGTCAGGTGTCCCAAATAGGACAATGACATTCTTACTTGCTGCAGCACAACAGAATAAGTAAACATAATACAAAACGGAAGATAAAAGTTCAGTGTGTCTATAGGCCATAGATACACAATAAACACACACATAACTTGTACTTGAGAGTACAGTTTATAATTTGAAAGTGAGTTAATTGCTGGTGAACATGAAAATGCCCTTTGCTCTTGACGCTGGGAAATGCAGCATCTTAAAATGTTGATGATAATGATGCTGCTGTCAGAAGGGCCATGCATGATTTGCCCTGCCATGGACTACATTGTACGGGAAACGGATTGCATTCCATGGGAAATGCATTAGCGTGTACTTAAAGCACAGTACTTTTAAGGTGCGCTTTACCTTTATTCTTCAGGTGTTACACTTGGGTGCAGGAGTTATTTGTGAGCAAATTTGGCATCGGATCTAACCTCGAGTAAAAATAATAAAATGACTTAGAAGCAGAAAACAAAATCCAACACGAACAAAGCTGGAAAACCTCCAAGAAGGAAGTACTGTGGGCATAGGAAAACCCTGAGTGAAGTGTGGCCAGTGACAGAAGTTATTAAGCAAAAATAAAAGAGATAACAAGTCAATGCAAGACTTTTAGACCAGAGGGACTAGAGTAGATGAGGCATGTTGGTCAGCATGGGCAATTTGGGACGAAGGGCCTGTTTCCACACTGCATGACTCTATGACTAACTTGGTCTTTCTACTGAGTTAAGTATACAGTATGCTATACAACTTAGAAATGACATGAAACAAAAATCACATGAATCCAAATAATAGCTTCTTCGTTCGAAGCTGGGGCCTCAAGCTTGTGCGGTTTCTCAGAAGCTTCACGGTCAGTTAAAAAAATGAACACGGTAGTTTGCAATACTTCCCAATATGCAACAAGGCCTAGAATTTATTTTAGCATCAACAAGACTAGCAGACTTTGCAACTTCAATTCATGTAAATCTCATCTCTTGTAAATCGGCTGCTTGTAAATCTCATCTCCTCTAATGGAAAATTATTGACAAAACTATCCCTCAGAAGTAGCACATGAGCTTAACATTTAGTAAAACAATTGATAAAAATGACAAAATGGTTAACTGCAGTGGGAAAGGAAACAATCAGGATTGGGAAACTACTCAAGCAGGAATGACCGAGCAGGTCATTTAACATGCAATCTAACTAACCATGACATTTCTTCATCCCAACCCCCACCACTAGTCTGAAGAAGGGACCCGACCCAAAACGTCGCCTATCCATGTTCTCCGGAGATGTTGTCCCGCCCACTGTTCCAACTCTTTGCATTTTCTTGGTAAGCCAGCATCTGCAGTTCCTTGTATCTCTCTTTTATTTATGCGTTGATATATCGAGCTCAAATAAAGAGTAAATCCTGGCTCCACCCCTTGAGGGGAAACAATTCTGAATAAAGTCTTGAATTTAATTTAAATAGTTACGTAAACATTGATGCTGAGGCAATTAGAAAAAAGGGGAAGAAGCAAACAAATCAAATAAACTAGTGTGAATGGGTGATTAATGGTTGGCGAGGACCTGGTGGGCTGAAGGGCCTGTTTCCACGCTGTGTCTCTAAGCTTAACTAAATTAAATCTATTTATTCCTTATATATTATATATTCTTTATTTTCACACGAAATACCCAAATTTTTGAAGAATGGTCTCGACCCGAAACGTCGCCTATTCCTTCCCTCCATAGATACTGCCTCACCCGCTGAATTTCTCTAGCATTTTTGTCTACCCAAATATTAGTAGTATATTTACTGATGTGCTATGTAAGCAGATTGAATTCATCCAACTGTAATGGTAAGAAAAATATCATCTACAATTTGTCAAGAATCTGTCACAACCTTCTGTACAAATGCACATTAGGAAATACTTACAGACTGGCAGCTATCGGTTTATGTTTGTTTGGGTTACGTGAATAAATTTAGTAATAGGAGAGGAGCTAAAATTAATTTTAATATCAGCGTAGTACAAGAGTTAAATTTATATTTTGAGAAATAGAAAATGCAATTTTAACGGGGTCAGCAGTTTATTGAGGAGGAAGTTGAGATGAAGCAATTATTTTAAATTATTTACAAGATATGGAGAGCACAGGCTCCACGATTGGTGGCATAAACTTTCTATTCTATTGTTGCTTCTTTAATGAACTTGAAATGAGTGCTTGTAGGTAAGGATGGATGACCAGCCATGATCACATTGAATGGCGGTGCTGGCTCGAAGGGCCAAATGGCCTACTCCTACATCTATTGTCTATTGTCTATTGACAGTGGCGACAATTTTTGCTGTCGTAGGTTGATGTAGGTGTTGTCGTAGGTTGTCATAGGTGCTGTCGTAGGTGAATCCCATTAAAACTAGTCCCTGGCAGTTGTCTAAAGTCGCCTAAGTGGGATAGGCCCATTACCATACTTGAACTAGCATTTTACTGTTGGAGTTGTCACCATATAACTACTACCAAGGCCTTCAGCAACACAATTTCTGACTCTCTCTGAATTGATCTTGGATAGTCTTAATGCCTGCTGATTCTTTCCCCCGTAAACACTTCACATGAATGAACACCATTTTAACCACAGTTCTTGTTTAAGTCTGCACAAATCGTATGAAAATGGTGTGAGGGGCATGCAGGAAGCTGAACGCCTACCCTCATAAGCATCTCTTTCAAGAGGTTTTGCAACTTCACCTCGTCAGAATTCGATTTCAAATCGAAGCTGCAATACCTTTTTTGAACAAATAATTGTCTGACATGACAGCAATCCTTTCCCTCCCTTACGCTTGTCAAATAGACAAAAGCAAAAATAAAGTTGATCCCGAAGGGTGAAAAGAATAAAGATCAACTCTTGTCCAAGTTGAGGGTCAAAGTACATCAGGTTAAGAATTATTGCGAGATATCCATACTAACTAAATGGAGAACTGCAAATGAAAACAGAAGTGGACTAAACAAATGGCCATAGTATTTTGTAATGATAGAAAAAAAAAAGAAATTCAAATAGTTGAACAAAAACTGTATAAACATGAATTAGATAAAAAGTATGTTTAGTTCACAATTATCTATCTCCCTTAAACCAGGGGTTTTGCTGAGTTTAAAATAAAAACAGATAAATGCTGTCAGGCAGAATCTGCAAAAGAGAAGCAGAGTTAATGTTTCAGGTCAAAGTCGCATTTTCTGTTTTTGTTTCATACATTCAGCATCTGAAGTCATTTTTCATCTGCTGCTGCATTGAAATAAATTGCCGAAACAAGTTACAACAAAAATACTGGTTTGTGTGTCGAGCAGGACCTTTAACAAAAAGAGAGGGCAATTCAACTTTTCATAACTATTTAAAGCAATGAACTGGATTAACTGAAACATAAAATGAAAGTGCACAGTTGAGCAGCACATTGGCGCAGCTGATAGAGCTGCAGTCCCACAGTGCCAGAGACCTTGGGTTCGATCCTGACCTCGGGTGCTGACTGTGTGGAAATTCCGTGCACATTCTTCTTGTGAATGTGTCCCCGTGGGTTGCCTCCCATTTCCCAAATAGGTGCGGTTTTGCAGGCTAATTAGCCTCTGCAAATTGCCCCAAGTGTGTAGGGAGTGGTAGAGAAAGTGAGATAAGATGGAACTGGTGTGAACAGATGATCGATGCTCGGCATGGGCTCGGTGGGCCGAAGTATCCATGCTATATCTCTAAACTAAACAGAAATCTTTTTCCAACCGTGTTGCTTTCCTCGCGTTTTCAGTGACACATTAACAGCTACAGAAGTTGAGACGAAGCTTAAATCACCTAACAATCAAATATCATTAATTCATTCATTCAAGAGACCTAAACCCAGTGTCCCACTAATTCAGTGAATCAGTTAAAATACCTTTTGCAGCAAACAATGGGCCATTATGGGCTCCACCCTGCCGGAGGTCATCCATTGTCAGCCCTCATTTGTTCTGGCCTTTTCTCACCTCCACTCTTTATCTGGCCCCCTCTACCCCAACACTACTTTCAGTCTGACTTTTGACCCAAAACGTCACCTATTCTTTTTCTCCAGAGATGCTGCCTGACCTGCTGAGCTACTCCAGCATTTTATGTCTATCTTGAGTAGATATTCAGTATAAACCAGCATCTGCAGTTCCTTCTTACTCAGTTAAAAGGTAACCAGGAGTGGACCAGGTATTTTTGTTTCCAGCCACTTTGCATGGAAACACATGCAATCTCTGCTAACCAACTCAAAACAGTGCACTCATATAGCTCACAAACTCTGTGTTGTACAGTCAATGTAGACATTCAATTTTCCTTCAGACCCTCAGTCTAGGCAACCACAATCACCAAAGATGGTAATGAAAGCAAAGGTATTCAAAGCTAAGGGAGCTGAGCACCATAGTGATCACAGCATGTTTGAGCGCTGAGATTCAGACTCATTCTCAGCAACATTTTACTCTCTAGTCTCCAGATAATAGCACTGAGGAGTTTAAATTAAGTTAATAAAAGACTTGATTTAAATACAATTGTGAATGATGGGGACAATGGCGGTATCAGATTGAAATGCTGGACAAGCTACTGGAATGGGGAGAGGTTTCTGCACGAACACAAAAGAAAATCATTTTATGTTCCAATTCATTTGGTTCATCTCATTAAGTAGGTGTGATGGCAATGATAGTCGGTAATAGATAACAATAATTTATGTAGGAAAAAACACAAAGAGCTGGAGTAACTCAGCGGGTCAAGCAGCATCGCTAGAAACCATGGATAGGCGATGTTTTGGGTTGGGACCCCTTCTTCAGACTCTGAACATAATATATTTTGGAATAGATGCACAGAGTCTTTTTCCCCAGAATAATCGAATCAAGAACCAAAGGACATAGATTTAAGGTGAGATGGGAAAGATTAAATAGGGATCATAGCACTTTATCTTTTGGTCACAAAACAATCCTCTAATCACACTGTTCCTGCACAGCTACTGTCAACTGATAGACAAAGTGGAAATGGCTGAGGGAGATATTTTCCTACAATTTGGGTAGCTCAGCCTGGCTTTACTCCGTCAGCCAAGTGAAACCCCATTCATCACCAAGTAATGGCAAACATCATCAATAATGCAATCGAGCATCAGCCGCTCATCAATGTCGGGACATTAAACCCTTTCCTAATGTTGCCCGAGTCTAAACAGGGACAAAAGAGCTTAACTCCATTAATTCAGTGTTCGATTCTATGTGTGATTTTTCAACCGAAGAAGCTGTCTTGCCTTCGTAGGGCATCACTTAGTGAATATTTTAGTTGATGGCAAGTTTGAGCCATACAAATGTAATGTAACAACCTTCCCAATAATAAAAGTTCTAAATTAATATTCCGGATGTTCAAAGGCAGGAACATCGTTGAACCTCCAACCAGCAGGTTCTTGGCGGACACGGTTGACCATAACCTATTTTGGGACTGTAGAAGGATGCGGCCAAATGGGATTAGGACAGGTGGGCATCTCCATCACCATGGACGAGGTGAGCCGAAAGGCCCATTTCTGTACTGTGCTTTGCTATGATTAGTAGGTTAACCTATGATGAGCGTTTGTCGGCACTGGGCCTGTACTTGCTGGAGTTTAGAAGAATATGGGGGGACCTCATGTCAAGGACCATTCTCTTAGAGTTGGTGGCAATCCCGGGGAATTCCCAGGGATCGCTTGCACCACTACAGCTGGTGTTGAGTGCCGAGAATATTTTCCATTTACTTAATTCCAACTAAATTCATGTTTATAAGTTCTTTAGTAATAGGAGCAAAATTAGACTATTCGGCTCATCATGTCTACTCTGCCAATCAACCGTGGCTGATCAATCTTTCTCCCTCAACCCCATTCTCCTGCCATCTCCCCAAAACCCCATGACAATCAAAAATCTGTTAATCTCCGCCTTAAAAATATCCATTGACTTGGCCATGACAGCTGTCTGTGGCAATGATTTCCACAGATTCACCATCTTCTGACTAAAAAGATTGTGACCAATTTCTTGTGACCAACAAAATTCTTCCTCATCCTGTTTCTAAAAGTACGTTCTACTATTCTGAGGCTATGGCCTCTGGTCCTGGACTCTCCCACTGGTGGAAACTCTCTATCCACATCCACCACTCTATCCAGGCCTTTCACTATTCATTAAGTCTCTCCTCATCCTTCTAAACTCCAACGAGTACAGCCCAGAGTTGTCAAAAAGCTCATCATATGTTAACCTAATCATTCCTGGGATAATTCTTGTAAACCTCCTCTGAACATCCTTCCTCAGATATGGGGCCCAAATCTGCTCACAATACTCCAAATATGGTCTGACCAGCGCCTTATAAAGCCTCAGCCTAAATTACTTGAAAAAGGCTCGTGGACCCGGTGTACTTGTTAAATATCTTTCCACTCCCAAGCATGGACCACGCACTGCCAGGTTGGGAACTACTGATCTACAAGTTATACCTATTTAACAGCATTTGCAAAAGCACCGCCTCTCAAAGGACAGGGCAGCAGGCAAAACGGAAATGCCACCACCCATCAAGTTCTTCTGCTAATCGCATACAGATCCTAATTTGGGAATGTATCACCATTCCTTCAACATCACTAACCCAATGCTGTGGAGCTCTCTACCGCAAAATGCAGTGGGAGTACATATGGGCTGCAGTAGTTCAGGAACGCTTCTCACCACAACTTTCTCAAGGCCGTTTAAGAGCAGCCATTAAATGCCGGTTTTATCAGCATAGCTCACATTGAATAAACAAATCCCAGCTACACACCATCAAGTGACACCAAGTGGAGGTGGGGCCGCTGAATGAATGGGAAATGTTACGCTCTCTCTGAGATCCCTTATAAGAAATGCATGTCATAAATGTAGGTTAAACTTCTATTATATATTCTAAAAAGATTTAATTTTGAAATGACAAATAATTTCTACACTTTTGAAATTATCTTTCTGGATTGATTGCCTTTTAGAGATCTAAAGTTCTTTAAAAGCCCAGGTATGAAGGGAATCTGAGGGTGAATCTTTTCACACAGAGTGTGGGTAGAGTCTGGACTGTGCATGATTTAAGCATCCAGACAAGCACCTGAATGCCCCAGGTATAGAAGGCTCTGGACCTGATGATGCTAAATGCGATTAGTCTAAACGGTCACATACACATGGTCAGCTGAAGGGCCTGCTTGCTGCTGTATGACTAAACCTGTCTCAATGACTAATGTAGAAATAAAGAACTACAGATGCTGGTTAATAGACAAAGGGACAGATAATCCTGGTCAGGCAGCAACCCTGGAGAACATAGATCTATGACGTTTTTCATTGAAACCCTTCATCTGTCTGAAGAAGGGATTCAACCCAAAACATCACCTATCATCCATATTCTCCAGAAATGCTGCTTGACCTGCTGAGTTACTCTAGCACTTTGTTATTTTGTGTCTCATTGAGTAGGTCCAGCTCTAACCATATAAAGTGCTTTAAAAGATTGGTAATAGCTCTCATCAATAAAAACACGATCTCAGGATTCTATTCATTGCCTTCAACGCCATGAAACTGCGGGAGGTTCACCCAGTGAACAAAGGTGGATGGGCAAGGAGAGGGACATCTGGCTCATAGGCTGACCCACATGTCCAGGACAAGCAATAGCTGGAGTCCTTGCAGCAGCTTGGGGCTTACCTGGAATGGGCACTGCTCATAATACCTAGTGGACTTTGAAAATGGTGCCAAACATGGAGCCTTTTGCATGCAGGATCAGTAGACTATTTCTGTACAATTTGCCAATCAGGAATGTGCTTAGGTATGGCAATACTCTACTGAACCGTTTGCAAGAAAATAATTTCACTGTGCATTTGCACATGTGACAATAAAAACATAATTGAACTATTGAACATGCTCATCTGTAAACTCCTGGATCTTGCCCTTCAGGCCCCCCATCTGCAACAGGCTTCTAGTCTTCCAGATTGGCAGATTCCTTTTCAGTTAGAAAAAAGGAATTTATAACGATTTGGGTCGAGACGTCACCTATTCCTTTTCTCCAGAAATGCTATCTGACCTGCAGAGTTACTCCAGCTTCTTGTGTCTGTTTGACTACAATCCTTGCATCATTCCACTCTCTTCAACCCACCACCGTATCTATGTTGGTATTTACCATTACTATATGTGATACTGTTTATTTTATAAGCTTCACGCAAATAAAGACCTTCATTGCACCTTGGTGTTTATGACAATAAACTAATCTGAAGCTGAATTTATGGGAACCTTGTTTCTTCAGATGTATAATAATACCTGTTCAATTTTCACATGTTGCCTTTATCTTAAAGGAAGAGATGGTGGGTTTCTCTTTTGTTCATATTTTCACATGAAATGAAAGGAGGCCATTTAGATCATCGAGTCTTTGCTGGCCCTCAGTGCATCCCCAGCAGTTCCATGTTTCTTTTATTTCCCTGTAACTGGTTCTCTCCTGCCACCCACCTGTATGGGGAGCAATTTATAGTAGCCAATTAGCCCCGGATTAGTCTTTTGCTGCTCTTGTTTCCAGGAAAACAGGTTGCCCTTTACAACATTTTTAAGATCAATGTCCATGACACAGAGCTAATAAGAAGAAAAGGTGCTCGTATACGAGTGCTGGTCTCTGCTAAGCTAATGCTCCATAAAATGCTACAATTGACCATACAGGAAGAGACAGTTATCAATTAGAATTTTAATTGCTATCTGGGATAGATTGTGTGCGACAGTTTGTGTCTCCAGTGTGACGCCACTGAATTATTACATAATCTGCCCATATTCAGTTATCTGAATGGCTGCTTAAATAGCTTCAGAGAATGCGCTGAAGAATTAGACAAACATGAATCACTGTATTTGAGAGACAGATGAGCTGCAGAGGTTTGTTAAAGGCTAACATCAAAAGCAAACCGGCATGAGAAGGTTAATGATGTCAACAACAGACTGAATTAAATGGTACACTCTTTAACGGGAGAAAATGCCTGGATTTGAAATGTCACAAAATACAAAGTGCTTGAAAAACTCAGTGGGCCAGGCAGCATCCAGCCAGCAGAAGGAATGGGCAGGCGACGTTTCCAGGCTGGACCCTTCTTCATATTGCGAGGAAAGGACCCGACCTGCAATGTCGCCTAAGATAGACATAAAATTCTGGAATAATTCAGCAGGTCAGGCAGCATCTCTGGAGAGAAGGAATAGGTGATGTTTTGGGTCAAAACCCTTCTTCAGACTGAGAGTCAGGGGAGAGGGAAATTAGAGGCATGAGAAAGTTCAGGACAAATCCGATCCGGCTCCAATGACCAAGGAAAGGTGGAGCCCTACATTTATGGCTGTGATAACGAAGGAATACATGGATGCGAACAGTGAAATTGGCAGGACGACTAGGGTGGGGGATGCACGGATAGAGAGGGAATGCGGGGGTTAATTGAAATTAGAGAAATCAATATTCAACTGCTGGGTTGTAAGCTGCCCATGCAAAATATGAGGTGTTGTTCCTCCAAATTGCGTGTGGCTTCACTCTGACAGTGGAGGAGGCCCAGGACAGAAAGGTTTGGGAAAGGGAAGGGGAGTTAAAATGTTTTAAGTCAAGTGAGTCCACACCAAGAACAACAGACATCGTAGACAAGGTTGGAGGAGGTGCAAGTAACCCACTGCCTCAGCTGAAAGGACTGTCGGGATCTCTGGATGTAGTTCACTTGTCCATGCATGGTTTCACTGATGTAAAGGAGGTTACAATCAGGAGCATCTGAAGCAGAATTGCTTAGTGACTTCCTACGCATTTGCAAATTCAGTTTAGTGGGAATGATTGTGCATGGAGCAGAAAGTATCTACCCAAACAACTCTTGAAATGTCACCCTTTAACCCGTGTAATTGGTGTTACGCGCAACTGCCACAATAACTTATACAACATTAGGAGACCATAAAGAACTGACAGCCTTTGGTTTCAGAGACCCGTACTCCTAGCTCTCATTCCCCATCGAGTCATCAGTATCAAAAATTGCATCTCACCGTTTCTGAACTAAATACATGGAAGTAATACAATCCTTTCAGATTTGTTTATTAAATTACTAACTCGTCCAATACAACAGTACCACAATGAAAACAATAGCCTGATCGGAACAACCGTCACCAACACACCTTTTGAATGACGACAGATAAATAATTTCCCTCTGCTTAAGTACAAAAGTCACATGGCACTGAATTGACGGTGAAAGTTCATCCAGTGCATGAAGTGTCTATATTGATGGTTCTGCTATGCAATGGGATGGGCTGGGTGAGACAAGTAAGACTGCAGCACATTTTCTTTCAAAGAAAATACCATTGTTCTCTATTTTAAGCAGGAATCTATTTCCTCTTGGATATGTGACAATTATGCAAGCCATTCCCCTAAATACAGGCATAAAGTAAAAAGTTAAGTGCTGGGTTTATTGTAGTACTTTTATTCATCAATGAGCCCGAGGATAATCTGGATGTTAATGAGATTCTGATTATGTTGCATCATATCAGGCCTTTCTACTCTATTAGTCATTCAACACTAATACACAATTATTGTCCAAAACAGCAAAAGCTCACTTATATAGTGAATGAGACCAAGTTGATGGAGGGGCAACACAGGAGGAATTATTGGACTAAAAGAAAGTCAGCACCAAGGAAGTGCCCAGGGTGATCTGTCAGCAACCAAAATATTTGATTAACTTGCATTTGTCAATGGGACAATCCCAACTCACTGATACTGATTGAGGCAACATCTTTCAAATGGGTGCTTTACCAAAGCATGTGTAGGATGTCAACTCTCAGGTGGGTGTGGAAGCATTGTTGAGTAGAACATGTAGATGAGTGAGAGATTGAAGGGTGTTGCAAGAGAGGGTCTAGGGTAATAGCAGGATATTGGTCAACGCTATGAATTAGTTACGTAAGTGGGGGGGTGGGTAGTGATGAGTCTGTTCAGAGTGCTGGTTGGTAATCAGGCTGGGGAGGGTGCAATTGGATATTGGGGTGGTGGTGGTGGTTGATCAGTGGACAGGAATAGGGATGGTCCAGTTGACAGGTGCTGGTCCATCAACTATTCCAGTTCAAGCAGTTAATGGTGCTTCCTTGGTGCTTGCCCCAGGTTAGCCAGGCCTTTCCTTCACTGCTGCTTCTCTGTCGATCTTGCTACTCCCTCTGCTTATCCGTGTCCTGGAGTAACTCAGCGGGTATGGCAGGAAATCTCTGGAGGAAATGTGTAGGAAGGAACTACAGATGCTGGTTATATGCCAAGGATAGAAAAGGGTTTTGGTTCGAGACCATTCTTCAGACTGAGGTCAATCTGAAGAAGGGTCACGACCCCAAATGTCACCCATTCCTTCTCTCCAGAGATGCTGCCTGTCGCGCTGAGTATCGCCTGCATTTTGTGTCTAACATTTCCGGAGGAAATGGATAGGCGGCATTTCGGGTCAGGACCCTTCCTCAGATGCAGAAACTTCACCTATCCATGTCCTCCAGAGATGCTGCCTGACCCGCTGAGTTAGTCCAGCACTTTGTGTTAGATGCCAGATTATTAAACACTTTTCCGTCACAGAAATCCAGGAAAACAAAACTGAAATGCAAAGAACGTAATCTGTAATGGGAAATAGGAAAAGGGATGGGACAACACAAGAACGAGCTGAAGAAGTCTACATGACCCGAAGCTGCAGTCATTCAATAAGATCACCTCCTGACCTGTACTTCCAGCTCACTTTCTTGCTCAGTCACGATTTCACTTATTTCCCTGGGTGTCATTATATACTCAAAATTAAATGCACAAAAGTGCGCCTCTGTATAATTTGTGTCCTTGAAATGGTGCTAGTTGAAACTGTTGGTTGTTATTTAACACGCTATACCGGATTAACAGAGCAATCTCTGCTATGCGTCTCGTTGAGTCACCCAATGGTAACTTCAGGCAGCGGTTCGTTTTAAAGAAGTGAGCGGTGCCTACAAAGGGTCATTAAAGAGCCTCTGCAAGGCAGGTCTACGAACATTTTGTTCGCTGACGCATGGCTAGGAAGTTCAGAACTGCAGATGATCCAGGATACGAGTCAAGTGACCCCACACGAGGCAAGGCCTTTCCATTGGGCGCTTTGCCAATGCAAGACACATGGTGGATATCAATTACAGTTAGGATTCAGATGAGGGTAGAAGCATAAGGGGTTGGGCTAGTATGTAGACAATCTTGGGTGAGGGAGGGGCTGTTGATTAATGCGAGGAACCAGTTGGGAGGAGGGGGTAGGTGAGGAATCATTGTGGATGGTGTCTGGGGATCAGCTGGCAATTAGATTCTAGGATGCACAACAATGTGCCACCATGTCTTCCCATATTGAGGCAATATTATTTTGTGCACGATGTATTCTAATGTTGATTTGACAAAAAACTCTTGCCTTTCACAATCTCTGGATGTCTCTGGATGATTTACAGCCAGCAAAATAGTTTTGAGGTGCATTCACCATTTTAATACAGGAAGTGTACAGCACATTTAAGCACAAGGTTGAGAAAATCAGTAGTGGTGGGACAGGTTGAGGAATAAATATTGACCAGGTCTCTAAATATAATGCCTTAGCTCTCCTTCCAATGACTTATGGGGTATTTTAACATCAACCTGAAAGAGCTGAAGGGGCTTTGGGTTAAAGTCGCACCCGATTGAGGGCAACAAGTGCGACACAGTGGAGCGATGGTGGAGCTGCTGCCTTGTAGCACCAGAGACACGATTTTCATCCTGACAATGGGTGCTGTCTGTACGGAGTTTGTACTTTCTCCCTGTGACCGCATGAGTTTTCTCTGGGTGCTTCGGTTTCCTCCCAAAAGCTGGAGAACCTCAGCGTCTATGGAGCGAAGGAATAGGCGACCCTTCTTCAGACTCATATTGGGGGGGGGGGGGGAGGGGGCGGGAAAATGAAAGGAAGAGGCGGAGACAGTAGGCTGTGGGAGAGCTGGGAAGGGGAAGGGAAGGAGGGAGAATGCAAGGGCTACCTGAAATTGGAGAAGTCAATGTTCATACCGCTGGAGTGTAAACTACCCAAGCAAAATATGAGGTGATGTTTCTCCAATTTACGGTGAGCCTCACTCTGGCAATGGAGGAGACACAGGACAGAAAGGTTTGATTCGGAATGGGAGGGGGAGTCGAAGTGCCGAGTCACCGGGAGATCAGGTTGGTTGTTGCGAACTGAGCGGAGGTGTTGGGCGAAGCGATCGCCAAGCCTACGCTTGGTCTCACCGATGTAGAGCAGATGACACCTGGAACAGCGGATGCAATAGATGAGGTTGGAGGAGGAGCAGGTGAACCTCTGCCTCGCCTGTAAAGACTGCTTGGGTCCTTGGATGGAGTCGAGGGGAGAGGTAAAGCGACGTGTAGCATTTCCTGCATGTATTGAGTCAGTTATTGATCAACCCTAGATTAAAGCTTATTCTCAGGATTAAAGGAGGGTAGTAGGGATGCATCTGGCTTATTGGCAGAGTTTACCATTTCCCATCTTCCACACATCGCCACCGAGATGAAGTCTGTAATCTCAGGATAGATCTGGCAGCGAAGGTGTGGACTGCCAATGAAATCTTCAATCTGAAACGTTTCTTTCTCCCCTGATGATGCCTGAGCATTGAGCAATTATCTCTGTTTATTTCAGATTTCCAGAATCTGAAGTTTTACACTTTTCAAAACTGTGGCATTCCTTGGTATTCCTAAACGTCAATGGGAAGGCCACCTGGACGGGACAGGTGAGTTAGCCTGAAGAAGGGTCCCATCCTGAAACATCACCTGTCCTTTTCCCACAGCAGATGCTGCCTGAGCCACTGAGTTGCTCCAGCGCTTTGTGTTTTGCTCAAGATTCTAGCATCTGCAGCTGGTTGTGTCTCCAAGTGTGTCCCTTTAGCAGCCTCGACCTGCCCCAGTGTCAGAGGCAGTGGCCTGTGAGACTGTGGGTCTCACACATTAGCAACCAAATCTCCAGAAGCTATCCAGGCTGCGCTGCTTTGCTGGGTCCCTGCAGGTGTCCCACCTCTGCATACATACATCGGTGTAAGAGGCAGAAAGAAATGTCCCGGCTGAAACAACTTTCCTTCTCAAATATTCTGTTTTACTGGAATCGAAACACAAAGCCCATAAAGAGAGGACACTGCATAATCTAAATTTCAGGTTAGACCCTCTCCACATACACAGAAGAATTTGACCCCATCCATGTTAATTACTCCCGTACAGCAAGTGTGGCTTAGTTTAGTTTGTTATTGTCACGTTGTTTGTATGCTATCCAGCCAAAGAAATGATTATACATGAATACAAATAAGCCATGCACAGTGCACAGGTAAAGGATACAACTTTTAGTGCAAAATATAACATTGAAATCCAGTAACGATAATTCAAAGGTCTCCAATGTGTGAGGCGGGAGTGCATTGATGCAGATTTATTTATTTCAAATATATTTTTAATTGAACCTTCTACTTGTATAATTAGACACAGTCTGAAGAAGGGTCCCCACCTGAAACGTCACCTATCCATGTTCTCCGGAGATGCTGGCTGACCTGCTGAGTTACTCCAGCATCTTGTGCCTTTTTCTGGATAATGAGACAGACAGTCGCTTGCCCTGTTCATATGAGTCTCCTATCGTCTGTCGCAGCTAACGATTTGTTTTGCATTTCTAATTGCTGCAAGTTTCAAGCTAAATACTTGCAGGAAGTCTGTGGGTGAACACAAGTACGATAATCCTTTAGGAAAGAGATGAGGAGGAATATCTTTAGTCAGAGGGTGGCAAATCTGTGGAATTCATTTTCACAGAAGGCTTTGGAGGCCTTCTGTCAATATTTTTAAGGCAGAGATAAATAGATTCTTGATTAGTATGGGTGTCAGGTGTTATGGGGAAAAGAAAGGAGAATGGGGTTAGGAGGGAGAGATAGGTCACCCATAATTGAATGGCAGAGTAGACTTGATGGGCCCAATGGCCTAATTCTGCTCCGATCACTTATGACCTTGTGAATGGCTAGTGCCATTTGTCAACTGCTGACTGCAGAATGTGGGCATGTACTGAATCCAAACTGAGAAAAACAGGTAACATAACAGGTGGCATCATGTTATGAATATTGTGGGCTGAAAGTCCTGTTACTGTGCTGCACCTTTCTATGTTCTATCTCACCAATTAAATGGAAAAAATACTCCATTTGTAATAAAATATATTTGCCATATTATCACATAGAGTGCTGCAAAAAAATAAAATATGTGCAGCCTGCAGCTACATTCTGACCGCTCTGCTTATTTTAATGTGCGCAGTTTAAATCTATTTTATAATTTCAGTTGAATTCTGTATCTTCAAATGACTGCCACCGAACAAAAGTCGGCATAATCGCTGTTGAACACATTCTCTAAGATACATTCCATCCCTTTCCCTACTCAATCTTAACATTCGATCTCGTTCTCCTGTTACAAGGAGAGCGATGTATAATTGGAACAGAGTTGGGAAACACCGTTCGCAATTTGGAAGGAGCCAGAGGGATTGATTGATAATTCTGTCATTCTGATCGCGCTGCTACTCTGTCATCCGGGCACTTCCTGCCCCTCACTAATTTCTCTCAAATAGCACCATTCCTTTTTGTGAGGGAAACCATTGTTGCCTCAAATCATCTCTTTTGCACAAAGTATCCCAGCTTCTCTCAGATCCAATCTAAGAGCAGGGATGGGGGGGGGGGGGGGGGGGAATGAGGGGCGGCACGGTGGCGCAGCGGTAGAGTTGCTGCCTTACAACACTTGCAGCGTCAGATACCCGGGTTCGATCCCGACTACAGGTGCTGTCCGTACGGAGTTTGTACGTTCTCCCTGTGACCGTGTGGGTTTTCATCGAGATCTTCGGTTTCCTCCCACACTCCAAAGACGTACGGGTTTGTAGGTTAATTGGCTTGGTATTAATGTGAAAATTGTCCCTAGTTTGTGTAGGATAGTGTTAATGTGCGTGATCGCTGGTTGGTGCGGGTACAGTGGGCCGATTGGCCTGTTTCTGTGCTGTATCTCTAAAACTAAAGCTAAACTAAAACTGTAGCACGGAGGCTCTTATGAAGCAGCTGGTTTCCATTGTTAGAACAGCACAAGTCAATACTATTTCACTAAAGCATAGAAGTAGATAACGGAAACATCCATGGGCAAGCTCCCATTAACTGAGGACAAAGCTCAAATGCTCACAGAAAGCCAGTCACAACCTGGATGTATGGGAGATTCCAACAGCTTCACTGCAACAACTATTTATTTGTGATCTTGAAGAGAGAAATATTATGGTACATCAACTGGCAAGTCAGCAGTTTTGATTGTAATACCTCGTAACAATTACAATCTGAAATTTGTTTAAAGCTTAAAAGGTAATTGATTAATATAATACCTCAGCATTAAAAAAAAAAAATCCACGGTAAGTAATTTAACAGAACAGACAAAAATGTTGTGGCTCATTATTTCTGTGGTTCATAATATCCCAGGAAAGGATTCTTCTTCCCTTTTGTTGCCTTAATATCAATAAATGTCAATAACAGTGAACCGCAGATATAAAGCCGTATTGCATTGAGCCCATCTTGTTTTGTCTCAGCATACCAATTTTGTCTTGCAACCTTATGCTTTTCCTCAGAAAGCAGAAGAATAGACCATCACCCAAGGAGCCACACCACCTGGCCATGCTCACATTTCACGTCTGCCATCAGGAAGATGGTACAGGAGCCCGAATACTCTAAAACTCAGGTTCTTCCCAACAAAAGACATAATTTGAAGCAGCTATCTTTTCCCTCACAAAAAAGGAATAGTGCTATTTGAGAGAAATTAGTGTAGGTAGTAGGCTATTGAATGCTAAACACACCAAATAAGCTCCGAACTATTAAGTTCGTTGACTGCACTTGGGACTTTGGGCTTTGTTTCTTCTGTGTGGACTACTGTATATTGGGTTTTTTTAATTTATTGAACTGTTTGTTGTTTATCATGTTATTTACTGAGTACCATGTTCACATACCCATTGTGTAAATAATCAATAGTTTCAATTGCTGTACTGTACGTTTTAATTTGGAAAAAAAATCTTCCCTATTGCAAACCGATTTCTGTTCAACTAACTTCCTCCAAAGACTTCAAAGTTTAATTTGTCATGATGAGAACTTTTTTTTCCATAAACATGCAGCTGCAAAACAACTTTAAAAATGATCAAAAGCATTTCTGGCTAATCTCTGCTGATAATATCTGATCTCAGTGGCCTGCTTAAGAGAAAACACTCAAAGGCTAATATTTGAATCGATAATAATAATTTTAAATGGCGTCAGTTTTTAATGCCTCATTATCATGGAATAAAAGTAATAAATGTTTAGCAGGCTTCTTGGTGCCATTTCCCAAGTGACAGCTGCAAGCTGTCACTTGGGAAATGGGTGGGACAGCATTAGAAAGCAAGGGCCAGATGACAGACCAAGAGTCGGGTTACATGGAGAAGTCACAGCATCACTGGCATTCAAAGTAGGGGGAAGCAGGAGCAAGAAGGTGTTAAATGTGACAGGTGTCAGGAATGGCAGGCGAGAGAATTACACTCCAATTTCCAACTTCAGCCTTTTCAGGAATCACAGCCAAGTAGAAAAGTCCCAGTCCCAGCCATGACTGGGAGTACATTTTACATTTCCATGTACTTTTATAGTTATAGTGGAAATGAATGAGACAGAGAGTAGCTTGTATCTATAATGTGCTGCCAGAGGATATGGTGGAATCAGATACAATTACCATGCTTAAAAGGTATTCAATCAGACGCTTCTTGGCAATGCATTGAAGATAATTGTCCTAAAGTGATCAAGTGGCATTGGTGTAGATGGGTCAAAATGCAAGCATGGACATGGTGGGCTGAATGGCCTGTTCCTGTGATGTCCGGCTCTATAACCCTGTGAGAGATGGATAAGAGAATTTTGGAGGAATAGCAGCACAAAACTGAGATCAGCAGGTTGCAGTTCAGCAACCCCGTGGCAATTATAGCCACAGCAACTGACACCAATCACCTTGAAGATGGAGCTGAAAAAAAATCAATTATACGTCAATATATATTTGATTCTGATGGGCGTGCAACAGAAAGAGTGTGGATAAAGATGTGTACAGAAAATAAATTAGACATTTATCGAAGGTGTGTGCTCTAAACAGGTTCCAAGAAATAACTATAAAAGTGGGTATGATTTATCTCTGGAAGAATATTATAATTGGCTACACATTACCTTGAAAATAATTGTAATCTAAACAACACCAGTTGTCTTCATATCTAGCCTCCACTCACCTGAGTTGAAAGGTTTGAAGTCACTGCATTGACATTGTAACTATGAGGGTGTCAGTGGTTGAGTTGCTGCCTTACAGTACCGGAGGCCCGGGTTTGATCCTGACTGTGGGTGCTGTCTGTACAGAGTTTGTACGTCCTCCAGGTGACCACGTGGGTTTTCGCAGAGTGCTCTGGTTTCCTCCCGCATTCCAAAGACATGCAGCTTTGTACATTAATTGGCTTCTGTAAAATGTAAATTGTCCCTTGTGTGTAGCATAGTGCTAATGTACGGGGTGATTGCTGGTCTGCACTGACAGTGGGCTGAAGGGCCTGTTTCCATGCTATCTTTAAAGTCTGAAATATCATGTGATTCTGTCGGTGAGAATACAAAGGTGAGTCACCAGGGTGTCGTCTGGATTGGAAGACTTTGGTTGTGGGAGAGATTGGATGAACTGGGCTGGTTTTCTCTGGAGTGAAGTAGGCCAAGGGACAATCTGATTGTAATACATATGTTTCATATAGAATGTGCTGTTTATATGCAACCAGCCACCAGCAGAAGTGCTAGAGGTGGGTTCAATTATGGCATTTAAAAGACGCATGGATATGTACAAGGATTGGAAAGGTTTTGGGGATAGGGCAGTTTAGAGGCAGAACAGCATAGCTGGGACCATCATGGGTGCCATAGCTACGCCTTGGAGATTCGGGTTGAGCTATGCCCATGCGGGTGCCCATAGCTCTCCTGTAGGGTGCGTCAAACAATCACTGTTCCAGGCGTACACTGGCCCTGTCCCCGAACTCTACCCCCGCTACATTGACGACTGCATCGGTGCTGCCTCCTGCACCCATGCAGAGCTCACTGACTTCATCAATTTCACAAATAATTTCCATCCTGCACTCAAATTCACATGGACCATCTCCGACATTTCCCTACCGTTTCTAGATCTCACCATCTCCATCACAGGAGACAGACTATTGACTGACATCTATTACAAACACACTGACTCCCATAGCTATCTAGGCTACACTTCTTCCCACCCTGCTTCCTGCAATGACTCTATCCCCCTACTCCCAATTCCTCTGTCTATGCCGCATCTGCGCCCAGGATGAGGTTTTCCATACCGGGTCATCAGAGATGTCCTCATTGTTTAGGGAACGGGGGTTCCCCACCCCCCCCCCCCATTTTTGACGAGACTCTCACTAGGGTCTCCTCAATATCACGCAGCCCCTCCACCCATTCGTAACAAGGACAGAGTCCCCCTTGTCCTCACCTTCCACCCCATCAGCCGTCACATACTGCAAATAATCCTCCGACATTTTCGTCACCTCCAACGGGATCCCACTACTGGCCACATCTTCCAAACTCCACCCCTTTCTGCTTTCCGCAGAGACCGTTCCCTTCGCAACTCCCTGGTCAATTAGGTTCCTTCCCACCCAAACCATTCCCGCCTCAGGTACTTTCCCCTGCAACAGCAGGCGATGCCTTTCGCCCCCTCCCCTGGTAATTTCCCCTGAAACCGCAGGAGGTCCCTTTACCTCCCCCCTCGACTACATCCAAGGATCCCGACAGTCTTTTCAGGTGCACCTCCTCCAACCTCATCTACTGTATCCATGTTCCAGGTGTCAACTCCTGTATATCGGCGAGACCAAGCGCAGGCTCGGCGATCGTTTAGCTGAACATCTCCGCTCAGTCCGCTGTAACCTACCCGATATCCCAGTTGCTCAGTACTTTAACTCCCCCTCCCATTCCCAATCTGACCAATCTGGCCTCCTCCATTGTCAGAGCAAGGCCCAGCGCAAATTGGAGGAACAGCGCCTCATATTTCGCTTGGGTAGCTTGCACCCCAGTGGTATGAACATTGACTTCTATAACTTCAAATAGCCCTGTCTCTCCATCCCCTCCCTCTTCTCCTGCCAGTCTCACTGTCTCCGACTACATTCTATCTCTGTCCTGCCCACTCCCCTGACATCAGCCTGAAGAAGGGTCTCAACCCGAGACTTCACCCATTCCTTCTCCCCAGAGATGCTGCCTGTCCCGCTGAACATAGGCTTAAGATATGAATAAAAGAGGACCTGAGGAGTAAAATTTTTTTCTTATCCAGGGGGTGGTTAGAATGCAGAAGGCCAGAGTAGATGGTGGAATCAGATCTATTACTTTGTTTAAGAGAGATTTAGACAGACAGCGAAATAAGCTAGAAGGATATGGTCCTGATGCAAGCAAATAGGATGGGGGTAGATGGCCAATAGGTTTGGCTTGGACATGATGAGATAAGGGCTCATTGCTGTACTGTACAATATTATGATTCTTTGATATGATGATCAGAAATTGTTAGGACTCGTCCACACGTCTAAATGGTTAGATGCTACAAAGCACTGAAATGTAATGTACCGGTATTGAGGGAAGACTGAGCTTAGATCCCAGTCTTCTAAAGTTCCCAGAAAAAGCATGACCATTGTAATATCTTATACATTGTTATAGAAAAAAAGAAAATCAAATCTTGCATTTAAATCTCTTTCGAATGATCTCAAGGCACATAATAGCCAATTAAATGTTTATTTAACATAGTCACTGCTTTAATATAGAAATCATGACAGTGTTTTATGCGGTCCCACCACCAACATGATAATAACCAGATAAACAGTTTGGGAATTGCTGACAGAGGGAAAGAATATTGTCCAGGACACTTAGAAATAACTCCACTGCTAGTGCCACATCATTTTGTTAGATCTACCGTTAGCCTCTGTTGAATGAGGAGATAAAGACTTTAAGACTTTTGCCTTCCATCACAGTGAGGAGGTGCCTGGTAGACTCACTGTGCTGGATGTTAAACTGTGGTCATTGGGTGTTCTGTTATTTTATGGAAGATGGAAAAATGGCTGCTGGAGGTGAGAGTAAACGCTGGCGCCACTATCTGCCGCTGCTCTCTCTCCGAATTATGTATTATTGCTGTATTTATATGCTTGTAATTTGCTTGTTTTAATTGTATGGTGTCCTTGAGTGCTCTGAAAGGCGCCCATAAATAAAATGCATTATTATTATTATTATTATTATTATTATTATTATTATTATTATTATTATTAATACTAAAAAGTGGCTAGCTTTTAAAATATAGCATTACTTCAATAGTTCACGTCCTGGATCAAGTCAAGAGTGTTACATTGTCAAATGTCCAGAAAGGGAACAATTAAATTTTTACTTGCAACAGCACAGCAGATATGTAAACATCTTACTCTGTAAAACCCATAATAAACAGCAAAAAAAAAGTTCAGTATATTAAAAACAGACATAGCGCAGCACGGTGGCGCAGCGATAGAGTTGCTGTCTTACAGCGTCAGAGACCACGTTCGATTCTGACTACAGGTGCTGTCTGTACAGAGTTTGGACGTTCTCCCTGTGACCTGCGTGGGTTTTCCCCGGGAGCTCCAGTTTCCTCCAACGCTCCAAAGACATATAGGTTTGTAGGTTAATGACTTTGGTAAAATTGTCCCAAGTGAGTGTAGGGTGGTGCTAGTATATGGGGTGGTCACTGGTCGGCACGGACTCGGTGGGACGAAGGGCCTGTTCCTGTGCTGTATCTCCAAACTAAACTAAATAAATAGACAATGATAGTGCAAAAATAATGTTCCCATGTGAATATAGTTTGGAGCCTATTTCGGGGTCGTAGTGTTTAATAGCCTGATGGTTGTAGGATAAGACGAGTTTTGTTTTAATACGAAAGTATTGCTGTGATGTAAATCATGTTTTCTTAATTATCTCAAGAAAGGCTAGAATTAAAACGGAAAATGCTGGAAGTGCTCAGCAGATTGGGTAGCATCTGTGGAGGGAGAAACAGTTAACATTTCAAGTCCGGGACCTTGTTTCTCAAGGCTATGTTCTCAACACATACTCAAATTTGCAGTTCAAACTACTGTATCTGAGAAATGCTTTTTGTTTTTTTTTTTGTTTCTACGCATTTCTTTCTCGTTATGCAGCCCTTTACATATTTTCAGATAATTTAGCCGGAAAAATATGACAGCTGACAGATATATGTTGTTTACTGTTCCTTTCTGGTATTTAAATAATCTCTATTTTTTAAAAATATATTGACATCAAATAGCACAGCACAGACAGCCCAACTGCTGATGTTATTGTATTTTGTACTTTCCACATCATTGCTTTATATCCCCCCCCCCACCCCCCCCCCCCCCCCCCCCCCCCCACCCCCCCCCCCCCCCCCCCCCCCCCCACCCCCTCCCCCAGGATTAATGTTAAAACTAGTGAGGAACACAAACTGATTTTTTTGGAAAATATTTTTAAAAGTTGACGCTGAATTCTCAGCACCCTTGGCTTCATGTACATTGGTTTATCTTGGCCATGTAGCACCATACAAGTGAATGGAAAACTTGACAGAATTTGTACTTTTGATGCAATGATGGGGAGCGTTTGCTAATCTTCACTGTCTTCCTGTATTTCACAGTTGGCATGGATCACAGATATAAGAGAATAATTGTTCAGATTAAAATTCTGGACCCTAGCCCTTTCAAATTGTCTGATTGTCAAGGGAGGTGGGAAAAGTGAAGCAAGTTGATCATGTGTACTTTCTAAATTCAAGGCATTATGCTTATGGACAGGAGAACACGCTTATATTGCCATTGTCCATCTCTTGGGGGAGGACAGCACAGTTTGTGTTGCAAGGGTTTTCTTCTTTACTGGCCATGCTACTTTTAAGATTCTTATTTTCCCACATACTTATCTAGTGCTGGGTTGAGTGGTTTGTGGCAAAACTACAATTGCAGATCTGGCATAAATCTACAGGTGTGGAAATGCAAGTTGCAGTGCGATATGCATGGATTCGGAGCAATCCCTGATATGACAATAGCCAATAGGTGTGGGAGTAGGCCATTTGGCCCTTCATTCAATGTGATCATGGCTGATCATCCCCAAACAGTACCCCGTTCCTGCCTTCGCCTCATATCCCCTGACTTTGCTGTCTTTAAGAGGCCTATCTAACTCTCTCTTGAAAGTATGCAGAGAACTGGTCTCCACCACCCTTTGAGGGAGAGAATTCCACATACTCACAACTCTCTGTGAGAAAAAGTGTTACCTCGTCTCCGTTCTAAATGGCTTACCCCTTATTCTTAAACTGTGGCCCCTGGTTCTGGACTCGCCCAACATTGGGACATGTTTCCTGCTTCTTGCGTGTCCAAACTCTTAATAATATTGTATGTTTCAATAAGATCTCCTCTCATCCTTCTAAACTCCAGAGTATACAAGCCCAGCCGCTCCATTCTATCAGCATATGACAGTTCCGCCATCCCGGGAATTAACCTTGCAAACCTACGCTGCACTCAATGTCCTTCCTCAAATTAAGGGACAAAAACTGCACACAGTACGCCAGGTGTGCATGGACATATTCTTGGATCTACAGGATGTTAATCAAGAAACCTTTGAAGATTTTCTTTTTGAATTTTTGAAAAAAATATCCACATCATATATTCATTCAAAAACTGCTCCAGACGACATTTGAGCCAGTAAGAGAGCTTAAAAAAAATCTAAATGAGAAATTGAACTTCACTCAATCTGAAGAAGGGTCTCGACCCAAAATTTCCCCTTTCCTTCTCTCCAGAGATGCAGCCTGACCCGCTGAGTTCTCCAGCATTTTGTGGTACCTACACTCAGACAAAGGTGTCCACGAGACATATAATTAAAAAAATCTCATTTTTCCATAAACTGCACATAAATGCTGGTATAGCAAAGTGCCATGAATTCTCAATAGGAATTGAGTTGCTCAGAGTATTTGGATCATCAAGTGATCACACTATCACATCATATTAACTAAGAACCAGATGTAGTTCAGACAACAGAACTCTCTCCAAATTCACTGTTAATTCCCAATCCAGAGACATGACCTCTGAATTTTGACTGGCACCGCACAATGCATGCTGAGAGAGTGCTGCATTGCTTTTTTGAAGATGTCGAACCAAATTCATTCTGCCACGTCATAAAGTTGCAAATGATCCCTTGGAACCATTCCAAAGAAAAAGCAGACGTATTCTTGCAGGAAAATTAAATAAATATCTAGTCACTTTTGCAATGCAGTTTGCGCGAGCTTTCCATGCATCATTTGGCTGCCATGTTTCCTTCATTACAATACAGACATCTCATACAATAGGCATCTCATAATCTATAATATCGTCATTCAATACACATTCCATCGAGGAATAAAAACTCCAGGGGAAAAGTAGATAGATCAATGGATAATTGTGGGGTTAAAATTCCCACAAATTCATTGAATTCTGGAAGAGTCACAGCAGATTGGAAGGCAGGCAAATTAATAGCAATATTCAAGGAAGGATGTTGAAAAAAAAAAGATATAGGATCTGGCCAGTCTGACATCTGCTGTCCACAAAATGCATTAATCCTGAAGGAAGTAGTAATGGGGCACTTAAGAATAATAGTATTCAGCAGAGTCAATATGGTTTTATAAAGAATAAGGCACTTTTTACAAATCTAATAATTCTGAGGGTAAGATAAGAACAAACCAATGTAATAGGTATGGATTTTTAAAGAACATATGATAAAGCATCGAACAAAACTCTCACCAAATCAGGATAACATATTAGCTTGCACAGTGAATTGAATAACGGACAGCAAACAATACTTTTTTTCAGGCTGGTGGAATGAAAGCGACTTAGAGCCTAATCATTAATATTAAATGAAAAGACAATGTATCCAAATATGCTCATAGTACAAAACTAGGTAGAAAAATAATCTGTGAAGAGGAATCAAGTGTGGCAAGACACCAAATTTATGAAATATAGTACAGGAAAATAAGGGAACGTGTACTTCTAACAAGATAATTTCTAAACAGTGAGAAAATAGTAAATGTGAACATTGTGATTTTGGTATGTTGGTTCACAAGACACAAAGTAAACGTAGACAATTAATGTTAGGCGTGTTCATGGTAAACCACATGCATATACAGGGTTAGGGTGGGATTTCATATGTATACCATATGTGCAGAAGTTTCTATTCATAACATAATGTGAGTAATTATAATACAGATTTATTGAATTATTTGTTAAGATGAGGAATTGTCCTACGAGGAGAGCCTGAGTTAGTTCGACTCGTATTCTCGTTTAAACACATGAATGACAATTTCATTGATAAATAGCATATTTATAGATGGGTGGAATAAATGCCAAAGGCTGGTGTCTTCAGTTGTCTAGTCCAGACGTAGTGCTTGTCGCCTCATACAAGACTCAGCCATTTAGGAACAAGGAGAGGTGAACTTGGTTTTATCACAGAGGTTAATGAATCTCTGAAGCTCAAAAGGGCTGTAGATGCTCTTCTCCCATACTTTTTATTTGGTGACGAAAGGTAACAGAGGATACAGGGACGGGGCAGGAAAGTGGAGCAGGCATTTTGTTCATTTATTTCTTCACATTAGTTCTGTAATGTATTGCCCATTTCCAATTGCCCCTGAACTGAAGGGATAGTTAATGGTATGTTGATCAGTGATGGAAATCTGAAATATAAACATAAAATGGTGGAAAAACCCAGTGGGCTCAGGAGCATCTGTGGAAGCACAAACGGTTACGTTTCAGGTCTGAAATACTTCATCAGAATTTGGAATTCTGTCCCAGTTCTGAGGAAGGGACCTGAATCATTAACTCCATCTTCCGTCTCTCTTTCCACAGATACTGTCGGACCCGAGTATCAGTCTGAAGAAGAGTCCTGACCCAAAACATCACCTATCCATGTACTTCTGAGATGCTGCCTGAATTACTCCAGTGCTTTGTGTCCTTCTGAGTTTTCCATTTTGTTTTTCAAACCACAGTGGTCTAGAATCACATCTTGAGTAAGGATGGAAAGAAGTTTCATTGGTAGACAAAAATGCTGGAAAAACTCAGCGGGTGAAGCAGCATCTATGGAGTGAAGGAATAGAAGACGTTTCAGGTCGAGACCCTTCTTCAGGCTGGGGTTCATGTTCACCGATGCAGAGTTAATTATCTTTTAATACCAGGTTTGTTTAATAGCTAAATCAACCTGGTATTAAAAGATAATTTAAATTCCCAGCTACCTTGGTGAAATTTGACATCATGACTTTGGATTAATGGCCCAAACCCCCTGGTCAGCCCTACAATTTACTACCACACCTATAGGTATAAAATCAGCCATGATCTTATTTAATGGTGGATCAGGCTGAAAGGATTATATGACCTACACCTCTTATTAATTAATTTGCTCTTAGAAAGTCCCTTTATGTTAATTTTTATCTTGAAAAAGTCACTGTACTTCAATCCCTGAAGACTTTTAGCAAAATCTTACACTTGACAATTTCCAGGGCTCAGTATTTCTCCATTTGGCTTTCATTCAGTGAACTTGTAATGCTAGGAGGAGACATTAACTAAATTAGCCACATCTTTTTATTCAACTAAAAGCATATATAAATCACAAACTCTGCACAAATCAACAAAGTGAAAATTAATTTCTAAAGAAAATTAATGAGGTAGCAGATTACAATTATTGGAGATAAAATAACAACAAATCCTTCAGCGAAGCGGAACAAACAGTGTTTTGCCTGTCAGCGAGATTTCCTGACACCAATGAAAGATTAGATGTTTGGGTGTGATTATTCATTAATCTGAGTGCAGTCATATTGGCAGCAAACTACTTCAATATTATGAATAATTTATCAATATCCTCATTTGAAGTCACTCACATTTTCCAGTGGCCTCTTCATCTGCTGAACATATCAAAACATAAGAAATAAGAAACTCGAGCACGAGCAGCTATTCACACCCATGGGCCTGTTCCACCATTCACCAAGATCATACAGTATGTATTTCTATCTGCCTATTCACATATCCCTGTCTTTTTTTAGTCTTCTAGGACACACAATTCCAATCAATCACACATTTTAAAGCTTTTCATTTCAGTTTTGAGACTGTGACCCTTGATTCTGGACTCCTTAGACAGAGAAACATCCTCCCCATATCCACCCCGATGCGTCCTCTTAAGATACGTATATCTCTTATCTATTCTAAGATAATATTTGCCTAGACTGTAGATCAGCTATTGCCAATTAGAGTGCTTGTTAGTAGTAACCTAGTATATGCATTATAACATTAAGAACTCGCCTAAGTCAGGCAGTAGATGTAGCAGCTCAGACATGTAACGTACTGCATATCCAATGCTGTAAGTGTTTAATAAAGATGTGTTGTATCTTTATACATGTACGAGTCCGGTAATTACATGGTGTCAGAAGTGGGATTCGAACCCTCACCTCCAATCGGAGACCAGAACCACTATTACATATATTCTTGTATAACAGATATCACCAACCCAGGAACCAGCCTGGTAAATCTCTGCTGCACTCTCACTAAGATAAAACATATTAGTTTTTAAGAAAGGAGAACAAAACTGCACACAATACTTCAGGTGCAGTCTCATCATGGTCCTGTATAAATAATTGTAACTAAGACATGTCATAATTTTGCAATACTGCCCTCCTTAATCAAGCTACATATGCATGTTAGCTTTTGGTTGACAGTGTACAAGGTTAGCCGAGTTCCTTTGAATATCAATGTTTTCCAAATTGCTCACCATTTAAAAAAATGCTCAGTACAGGATTTCGGATTTTACTACCACAGCAGATAACCTTACATTTTGTCACATTGTGCTCCACCTGCGGAGTAGATCAGGCAACTGAACAATTCTATCAACAAGAGAATGGTCCTGAACTAGTAACTACCTCATTGGACATCCTCGGACTATCTTTAATTGGACTATCTTGCACTAAACATTATTCCCTTTATCATGCATCTGTCCACTGTGGATGGCTCGATTTTAATCATGTATAGAATTTCCACTGACCGGTTGTACACAGTAAAGGCGTTTCACTGTACCTCGGTACACATCACGATGAACAAAACTAAACCTGCCAGTGTGTTGCCCACTCACTCAGCTTGTCTCTATGTTTATGAAGCTCTTCACATCCTCGTCATTACTGGTTTGAGAAAGTAAGTCACATGGGTTCCAGAGCGAGTTGGTAAATTGGATCCAAAATTGGCATGGGCATTAACGGCAGCAGGTAGTGGTGGAAGTCTGTGGAAGACCAGTGCTGGAATCTCTGTTGTTTGTAACATATATCTTAATAATTTGGATGAAATTGTAGGTGGCCTGATTGGAAAATCGGGGTTGTGGCTATCAGAGGAAACAGTAGGATTTAGATCCGTTGGAAATTTGGGCAGCAAAATGGATGATGGAAATCAACAGATAAGTGTAAGGTGATGCGTATTGGGAAGTGAAATGCAAGAGGAAAATATACAGTAACTGGTGTGATCCTCAGGAGCATTGATGTACAGCGACAGTCCGTAGCTCCATTAAAAATAATAAAGAAGGACTTGGTATGCTTGCCTTCATCCATCAGCACAATGAACATAAAAGTTGGGAAATTATGCTGCAGTTGTCTAAAACTTTGGTTAGTCTACATTTGGAGAATTGAAGGGCTTGTTCCTGTACTGCCCTAATCCATGTACTCACATTCTCGCTAAAGGGCCTGTCCCACTTTCACAACCTAATTCACGACCTCTGCTGAGTTTGCCCTTGACTCATACTCGCAGCATGGTCGTCACGAGGTCATAGGTAGGTCATTGGAGGTCGTGATGCAAGTCGTAGGTACTCGTGGCATCAAGTAGGTCGGGGCGTTTTTCTAGCATGATGAAAAATGTCCATGAATAAAAAAGGTTGTGAATTTGGTCGTGGAAGTGGGACAGGCCCTTTACTTTCTAATTATCAGAAAATCTTGTGAATATTACATATGGCTTCCTCAGTTAAACCATCGATACAGACTGTGAATATGTGATAAGCCAAGATCAGATATCCACAGTATCCCATATGTCATAACCTACCGACCACTGAATGACCCTTTATTCCTAAGTGTTAACTAACTCTCAGTCCATGCTAATGTACTATTCCCAATTCCACATGCACTAACCTTTGGGACCATGTCAAAGGCACTCTGAGCAATTCACCACTCATCTGCTTTACTTGCATGCACCTCCAAAATCACAATTGAACAAACGGGGTTTTCTTTAATGTAATCACCTGGTGTTGTGCTATAAAAGGTCAGAACTTCCCTGCTTTCTCATCCCTAACTTTGTTGACACCCTCTCACCCACCCATCCACCAACCCCTGACGATTTGGGTCGAGACCCTTAAATCTGAGTCTGTTCTCCTTTTTCCCTGGTTAACTTTTATATTTATAATCACCTCTTGTGTATTTGTTGCTGAATTTCGAAACACTCCCAATCCTCAGACGTATTGCTTTTTCAGCAACCTTATGTTCTTTCCTTAGATCTTCAATTTTCTCATATAATACGTGGTTGGACTACTCTTACAACTGATGTTTTGTGCCTTAAAGAAATTTATATATGTAAGAAATCATATGCAACATTTAAATGTGAGCCACTGCCTATCCACTATTGCACCTTTCAATTTTGTTTCCCAATCTACTACAATCAACATCCTCAGAGTTTCTTTGTTTAGAATTTCTATATCATGTTCATTTTTAATTTCATTCTATCGTATTATAGTCACTCTTTTCCCAGGGCCTCTCTACAGCAAGATTAACAGCTCTTTCTCAATGTACATACCAGATCTACTAATATAGCCTGTTCCTCAACATACAGATCAAGAAATCCATCTTGTACACATTCCAAGAATTCATCCTCTATTTGTACAAACTTGCCCATCGATGCACTGCATAGGCTGGGGCTGTTTTCCTTGGAGTGAAGGAGGCTGAGGGGTGACCTTTATAGAGGCATATCAAATCATGAGGGGTATAGATAAGGTGGAGCATCAGTCTTTTTTCTAAGGTAGGAGAATCTAAAACTAAAGGGCTTAGGTTTGAGGGAAGAGGGGGGGGGGAAAGATTTAATGGAGACCCGAGAGGGAGTTTATTCACACAAAGAATGTTGGATAAATGGAACGAGCTGCCAGAGTAAGCATTGGAGGCTAATATTTAATAGACATTTGGACAGGTTCATGGACAGGAAAGGTTTAGAGGGATATTGGCCAATCGTTCACATAGGACTAGCTCAGGATGGAACCTTGGTTGGCATGTACGAGCTGGGCCGAAGGACAGGTTTCCAAGATTATATGTAGATTAAAGTCACCCTTGCTTATATTTCACCTTTGAATGCACCTTTAATTTCTTCAATTATATCATGACCTACATCACAAGTACCGTTCCAAGGCCTATAATCAACTTCCACTGATGATTATCGTCCAACCTTTAGTTGCACTGCGTACTGCTCATCCTTTCAAAGCAATGCACTGATGTCATCCCTTATCAAGTTTTACCCCACTACCTTTCCTTTCCGCTACTGTTGGCGCTGTTAATCCAGTTCAGTTTGGTTTATTGTCGTGTGTACCGTGGTACAGTGAAAAACTTCTGTTGTGTGCTGTCCAGTCAGCAGACAGACAATACATGATTACAATCGAGCCATTTACAGTACACATGCATCTTATTACAGTATGCATTGCCTTCAAATCTGGCCTTTTAACATTTTTTGTACTCTGACCTGATATAGGTAGAGGATCTGATGGCAGGTACAGGATACTGAGTTAGATGATCAGCCATGATCATATTGGATGGCGGTGTAGGCTCGAAGGGCCGAATGGCCTACTCCTGCACCTATTTTCTATGATTCTTTGATATTTAGCTTCCTACATTTCAAACTTCAATTTCCAGCTTTGTTTCTCTTCCTACTGGCGTTCCTCTCAGGTCTCCATCTACCTGACTGCTTTCATGTTGAGCATTGCGGTGTATCTTCCTTTACATTTTACAAAACTAAACCATGCTTTCAAATCCAGAAGGAACATTAAACATGAGCTAAATAAATGGAATATTTAAATGCTAAAGTCACCATGTATAGTTTACAGGCTGAACAGGGCAAGTGTGAACTAATTCAATATCTTAGGAAGTAGTAAGGGAGTGAAGAGGCAAACGAGTTTACTGGACATTTGTAGAATCAAGGAACTGCTGATGCTGGTTTACAGAAAAGGGCACAGTGCTGGAGTAACTCTGCGAGTCAGGAAGCATCTCTCGAGAGCATGGATAGGTGATGTTTCAGGTCGGGATCCTTCTCCAGTCTGAAGAAGGGTCCTGACCCAAAACATTACCCATCCATGCTCTCCAGAGATACTGCCTGACCTGCTGTTACACCAGCAGTTTGTGTCCTTTACTGGATATAAGGATTTAAGGTGCAGAACAACCTTCATTAACCAGTTTCAAAACCTTTGCTCATAAAGACAATGACAGCTACATTATGATGGCTTAATCATGCATCTGTGGATGTGCGCATGGTTATGTGCGTGAGCATGTGGCCATCAGTATGTCGTAAGTGTTACACTGGATTTTACTGCTGACATTAATGAAGGGAGTGTGCCAAATTAATAAATTCCACCCAGTGGAATCACACAGTATGTGGAGATTGAACAGGTTGATTTCAGAACTTGGCCTGTCACGCAGCGTACCCAGTGTTCAGATCCATTAGTTGCACTGGCTGGCCACTCTACTAGTGCCTATCTTATCCTGCTACCCAAGATTAATTTCTCTATTATGGCAAGTTTAATTTTCAGTACAAGGTTCATTGTTACATTCCAATAACATCTGAAGAGTGAGTCAAGGTCCTAGACAGCCCATTCAGCTTAAATTCCATTGATGGTTTCTCCCCCATGGCATAATTAATGAGTAAGAAGGAACTGAACAAGGGTCTCGACCCGAAACGTCATCCATTCCTTCTCTCCAGAGATGCTGCCTGTGCCACTGAATTACTCCAGCTTTCTGTGTCTATAATCAATGAGTAGTTGGTCGGGCAAGTTGGGGCAAAATTGGGGGGGGGGGGGGGAGATGGGGGGGAGAGAGATAAGGAAACTGAGGAAAAATTACGTACAAAAAAAATCAGCACGATTGTTAACTGAATGTTATCTTAGCCATTCTAAAAGGTAATTTATATTATAGTTTTGTGGACAAGAACAATTTGAACAATTAGCTATGCTTCAGGTGCAAGTCCTAACAGAGGGCACCAGCAGGATTTCCTTTTGAGAGACAGTCAATATCACTAAACAAAGGCAGGTCTATGCTCACTGGAGCTTTCAAGAGTAAGAGGTGGTCTCATTGATACGTACAAGATTCTGAGAGGAGCTGACACGCGTAGATGGACAGAAGTCACTTTCTCTCAGTGGAGAGTTCATTATCGTAGAATAAAGGGGTCAACCATTTAGGTCAAAGATAAGATGTCATTTCTTTGTGGGGAGTATTGTAAATCATTGGTATTTTTTACAATAGGGATCTGTGGATGCTCGATTATTATGCAAGGTCAAGGTTAGGATCAATATCAGCATTGACAAATTGCATATATAGCAATGGGTATGTGTGTACGCACCAGAGCTGAATAGGAAGAACAAAATACAGGAATGGGAAATGGGTGTAGGATTAGATGAAGAAAGTATTGGGATCTGTACACATGTCTCAAGAGATATTGTTTTATGAAACTGTTCCATTCAATGTAAAGACGTATTCCTTTTTTTAATTTTTAATTATATAAATTGTTTTTATTTTTATTTTTTTCTTGTTCATCTTTTCTTTTTTACTTTTTATGTTTTTATTATACAATCATTATTATTTAATCGCGTCTTGATTATATCTTTTTTATTTCTTATTTTTTTTATTATATAATCATTATTATTCAATCACGTATTGATTATTGATTTATACTTTTACTTTTTTTTCACTCCCTTACCTTCCAAAAAAAAAAAATCAAAAACAGTAGCATATATAAATTATCCTGTAATTTCTGTACAACGTTTGTGATAAGTCTGATTTGTATTTGAAGTGCTGTTGTACATTAGATAATATGCAATGCTTCTAATAAAAATATGAAACAAAAAAAATACAGGCATTCAAAATATACTTTTGCACCAGGGTCCAATATTCACAATTTTTATTTAGGAAAAACTTTTGTAATATTCTAAATCCACAGTAAACAGTTGCATTCATTCAGTCCTCCAATAAATTTGTTAATTTGGCTCATTTATTAGCATTTGTACCTCTAAGCCAAAAAAAGCGAGCTCAAGTCCTTGCCAGAATTTGCCCCTGTCACCCTGACTGACTACTCTGTGCAGTTGGGGCATGTTGATGATGTTGGAACCCTCTTCTTTCAATTAATAACCAAGGCAGCAGCTGCATGTTCAGCTGAATGCAAAATATACCAAAGCTGCTATGTTTCCTTTATAACGAGGGTGATTGTACATCAAAAATAAGCCATTGCCTGTGAAGTGCTCTTGAATTTCCTGAGGACATGAAAGACATTATGTAAATGAAAGTTATCTATCCCTTCTATCAACATATCTGTTGGATTACGTAGTTTTCAAGAAACAAAGTTGAGTCCCACATTGTGGCAACAAAGGAATATAAATTCTACCATATTAGCTAAGTTTGTACAATCTGTCTTCACAAATTACACCTTTAAGCTCTAGCAGAACTCTGGTGAACACTACCCCGAATCCCTCCAATCCAGGTCATATTTCTCCAGTTTAAAAAATGAATAAGCACATCAAAGGACCAAACTCTGACTAAACTTTAAAGCACAAGAAAAGGTTCAAAGTAGTGGGTTAGCTCAGCGGGTGAGCCAACATCCTTGGAGAACATGGATAGGTGACGTTTCATGTCAGGACCCTTCTTTAGAGGATGCTGGAGTAACTCAGTGGGACAGGCAGCATCTCTGGAGAGAAGGAACGGGTGACATTTCGGGTCGAGACCAGACCCCACCCGAAACATCACCCATTCCTTCTCTCCAGATGCTGCCTGTCCCGCTGAGTTACTCCAGCATTTTGTGTCCATCTTCGATTTAAACTAGCATCTGCACCCTTCTTTAGAGATGTGACTTGACCCACTGAGTTACTCCAGCACTCTGTCTTTTTGTAAACCAGCATCTGCAGTTTCTTGTCTACATTTTTGCAGCTAACCCCATTGAGAAAAAGGATAACTCACAAGATCAAATAAATTGAATTTCTTATATTAACTTCTGGTTGCACTCTTAATGAACAGTTGATCCTTGGAATGGTCCTGCTTTGGTCATTTACAGCCCCCTCAGACCCATTATTTATTTTTCCATTAGTCTCCCCATCATCCATCAGATTATAATTTGTTTTGTTATTTGTTCACTCCCCATTCCACCTCAGATCTTTCCGAATCCTCCCCCATCCTCTGCTTTTCTTTTCTGTGCATTTTTACTTGTTACATCTGGGACCATTTTTCATTTCTAATGAAATGTCATCACAGATGCTGACTGGCGGGCTGAGTTATTATAACTTTATGTTTCATTTCAGACTTTACCTTCTTTTAAATTCCATCAATCTGTTTGAATTTGTTTTTACACCCTTGCACTAGCCTTTTGGGGATTTGCATAGTGAGATGTTGAAATCCCTTTGCTCCACTTCTCTAATCATTAAAAAAAATCTAATTTATATATTTAGGTATCATTAATATAGATAGTGAGAAACTAAAGGCCCAGTACAAATCCCCGAGTATTACTGCTGAACAGGTATTCATTTTTTTTCCCTTTCCTCATTTTCCCAACTTCACACCAACAAAACAATCAGCAGCCTCTGTCACCTCACAAGGTTATCTTTAATTCTGGCACTTCATTGTCATTAATAATCTCCTTTGCGAAACCTTTTCAAAGCCTTTCAGTAGATCCACAATAAGAATATTAATTCTCCCATTCTCACATAGTCTAATCGACATAAGCCCCAATGTTGCTATAGTTGAGGATTTAACGAGCAGTCTCCAGCAGCAAGGACCCTTGCAGAAATTGTTCAGGATTGAAAGGTCATGAGTCTGGGAGTGCAGGGGCTGCAGATGATGGAATCTGATCAGAGAGGAATGTGAAGATGGGACAAAATGTGAGAGGTGGGGTGGACATATTGGAACAGAAGAGAGAGGAGTCTGAAGAAGGGTCTCCAGTCAAAATGTCACCCATTCCTTCTCTCCAGAGATGCTGCCTGTCTTGCTGAATTACTCCAGCTTTTTATGTCTATCTTCATTTTAAACCAGCATCTACAGTTCCTTCCCACACAAATAGGAGACCTGATAGGAAGAATGTGTGGGTGATGGGCAGATGGAGTGGTTGGGAGAAAAGCATAAGGTGATCAGTGGGAGAATCTAGTTGGGTGAAAGGACCAGGAGGGAGCAAGTTATCCAAAATTAGAGAATTAACAGAACAAGACAGCACAGGAATAGGCCCTTCAGCCTACAATGTTTCTGCCAAACATGATGCCAAGCTAAACTTATCTCACCAGCTGTACATGATACATATCCCTCCATTCCCAGCACTTCCACGTGCCTATGCAAAAGCCTCTTAAACGCTACTATCATATCTGCCTCCAGTCTGTACTAATCAAGAATCTATCTTTCTCTGCCTTACTGGCTAAAAGTCCTGCCATCACCTGTACACCTTCTCCTTAAATATGTCCTCCCAATATGCAACACCTCACACCTGCTCGAAGTGAACCCCACCTCTCCACCCAGGGTAGTTAATCTACAGGACAAATTGGAAACTCTTCAATCTACGTCATCCTCACTCCTGGCTCAAGATCTCCTGATCTCAGTAATCAAATTCCAATAGGATGGCAACACTTGCATACATGTGCATTTAGAGGAGGCGCTCCTAATCATCTTCAAGTGAGAGGTGTTGCATGTTGTCTGGCCATGCATTTGCTACCAAGAAGGCCTATGCCCACCACAAACCAAACCTGCTGCACAAAATCTCAAAAAATCTACTAAATACCCTGAAGAGACCTTGGAAAAAAGATTCACTTTCCATATAGTGCAGGAGCCATCTCTTAATGAAGGCAAACATTGATGGTATAATTTATTAAAACTGCATGTGCACCAGAACAGCCACTGTCTGTCTAAAGAATAGTGCATTTGACCTCAAATCAGAAAACAAGCTAATTAACAACCAATGTAGAAACAAAGAACTGCAGATGTGGTTTATACCAAAGTGCTGGAGTCTGAAGAACAATCCTGGACATCATCTGTCCTTTTTCTCCGGAGATGCTGCCTGACCCGCTGAGCTACTCCAACACGTTGGGTCTACCAACCAGCCTCCAGTGATATGGACAGTTATGACAGGCACCTCAAAGCACTGGGGAGGTCTGATTAACCAAATCCATCTCTCCAAGTCATCCAAAACTGTACTAAGCCACCATCCTTTTCCAAGCCAAGATTGGGTCTCAGCTCACCTTGGAAAAAATTGATATCTTCAATTCCTGAGAAGAAGCAGTCAGGAAAGAAACTTGTGCCTTAAGCATCTGCGATGGGATCATGCAGAAATCACGTGCAGACAGCAGGAAGCAGGTACGACATCTTTAGCTCCTATCCATCCCCACCTGCAGCTATGTTTGCAGGTCCTACGCAAGGCTCACCAGCACATCCACGACACCCAGTGCAGCGGAAGAGCAGGTAGATCTTGTTCTTCACTGCTCCAGGAACCCAGTTCAATCCTGACCTGCAGCGCTGTCTGTGTGCCTTTTGAACATTCTCCTTGGGATCATGTTGGTTTCCTCCAGGTGCTCCACTAACCTCCCACATCCCAAAGTGTGTGGTTTGATTAGATAATTGGTTCATGTAAATTACCAGTAGATGAAGGTGGTTGGGTGAGGAATCACTGTTGAGTCGATGGGTATATGAGAGAGAAGAGGGGAAGGGATATAGGTGGGGAAATGGGAATGATCTATCAGCCAGCATAGATTCAATGAGCTTCATAACCTCCTTCTTTGTCATTAGGAAAGAGGAAAAATATGAGAACCCACTGAACTGCAGCAGAAGTAAGTCATTGTTGAGCCCAAGGGACTGTCGAAGATGATCGACCACATGAGTTCACAAAGTTCAGCTGGGTTAATCAGACTCTTCACAAATCCAGACCAATTGCTCTAATTAACTGATATTTATCTAAGTGCTCTGTCTCTGATAAAAAATCAATTTCCTCATAACTGTTGGGTCTTTAGATGCCTGGTTTCTCCACTAATGTCTTCGTAAAGAAACCAGGCATGGGTCAGTGTTATCTTTAAGCTTGCTTAATTATAGAAAGTTGGAGAAGAGGTGTTGGTTTATGGGTAGACACACAATGTTGGAGTAACTCTGTGGGACAGGCAGCATCTTTGGAGAGAAGGAATGGGTGATGTTTCAGGTCGAGACCCTTCTACAGACTGATTTATGGGAGCAGGCAGTTGATTCTACATCTGACTAGGAAAAACTCCCCTTTAAGAAATCAATGATACTTCACGAAGTGATGGAGAGGCAACTATATTTTTGAACACTCTGAATCAAATGAATGGTGCACAATTCCCAGGCTCAACAAACAAGGAACAAATATAAACGCAATTCAAAACATTAAGAAAAAATAAATTCACAGCGAGTTACAAAATGAAATATCTATCAAATTTACATTCATGAATCACATTCATAAATTAGAAATCAGGCATCCCCAATAATTCATAACTCTATAAAATTTGTAATTGTAAATATTAAGAGACATTAGGAACACGATAGTCAATAGAAATAATAATTTATACGATTGACCAAAATCTTAATACAATGCAACTCCAACCTCTTCATTGATACAGTCAAGTCACGCTGAAAATAGTTTTAGTTATCAAGTAATTTGCAAGTTTCACATGGAAGAGAAAATGTCTCTACCACATACAGTATAGTTCTGTTTGACTAAATGTGTAATACACTATTTCATTCGTATTGATAGCCCACGTTAATTGTTAATGAAGACACAATACACAAACACACGGATTTTTAAAGCCATATTTGAAAGAGAAGTGAAATTATAGCATTAAGTCCCGGTAGGTAAATATGCAACAGGCTCAACAGCAAACATCTCCATTAACAACATCAAGAATCTAAGATGTTGCATTAATATTATCTTCAGAAAATGTCTCTTCAAATCGTACAGCAAATTTAAATGTTTGATTACAGGCAGTAAGTCCAATAGGAAATTACCATTTTCGATGACGCTAGTTTTATGGTGTTCAGAGAGGAAAAGAAGGTTGCCCGGAAAAAGTACTGGCCATTTCCCCATGTGAATTTATGATGTCTGAAAGCAGGTCACTGTGGCTAATTGCAATTTTCAGATCAGATTTTGGATAAAGAAACATATTCAGTTATTTAAAGATGTGATGGCCAAAGTAAATAGTAGACTAACCGCTTTCATAAATGCATAACTCTGAGTTGGCTAGCTCAGTGCGTCGCCCCGAAGCCTGACAGTGCAATACTGGAAACAAGATCCTCTAAACAATCAGAATTGGTTGAAAGTTGTCATTTTAATTATTACAACGCAGGAGATGGCCATTTGGCCCAAAGGACCCAACCCAGCAAACAGCTGAGCAATCCCCAACCATCTTATTACGGTAGAAAAATGAATAGATGGAGAAACTCTACAGGTCCGGCAGCATCTTTCAATGGAAATGAACAAACGACATTTTGGGTCAGAACCCTTCTTCAATTCCGAATTAAAATGCTGTCTGCCATTTCCCTCCACGTTGCCGCCTGACCATCTGAGTTTGTCCTGCAGTTTGTTTTTCCACTGCCCTATCCCCCCCTCATTTCCCTGTACCCCTGCAACCTACTCTCCCACACACATGCCCACCAATTTTCCTTTGAATATTTTTTGCCACATCTACTCTGCAGGGTTCTTTTTTCATTAGTTGATTAACCAATTAACCAGTATGTCAGTGGAATGCAGGAGGAAACCAGAGCATTCAGTGAAAACCCACAAAACCTCAGGCACATTCCACACAGACAGCATCCAAGATCAGGATTGAAGACTGGATTTCTGCGGCAACTCAATTAAATGCTGTACCACCCGTGAGCAAATGAATGAGAAAAGTTTAATTTGTATGAAGGACTTGCTGCATTCAGCAATCTTTATGCAAAGTATTTTGCCAAATGTTACAGAGAATAGTATGCAAAATTCAAATTAGTTGCATTAAACGCTGCTCTGCTTCCAAACTGGATGATTTGCCAAATCAAATGTCTTGATATTGATGTTTCAACCAGAAAGTGGCCACTTCACTCTTAGGTCAAGTATAAGTATAAGTACTGTCTGCCAAGGTGGCTTTCTAATATGATTTTTTTTCTGCATTCAGGACCTTAACAAAATGGAAAGTAACACAGAACTGATGATTTTAATAGTGTGTGTGTCTGTCTTTATGTGTTTCTGCGTGTGTTTCTGCGTGTGTGTGGGAGAGTGGGAGAAGGTTAAAATGCACCAAAACATCACATTTCTGGCAAGCATGTTGTTATATTTACTGCTTTCAGAGCTACTTGTGGGTTGAATCAACATGCTCGAATGGCAAAAAGAAGCACGACTGTATCCTAGATATGTTGAAACAATACGCTGTTTTAGAACTTTGCCTTTTAACATGTTGAATCTATATTTGATTATCCCCAGACAAAATCTACTAAAAGACCTCAGGATATAAACTAAGCTTAACACATATTAAAGGACATAAACTCCTAGAAATCTGAACCGATGCCATACAATTGAGGTGGGAAAGGACAAATCGGTGCCAATAGCCAGAGAAATGTCAGATTACTTGATAAATTGCTGGAGCGATTCAGATGCGTTTTTAACCAAAATAGAGGTGTTATCCATTTAATATTGATAAAAAATGATCATAAGCTTTGCTGGTGTAACTAAGGGCAGACACAAGGAAGAGCAGATACTGGTTAACAGCACGCACAGGTGACATCACTTATCCATGTTCTCCAAAGATGCTGCATGACCTGTTGAGTTACTCCAGCATTTGACGTCTTATTTTGACCAGGAGCCATTTGGATTTGCAATTGTATGCAAAATATTGCCTTTGGTTTCTAAAACCTCTGAATTCTGAGTTCTCATTCATGCAACAGTTCGAAGAATAATTCCCAAAGCAAACAAATGAAAATAATCCAGATTATCCAGTTAAATCTCATCATCTTTACACTTAGATACAATTATTAACAATTGTGAGCACTACCTAAAACAAGCTTATAGTAGGAGACACAGAACGATGGATTTGCAATCAAACCCATGTTGGATTTATGGGATGGTATTTCATGTTTTCATTATAAATTATGTATAAATTATATATAAATTATATGAGCAGAGCACTGTAGCCCTTTTCTCATTGTTGCCTCCTTTCTAATGGAGTGTTAAGTTAAAGGATAATTAACGTATTTAAATGGGATTTTTCACAACCTTGAGATAACCCAAAGTGCTTTAAAGTCAATTATTTGCTTTAGAGGATATTTTTTGCCGTAGTTTAGGAAACCAGGAGGTTCCCACAAATGGGGAGATTTTTAAAGGATGGGGATTGAAGGATAAAACATTGGTCAAGACTCTTTAGTCCTTAGAGATACAGCATGGAAACAGGCCCTTCGGCCCACTTTGTCCCCACCAACCTGCGATCACCCTGTACACCAGCACTATTCTACACATATATCGGCGAGACCAAGTGCAGGCTCGGCGATCATTTCGCTGAACACCTCCGCTCAGTCCACCTAGGCCTATGCGATTTCCTAGTTGTAAAACACTTTAACCCCCCCTCCATTCCCATACTGACCTTTCTGTCCTGGGCCTCCTTCAATGTTGGAATAGCATCCGACTAGTTTCACTGTCCTGATTAATTTAATAATTGTATGCCTACTTGTCAACTTCCCCTCAGCTAACAATGAACCATTCTACATTTTCTTATCACCATCTGCTTTGATGTCATTTTCACACCTCATCCTTCCATATCTCTAAACTCCCTCTCCTCTCTCAGCCTTATCAATTATATTGTACATTATACATAAAATAGATTCACAATGGACATATTTACCAGTCTAATAACACAAAATGTTTCAGTAATTGCAGCATTGAACTTGTTTCACAAAAATAGGGAATGTTTTTCCATCCTACGAATAATACTTTAGTGATTATCATACATATTCTTCCACTAGCAATGAAACATTGGAAATACACAGCAGGCTGAGAAGTCTCTGGAGAGGGAAACAGAGTTGGTATTTCGTCAATTACAGCCTTTCATTAGGGTTCTGATGAAAGGTATTAACTTGAAACATCAACATTGTTACTCTCCACTGATGCTGCTTAACTTGCTAAGTATTTCCAGCATTTTCAGGTCAGTTTTTGATTTTCTAAAATATAATAATGGAACTGGTGTCAGTGCCAACAAACTGGACCCTATTTATTTAACAAAAGATTAATAGTCAAATTAATTTTCATCTCACAACTTTAGCATCGCAGTATGTTTTAATTTAAAAGGAAGCACTAATTTGAAAAAAAATCCAGATCGCATGTGACAAATAAGGAGTATAACGCAACTAAGATGCTTCATTAGCAACTACAAGCAGAACTAAAATGTAACAAGCCTGAAACAAGGCAGAATTCTACAGGCAATATATAAAGGACACTCTGTGCTGGTCCCCGAGATCCATTTCATATTCCATAACAGAGCTGGCCTTATTGAATCGGGTCACACGCATTAAAGGAGGAATCCTAAACTAATGAATACACTATTCCCTCTGCTCCCCATCATTCATCTCTTGTGATCCTGATTATTTCTGCAAATTGTTTCTACAAATGCTTTCTGTGTGTAGATGACTGGTAGAATGATATAGTGTGGAAAACAGATCCTTCGGCCCAACTCGCCCACACTGGCCAACAATGTCCCACTACCCTAGTCTCATTTGCCTGCGCTTGGTCCATATACCTCCCAGCCTGCCTAACTGCTTCTTTAACAATGGGATAGTCCCAGCCTCAACGACTTTGTCTGGCAGCTTGTTCCATATGCCACCCACCTGGCCAATCGATCCAGATCCTGCTGCAATCGTTCACAACCATCTTCGCTATCTGCAAAACCACTCACTTTTGTTTCATCAGCTAACTTGCTTATCTTGCCCTGTAGAATTTAGGCAGGCTACTTGATGGGAATATGAGGAGAATAAAATATAGTAGGCTAGATTTGGTGTAAGAATGGGTGGTTGATGATCGGTGTGGACTTGGTGGGTTGAAGATCCTGTTTCCCTGCTGTATCTCTCTATGACTGTAGTTTCTGCATCTCACTGATGCGCTTCACTATTGTCCATTCCAAAAAACCTACAATTCCAATAGAATACTTTTGCATTGTAATGCCCTTCCATGTTAGCAGAAAAGTGATGCTAGCAAGATATATTCCAAAAATATAATACAGTGTATTCATATAGATATAATGTAATGTAATGCCTCAAAATCCAAATAGCCCAGATGGAGACAATACATATATGAATGCTGCAATTCTGAACATCTTATTTCACTTGCTTATCAAGACAATTGTTTTAGTATTTATTACAAATGTTTTATATTAGTAACATACTAGATTACTCCGAAATGCTGCGGATGATTCATTAATTCTTACATGGAACAAAACACTGAATTATATCAAGCAGAATAGGGCACGATGCCCTCCCTAATCCCCCCGTCTCCGCTGTCAACTCATCGCATACAATTTATTTGACATGTATGCCTGCCGAGTGCTAATGTAATGCAATATCCACGTTATCAGCCATACGTTTGCAAAAGCAGAAACGTGCGTAAAAGCTACAATCCCCTGGGTCCTAATCGCAGCTTCCGGAAACCTCTGCCATCTAACGTCAGATACAGAAAATGTAATGTGCTAAAATGTGTGAAAACGTAACAGACGCCCTTTTCTTCTTCGGCCACTCGGGCTTTGCTCATGCCAATTATTTCCTGTCCAATCCCAGTTACACAAAGCTCTGCGCATTTACAAAATAGCCACAAAAACACACACACACACACACTCAAATGAAGCCACACAGCGCTCACATAAAATAAATGTTGCATTTTCCTGCATGTTTTCATATCTGAAGGCCAAATCACACTGCAATAAAAAATAATTCGAAATCATTTAACCAAAGTCTAAGCCACAGACTCACACCATTCAGAAATAAATGCAGCCTCTTGGAAACGAATAAGCATCACAGACAGGTACAGTAACTGACGCTGGTTTAGATTTGACTAACGCTTCGTCTATCTATTGTGTTTTTTTTAATCTATTTTTTGGGAAGCCCGTCGATACGAAACTCACACCCCCACCCTCTCGTCACTCGAATTAGAGTGGAAAAAAAATCCCGCAAGAACACGGCTAGGTGAGATAGAAAGCCCTGGGGTGACGTCTATCACCAGACGAACGTGATGTGCAGATTGCAATGCAACTGAAGCCACTTCCAGGCTCACAGACGTACTGCATCCATCTCGTTAAATGAGTGGGGTGTTTTTTTAACGAGTGCAAATACAAAACCTTTTTTGGAAACCAGTCACATAGAAGTCAATGCATTGGCCCTCTCCCTCTCTCTCTCTCTCCCACCTCTCACACCCCCATCATACACAGCCACCTTTTTCCCCAGAAAAAAAAGGTAAACCCAAAGGTAAGGAGCTGCCAAAGGGGGAACACATCGCCCAAATATCCATTTGCATTTCACAGACAAAATTCAACACGGATTCAATTAGCAGCCTTTAAGCATCCCGGCCAATCGATCTTGCATCTATATTCTTGGGGGAGAGGTTATATATACATTCATCCAATCACATATAGCAGCGGAGAGAATGTTTCTACGACGATATGATCTAATATCGGAAAGATGTCAGGGTCTTCCTTTGCACTGAAGCCGACTATTATTGCAAGTTCCGCAAGAAAGATTCTTGCACTGGCAACCAGGACGTGATGTACATGTACAACGTTTTCTATTCAAAGAAGAGCTCAGATCTCCGACCGGCGCCACCCCCAGCCCAGCCGAAAAGACGATCAACAGGGAGAGAACAGGGCATGTTGGTGGTCGAGGGTGTGGGCACACACACCATGGGTATTGGTTCTTCAGTAAAACCAACCATTGCTGAGAAATGCCAGCCTCCCTGCTGCTTAGCACTCGATTCACCCGAAACTCGCGCAGTGAGACATTCACATCTCACCAGGAAATCCCTCAGCTCCTCGCAACAAGTCATGAAAAAAAAAAGTGTATTTTAGCTCTTGATTGCAAAAATAATTCATTTGCTGCTGTTTCTTCATCCGTTCAATCCCTCTCGCCCCAAATGAACACTGAAACAAGCCCCTCTGCACACACACACCCCCCTTACCTTCTCTGGCTTTCAGCAGGACCGTATTGGCGACTATATTCTCCAGCTCCATTGACCTGCACAGATATGTGTCTCGGGAAAAGCTCTTCCTTCCCCTGCTCCTGTCAGCCTGCGCGATCCTCTCTAAAGCTGCTCGCCGAGCTGGACTCTCTGCCTCTGGCTTCCCCTGTGTGGGAGACAACGGACGCACCGGCACATCACACACATAGACACACACACAGACACAAGGAGACAGAGGCTGCCACTGCAAGCGACTGACTCGCCGCCCAGCGGAACCCCTTCCTGGTGCTGGGCTCCTGGCCGGCGCCGCCAGCCCTCCGATCCTGCAGGGGGCGTGTGAGCCCGGAGCCCGCCTGCCCGCCTCCAGCTGCTTTGTGGGAGATGTAGTCCATCCAGTTGTTGGCCAACACCACCAAGTGTAGGATGTTCCTGCAGATGCTGGTTTACACCAGATAGACACAAACTGCTGGGGTAACTCAGGGGGAACAGGCAGCATCTCTGGAGAGGAATGGGTAACGTTTCGGGTGGAGACCTTTCTTCAGTCTGAGAGTCAGGCGAAAGGGGAACGAGAGGTATAGACGATGGTATAGAGCGATATAGAACAAATGAATGAAAGATATGCAAAAAAGTAACAATGATAAAGGAAACAGGCCATTGTTAGCTGTTTGCTAGGCGTGAACGAGAAGCTGATGCGACTTGGGTGGGGGAGGGATGGAGAGAGAGGGAATGCATGGCAGGGCTGCCAACTCTCACGCATTGAGCGTGAGACTAACGCATTTGAGGAAATTCCCACGCTCTCACGCTGATGACAGAAGTTCTCACGCTCAAAAAAATATTTAAAAAAATATATGAATAAATAAATAAAGTCACACTCCTCCACACTCACCAATGAGAATAGTTTTTTATCGGCAGGTTCCCCGTAAAGAAAATGGCAATGTAGACAAAAATGCTGGAGAAACTCAGCGGGTGAAGCAGCGTCTATGTCTGACTTTGACCCTTCTTCAGACTCAAGCATTTCCCCAGCATTTTTGTCCACCGCGCTATAGATGCTGCCTCACTCGCATTCACATTCCCGTGCAGATGGTGTGATAGGTGATACACGGCGGTGATCCCAGCACCGACCCTCCTCCTCCCCGAGACACTGCTCACACCGCCCATCCTCACCTCAGGCAGCTCTGTGTCCGGCAGCTGCTCTGTCCACATGGAGTTTTAACCCCGGCCCGGAGCCAGGAGCGGACCGGGTAAGTGGGGGCATCGGTGCCGCCTCCGGAGCCGCAGGGATTAATCTCGGGCTAAGGCTCTGCTCCGATGCCCGATCCCCGGGTCACTGTCCCTCACCTCCCCCGGACCCCCGGGTCACTGCCGCTCACCTCCCCCAGACCCCAGCTGGCCACAGAGCACCTGGGCCGGCCCGCGTTTCCGGGGGGGAGGGATTGGGAAATGTTCCCCGAACATCGGCAAGCCTCCGCTCACTCCGGGTGTTGTCGCCGCTTCGCTAACCCACACTCTCACACACAACCTAATACACACCCTTACACACACAAGGTTTAAAGGGTTTTTATCCAATGTGGATAAATGGGACTAGTTTAGATGGGGCATCTTGATCTGCATGGACAAGTTGGGATGAAGGGCCTGTTTCCATGCTGTAAGACTATGACACACTGTAGAAAGGGTGCAATTGCTCTGGAGTGGATCCAGGGCAATTTATGAACATATTGGCAGGGCTGGAATTTTTGTTTCACTTTGAAGAAAGATTTGATAACTGGGATTGTATTCCTTGCAGCAACGGAGGTGAAGAAGAGACTTAGTTGTGGTGAATAATCTTATGAGAATAGGGGGTACACAAAAAGCTGGAGAAACTCAGCGGGTGGAGCAGCATCTAAGGAGCGAAGGAGATAGGCGACGTTTCGGGTCGAGACCCTTCTTCAGACTGGTCAGGGATCAGGGAAACGAGAGATATAGACGGTGATGTGGAGAGATAAGGAACAATGAATGAAAGATATTCAAAAAAGTATCGATGATAAAGGGAACAAGCCATTGTGAGCTGTTTGTGGTGTGAAAATGAGAAGCTGGTGCGACTGGGGTGGGGGAGGGAGATAGAGATAGAGGGAATGCCAGGTGGGGAGAGGTGGGAAGGGGAGGAGACAGCAAGGGTTAACAGAATTGAGAAAATTCAATGTTCAAGCCCAAAGGATGCAGACTCCCCAAGCGGAATATGAGGTGCTGTTCCTCCAGCTTGCGGTGTTGCTCACTCTGGCCGTGGAGGAGGCCCAGGACCGAGAGGTCGGATGCGGAATGGGAGGGGGAGTTGAAGTGCTGAGCCACCGGGAGGTCGAGTTGGTTATTGCGGACCGAGCGGAGGTGTTCGGCGAAGCGATCGCCAAGCCTCCGCTTGGTCTCACCGATATAGATCATCTGGCATCTGGAGCAGCGGATGCAGTAGATGAGGTTGGAGGAGGTGCAGGTGAACCTCTGTCGGACCTGGAAGGACTGCTTGGGTCCCTGAAAGGAGTGGAGGGGGGAGGTGAAGGGACAAGTGTTGCATTTCTTGCGGTTGCAAGGGAAAGTGCCCGGGGAAGGGGTAGAGCGGGAGGGGAGGGAAGAATTGACAAGGGAGTTGCGGAGGGAGCGGTCTTTGCGGAAGGCAGACAGGGGGGGAAATGGGAAGATGTGGCGGGTGGAGGGGTCACGTTGGAGCTGGCGAAACTGGCGGAGGACTATATGTTGTATTTGCCGGCTGGTGGGGTGAAAGGTGAGGACCAGGGGGACTCTGCCCTGTTTGCGAGTGGGGGAATGGGGAGCGAGGGCAGTGTTGCGGGGTATGGAGGAGACCCTGGTGCGAGCCTCATCAATAGTGGGGGAGGGGAATCCCCGTTCTCTGAAGAATGAGGCCATTTGTGATGACCTGGTGTGGAACACCTCATCCTGGGAGCAGATGCAGCGTAGACGGAGGAATTGGGAATAGGGGATGGAGTCCTTACAGGAAGCAGGATGGGAGGAAGAGTAGTCCAGGTAGCTGTGGGAGTCAGTTGGTTTGTAGTGGATGTCGGTCAGGAGTGTATCACCTGCAATAGAGATGGTGAGGTCAAGGAATGGTAGGGAAATGTCGGAAATGGTCCAAGTGTATTTGAGTGCCGGATGGAAGTTGGTGGTGAAATGAATGAAGTCAGTCAGTTGCGTGTGGGTGCAGGAGGTGACAGCAAAGCAGTCGTGATGTAACGGAGGTAGAGGTCGGGGATGGGGCCCTGGTACGCCGAGAGCAAGGATTGTTCGACGTACCCAACAAAGAGGCAAGCGTAGCTGGGGCCCATGCGTGTGCCCATAGCTACGCCTTGTGTTTGGAGGAAATGGGAGGAATCAAAAGAGAAGTTATTGAGGGTGAGGACCAACTCCGCTAGGCGGAGGAGGGTGTCAGTGGACGGGTATGGGTTGTTCCTCTGGTCGAGGAAGAACCGGAGGGCTTTGAGACCGTCCTGGTGGGGGATGGAGGTGTAGAGTGACTGGACGTCCATGGTAAAGATGAGAGGATGGGGGCCTGGAGAATGGAATGCACGGAGCCGACGGAGAGTGTCTGAGGTGTCTTGAACATAGGTGGGGAGGGATTTAACAAAGGGGGATAGGATGGCGTCAAGGTATGTGGAAATGTGTTCGGTGGGGCACGAACAGGCAGAGACAATGGGTCTGCCAGGGCAGTCGGGTTTGTGGATTTTGGGGAGAAGGTAAAATCGGGCCGTGCAGGGCTGGGAAACGATGAGGTGGGAGGCTCGGGGGGGTAGGGAGCCGGAGCAGATGAAGTCGGTTATGGTGCTCGAGATGGTGGCCTGGTGTTCGTCAGTGGGGTCATGGTCCAGGGGTAAGTAGGAGGAGGTGTCCGAGAGTTGGCGCGCGGCCTCCGTTTTGTAGAGATCGACGCGCCAGACTACCACGGCACCTCCCTTGTCGGCGGGTTTGATAACCCAGTCTGGGTTGTTACGGAGTGAGTCGATGGCAGTACGTTCAGGGCTGGAGAGATTGGAGTGAGACAGGGGGGTGGAGAAGTCGAGGCGGTTGATGTCCTGACGGCAGTTCTGGATAAATAGTTCTACAGCCGGAAGGCTACGAGGGGGGGTCCAAGTGGAGGCGGTACGTGGGAGACAGGAAAAGGGATCATCAGTGGGGGGCGAGGGCTTCTTCCCGTGGACGAACGCTGTGAGGCGGAGGCGACGGTAGAAGAGCTCCAAGTCGTGGTGGGCGCGGAACTCATTGAGGTGGGGACGGAGGGGGACAAAGGTGAGACCTCTGCTGAGGACAGACCGTTCGATGTCGGAGAGGGGGAGGTCCGGGGAGAATAGAGAATATGAGAATATGAGAATAGGACCTGTTTTGCTTAATAAAAAGTGTAAGAAGGAACTGCAGATGGTGATTTAAACTGAAGATAGATACTAAAAGCTGGAATAACTCAGGACAGGCAGCATTTCTGGGGAGAAAGAATAGGTGATGTTTCAGTTCGAGACCTTCAGGCTGAAGAGGTTGAAAACCAGCAATAAAACTCAATGACTGGAGATGTGTGTTATCCAACTAAGAGCAGAAATCATAATCATATGTGCATCGTTATTGACGTGACAGCATAATAAATATATTACAGAAATAAAAATTAATGATGTGGCACGGTGGTGCATCAGTAGAGTTGCTGCCTTGCAGCACCACAGACCCAGATTTGATCCTGACCACGGGTGCTGTCTGTACAGCATTTGTACATTCTTATTATGACCACAAGGTTTTCTGTGGAAATTCCGGTTTCTCCCACATCTGAAAGAAGTGCAGGTTTGGAGGTCAATTGGCTTCTGTAAATTGTCCCTGGCGTGTAGGATACAACTGGTGTATGATAGATTGCGGTCGGTGTCGACTTGGTGGGCCGAGGGGCCTGTTTCCATATATATGTTTTACATATATATCTTAATTTCATTGAACCATATACGGTTGAATATGTGGCATTATTTTCATCTTGTTTCTATAGTCAAAGGGTAAGGTTAATTGATTTATTTGTGCAGATCAGTGATGGAAGTCTGAATCCTCTTGCCTTGTTTCTATATTTTTGTTTATCTATATATGCATAACAGCATGAATTATAATCTGATTTCCATACATGAATATACTAAGGTCATTCATGTGCTGCACCTGTTGATCAGAGCCTGGCTCTACTGTAGAATGTAATTAGGAATGTAATTTATCCGAACCTTATTCATACCTAATCCAATTTGAAACATAAATGTTGCATCAAGTGTAAGTTAAAAGTATGCACCAGATTCCACAATTTCAAACAGAAAAATCCAAAAGCTTCCTACCGTGGGAGGGGGTCACCCTCCTCCCCTCGGTCGCAGCACTCCCTCGCAATTTCTCACTCTCACCTCTCACCCAATGTTGGCAGCCCTGTGCAGGGGTTACTTGAAGTTAGAGAGATCAATATCCATACCACTGGGTTGTAATGCTGCCCAAGCTAAATATAAGATACTGTTCCTCCAATTTGCGTTTAGCCTCACTCTGACAATGGAGATGAAAGGTCAGTGTGGGAACGGGAAGGGGAATTAAAGTGTTTGCCAACTGGGAGATCAGGTAGGTCCAGGCGGACTGAGTGAAGGTGTTCAGCGAAACGATCGCCCAGTCTACGTTTGATCTCGCCGATGTATAAGAGTCCACATCTTGAACAATGGATACAGTGATCGGCACAACTTGCTGGAGTCATTCAACATTCCAGTGATTCAACAGATCAGGCAGCATCTCTGGAGAGAAGGAATAGGTGACGTTTTGGGTTGAGACCCTTCTTCAGACTGAGAGTCAGAGGAAAGGGAAATTAGAGATATAGATGGTGATATAGGGAGATATAGAACAAATGGATTTGGTGCATCGAAGATAGACACAAAATGCTGGAGTAACTCAGCGGGTCAGGCAGCATCTCTGGAGAGAAGGAATGGGTAACGTTTCTGGTCGAGACACCTGTTCTTTGGTGCATCGATGCTGCAAGTCTGAAATAAAAGAAACAAATACTGGTAGGCATTCAGCAGATCAGGTAACATCTGTAGACAGAGCTAATGTTTCAGGTTCATTTGAACTTTATTGCATGGATATACACGGTTATCTCCTCACTGGTTCATTAGGATGGAAGATTTCACCTCTGGGTGGTAAAGGTGGTCGGTGAGGCCAATGTGGGACCATATAATCTATAGATCAATGGTAAATATGGGCAGAGATATGTCACATCGAGTTTAATCGGGATGTGAGTTAGGTTTTGCACTTCGGGAGGTCAGATGTTGGAAAAAAAGTATACAGTAAATGGCAGCACCCTTAGTGGCATTTATGTACAGAAGTATCTTGGGCAGTCAGTTCATAGCTCGCTGAAAGTGACAACACAAGTGGAATAGGAAGGTAAAGAGGAATACAACATGTATGCCCTCACAGTACCCCACGATGCAACTGGATTTTCTGGACAACAATCAATGAGATTAGGCAACAAAAAAATGCTCCACGATAATTCTGAATACTGATGACCCACAAGTATGGGCTCTCAGCCCCTTATTATAATCCCTAAGACACACAACCGTGTGACCAAACTCTGCTCTTAACTCTATTTACTAATATCCATATGACACCTCTATTGTGGGCCAGATCTTAAACAATGACAAAACCAAGTGCAAGAAGGAAAAAGAGAGCTTAGTAACATGGTATCAATCAACAATCTCTCCCTAAGTGTCATCAAGATAAAAGAGCTAGTTATTGACTTCAGGAAATGAGTGGTGTACACCCCCTAGTCAGCATCAATGGTGTCCAAGTGGAGATAGTCGTGATCTTCAAGTTCCTAGCCGTGAATATCAACAATAATTTATCCTGGACCCACCACGTTGAAGCTCGCGCTAAGAATAAACGCCAACATCTCTGCTTCTTCAGAAGACTAAGGTTTGGCATGTCTTCAACTACTCTTACCAATTTCTACAGACGCATCATAGAAACCATCCTATCTGGATGCATCACTACTTGGTTTGGCAGCAGCTCTACCCAAGTCGGCAAGAAATTGCGGGGAGTTATGAACTCAGCCTATTCCATTACACAAACCAACGTCATCGACCACCCCCCCACCTCCATCGATACTGCAAGCAGCGTCAGGAAAGCAGCCATCATAAGGACTATTTTCATCCCGGCCAACCACATTACACGGCCTTTTATGAAATCAATAAAACATTAACTCCGTTAATTGACAAGAACTGTGAAGCATCCTCCTCAAATTTGGCTGGTTGCAGAAATTCATCTCCACCTTACGATGGTATGTTATATGTGACTAATGGATCCACGATAGATACAATCTCATTGCAGACTGATGTCAGGCAAGACTACACCCTTGCTAAGACTCTTCCTTATATCAATGTTGGATCTTTATACTGAATAAGCTCATCCCTCTACTTCTGGACGTTGGCCTAGAGGCCTCCATCTGCGATTGGCTTTTATCACAAATGATCCAACTGTTATTGGCCAGATCAACAATAATGAGGCAAAGAGATTAAGAACCATGCGTCATGGTATCAGAACAACAACCTAGCCTTTAACATCAGCCGGATAAAAGAGTTGGTTGTTGACTACAGGAAGCGAGGAGGTAAACACAAACCTGCCTTCATCAATGGAGCTGCTGTAGACATGGTCAACAGCATCAAGTTCCTAGGCATCCATATCACTGCATGTATAATCTGGTACCTTCACACTGATGCAGTGATCAAAAGACCACATCAGTGTATTAAAGGTAGACAAAAATGCTGGAGAAACTCAGCGGGTGACGCAGCATCTATGGAGCAAAGGACTAGGTGACGTTTCGGGTCGAGACCCTTCTTCAAACTGATGTGGGGGGGGGGGGGGGTGGGAAGAAGAAAAGAAGAGGCGGTGACAGTAGGCTGTGGGAGTGCTGGGAAGGGGAAGGGAAGGAGGGATAAAAGTCAATGTTCATACCTCTGGGGTGTAAACTACCCAAGAAAATATGAGGTGCTGCTCCTCCAATTTGCGGTGGGACTCACTCTGGCTATGAAGGGGGCCCAGGACAGAAAGGTCGGATTCGGAATGGGAGGGGGAGTTGAAGTGCTGAGCCACCGGGAGATCAGGTTGGTTAATGCGAACTGAGTGGAGGTGTTGGGCGATGCGATCGCCAAGCCTGCGCTTGGGTCTCACCGACGTAGAGCCGTTAACACCTAGAACAGCGGATGCAATAGATGAGGTTGGAGGAGGTGCAGGTGAACCTCTGCCTCACCTGGAAAGACTGCTTGGGTCCTTGGATGGAGTCGAGGGGGAGGTAACGCGACAAGTGTAGCATTTCCTGCGGTTGCAAGGGAAAGTACCAGGGGAGGGTGGGGCGGGACGAATTGACCAGGGAGTTATGGAGGGAGCAATCTCTGCGGAAAGCTGAAAGGGGAGGAGAAGGGAAGATGTGGCCAGTGGTGGGAACTCGTTGGAGGTGGCGAAAATGTCGGAGGATTATCTATTGTATGTGACGGCTGGTAGGGTGGAAGGTGAAGATAAGGGGGATTCTGTCCTTGTAACGAGTGGGGGGATGGGGAGTGAGAGCGGAGCTACGGGGTATAGAGGAGACCCTGGTGAGAGCCTCATCTATAGTCAAAGAGGGGAACCCCCGTTCCCTAAAGAATGAGGTCATCTCCGATGCCCTGGTTTGGAACACCTCATCCTGGGTGCAGATGCGGCGTAGACAGAGGAATTGGGAGTTGGGGATAGAGTCCTTACAGGAAGCAGGGTGGGAAGAAGTGTCCAGATAGCTATGGGAGCCATGGGGTTTGTAGTAGATGTCGGTCAGTAGTCTCTTACCTGTGATGGAGATAGTGAGGTCTAGAAACGGTAGGGAGATGTCGGAAATGGTCCAGGTGAATTTGAGTGCCGGATGGAAGTTAGTGGTGAAATGGATGAAGTCAGTGAGTTCTCAAGAGTGCAGGAGGTAGCACCAATGCAGACGTCAATGTAGCAGAGGAAGAGTTCGGGATAGGGTCACGGTACCCCTCGAACAAGGATTATTCGACGTACCCTACAGGAGGTAGGCATGGCTTGGCCCATGCGCGTGCCCATAGCTACGCCTTGGATTTGGAGGAAATGGGAGGAGTTAAATGAAAAGTTGTTGAAGGTAAGGACCAGCTCCGCTGAGTTACTACAGCACTTTGTGTTCTTTTGGCATTTAACGTTGAAAGGGAAAGTATAAGACTGGGGAAAACAGAAAATTTGTCTTGCCTGATCTTGTTTGATTTAGACCAGATTGGGAAATCTCCAGACTTGTCCATGAAACTTTAAAAACAATTCAAAGATACCTGGGTTATCTAGATCAAAGAAAGGTCATGACCGGACACATCACCTCACTATGTTCTTTAGAGATGCTGCTTGACCCGCAGAGTAACTCCGCAGGTCAGGCAGCATCTCTGGAGAACATGGATAGGTGGCATTTCGGGTTGAGACCCTTCTTCAGACTATTGAAGAAGGATAGGTGACGTCTCACGGTGAGATCCTTCTTCGGCAGTCTGAAGAAGGGTCCCGACCCAAAATGTCACCTATCTATGTTCACCAGGGATGCTGACTGACCTGCTGAGTCACTGCAGCACTTTGTGTCCTTTTGTGTAATAACCAGCATCTGCAGTTCCATGCTTTTAAACTTTAAATGCCATTCAACTTTCAAATGAATTAACATCTAAAACTCACTGTGCTGTACTATTTTCAGGTGTTGGTTTGCTGCTTATTTCTTCCACCCTGTTCGGCAGTGCACGACAGAGTTTGCAATGAACACACCAGGAGACTTGCAAACTTCATATCTCACATTCACAAAATCCAACAAACCTTTTACATTCATTGGTTATTAAGGGCCGTAGGATGGACAAGGACAAGGGACATTTATTTGTCACGTACACCAATTGATGTACTGAAATTTGAGTTGCCATTTGCAGCACACCAATAAAAATAAGACACAACATTAAAGAGGAATTTAACACCAAACATAAAAATGGTTCCCACTGTGAGGGAAGGCACAAAGTCCAGTCCTCTTCCCCTTGTTCACCCATAGTCGGGCCTATTGAGGCCTCCGCAGTCGCCGCAACGGCGGCCCGATGTTACTGGCCCTGTCGCCGGATGATGGAGCTCCGGCGTTGGGAGAACACTCTCAGCGGCTTGGAGTGTCTGGAACGGCCGCTTCCTCCCCGGAGACCATGGCTCCCGAAGTCCACAGGCCGCGCTGGTCGGAGCTCCAACACTGGCGATCTCGGCGAGAGATCCCAGGCCCCGCGACCACAGCTCCGCGATGTTGGAGTTGGCGGCCACAGCACTCCAGAGCTTGCCACACGGCGACCCGGGTAAGGCATCGCCCGCTCCGCGATGGTGCTTCAGCGCTGCGCCGCCACGGGAGCTGAAGTTCTGGCTGGTCCCGGCAGGAAACGCCGCTCCAGTCCCGTTGGTAGGCCGCGAGGAAGGGACGAAGATGCGGCTCGGAGGAAACCCGCATCCCCGACCAGGTAGAGACTGAGAATAAAATTCCCCCCTTCCCCCACCCCCCACATAAAAAGACTAGAAAACCTCCAAAACAACACTTTTAACATACTAAACTTTTTAAAAGGGTGAAAGGACGGACAGCTGCATACTCGACGGCGCCCCCACTCAAAATGCAATATAGATTAGAAAAAAAACACTCAGATACTCTAGAACTATTTATCCAGAACTGCCATCGGGACATCAACCGCCTCGACTTCTCCACTCCCCTGTCTCACTCCAATCTCTACCCCCCCCCGAACGTACTGCCATCGACTTGCCAGACTGGGTTATCAAACCCGCCGACAAGGGAGGTGCCGTGGTAGTCTGGCACGTTGATCTCTACAAAGTGGAGGCCACGCGCCAACTCTCGGACACCTCCTCCTACTTACCCCTGGACCATGACCCCACTGACGAACACCAGGCCACCATCTCGAGCACCATAACCGACTTCATCAGCTCCGGCTCCCTCCCCCTCCAGAGCCTCCAACCTCATCGTTTCCCAGCCCCGCACGGCCCAATTTTCCCTTCTCCGCAAAATCCACAAACCCGGCTGCCCTGGCAGACCCATTGTCTCTGCCTGTTCGTGCCCCACCGAACACATTTCCACATACCTTGACTCCATCCTATCCCCCTTTGTTAAATCCCTCCCCACCTATGTTCAAGACACCTCAGACACTCTCCATCGGCTCCCCACATTCCATTCTCCAGGCCCCCATCCTGTCATCTTTACCATGGACGTCCAGTCACTCTACACCTCCATCCCAGCACCAGGATGGTCTGAAAGCCCTCCGGTTCTTCCTCGACCAGAGGAGCAACCTATACCCGTCCACTGACACCCTCCTCCGCCTAGCGGAGTTGGTCCTTACCCTCAATAACTTCTCTTTTGACTCCTCCCATTTCCTCCAAACACAAGGCGTAGCTATGGGCACACGCATGGGCCCCAGCTACGCTTGCCTCTTTGTCGGGTACGTCGAACAATCCTTGTTCTCGGCGTACCAGGGCCCCATCCCGACCTCTACCTCCGTTACATCGACAACTGCTTTGGTGTCACCTCCTGCACCCACACACAACTGACTGACTTCATTCATTTCACCACCAACTTCCATCCGGCACTCAAATACACTTGAACCATTTCCGACATTTCCCTACCATTCCTTGACCTCACCATCTCTATTGCAGGTGATACACCCCTGACCGACATCCACTACAAACCAACTGACTCCCACAGCTACCTGGACTACTCTTCCTCCCACCCTGCTTCCTGTAAGGACTCCATCCCCTATCCCAATTCCTCCGTCTACGCATCGGCTCCCAGGATGAGGTGTTCCACACCAGGTCATCACAAATGTCCTCATTCTTCAGAGAACGGGGATTTCCCTCCCCCACTATAGATGAGGCTCCTCCATACCCCGCAACGCTGCCCTTGCTCCCCATTCCCCCACTCGCAACAAGGGCAGAGTCCCCCTGGTCCTCACCTTTCACGCCAACAGCCAGCAAATACAACACATAGTCCTCCGCCAGTTTCGCCACCTCCAACGTGACCCCTCCACTCGCCACATCTTCCCATCTCCCCCCCTGTCTGCCTTCCGCAAAGACCGTTCCCTCCACAACTCCCTTGTCAATTCTTCCCTTCCCTCCCGCTCTACCCCTTCCCCGGGCACTTTCCCTTGCAACCGCAAGAAATGCTACACTTGTCCCTTCACCTCCCCCCTCCACTCCTTTCAGGGATGCAAGCAGTCTTTTCAGGTCCGACAGAGGTTCACCTGCACCTCCTCCAACCTCATCTACTGCATCCGCTACTCCAGATGCCAGATGATCTATGTCGGTGAGACCAAGCAGAGGCTTGGCGATCGTTTCGCCAAACACCTCCGCTCGGTCCGCATTAACCAACCCGACCTCCCGGTGGCTCAGCACTTCAACTCCCCCTCCCATTCCGTATCCGACCTCTCCGTCCTGGGTCTCTTCCACGGCCAGAGTGAGCAACACCACAGTTGGAGGAACAGCACCTCATATTCCGCTTGGTTCTGGGCTTGAACATTGAATTTTCTTAATTCTGTTAACCCTTGCTGTCTCCTCCCCTTCCCACCTCTCCCTCAGCCCTCGGGCCCTGGCATTCCCTCTCTCTCTATCTCTCCCCCACCCTAGTCGCACTAGCTTCTCATTTTCGCACCACAAACAGCTTACAATGGCTTGTTCCCTTTATCATCGATACTTTTTTGCATATTTTTCATTCATTCATTGTTCTTTATCTCTCCACATCACCGTCTATATCTCTCGTTTCCCTGATCCCTGACCAGTCTGAAGAAGGGTCTCGACCCGAAACGTCGCCTATCTCCTTCACTCCTTAGATGCTGCTGCACCCGCTGAGTTTCTCCAGCCTTTTGTGTACCCCCAAGTTATACCTTGACAGGTTGTGCTCAATTGAAATATTTTTATTCTATATGTACACAACTGTACAGTGAAATCTGATTGCAAAAAATATGTGAAGATTACGAAATGAATCTCATACACTTGAGCCTCACATAGACTGCCCTACAGTGGCAACTTGACCATGTGAAGTGGGAGCAGAGTCACTGAAACAACCTAAACCTTTTCAGATTTACTTTGTTTTGTATCTTTTTCCATCCAAAAGAGTATCAGAAAGCAGTCATTTTCAAGCTTGGCTTTGAGAGGCTACATCTCAAAGCCAAGCTTGAGATACTAGAAGGTGTAGCTCCGCACATACAAGTTTGTTGTCATATGCTCGATGGTTTATCTTGGTGAAAGAGTGAAACAGCTGTCAGTAGTCAACTAATGGGGCTGTTCTTCAACACCTTGGACCCAAGCTCCTGAACGTTGACCACCTGGTAGAGGGTTGCAAGCAAGACAGCAAACCATGAGCCACTGTGAACACACAGTTTTTGCTTTTATGTGCTGTATGAGTCTATGTGCCTGTGATGCTGCTGCAAGCAAGATTTTAATTTTACCTGTACCCGAACTAACGCATATAACATTAAATTCGACATGAATTGGCATGCTCCAGGGTCTGGCCAAACTGGTTATCCACAGTCTGTGCAGTCAATTGCTTTGCCCGATCTTCTCTCTTGTCTGGGTTGTTTTTAAGGAATGACCATCCTTCACAGATTCTGTTTAGAAAGGAATAATTCTTGTATTGGCTTATTAAAATCAATGTTGTAATGATCCCATTGAATTTTTTGCAGTTCACAAAATATTGGCATTTCTGTTTTTTTTTCCATAATTCCAGCTTCTGCAGTGATTTTCCTTTGTGCTGTAGAGTCATTAAAGCTTTTAGAATACGTACTATGTGGAATAAGATGAAGTATCCTGTTAGTTGCTGCTCATAGACTGATGCTGGGAAAAGTTGCTGTTATGGTCCAATTCATACTTGTTCGGTTGGAGCTGTTGGAGGGATCGAAAGTCAACAATAAAAAAATTGGCGATTTTAGAGAAATTGAACCCATTTTTGTGGAATGAGCAACTATGAGCAGCAGGAGGAGGAAAACATGTTTACCTACATGTTTACGCCACTTAACTTGTCAATGCTTCCTAGCAAGTCAGCAACACGCAGTTTCTATTATGCTGGAACGATGGGACAAATTCACATGACTTAGTATTTTGCTATTTCAATTCAAAACACAGTATGCAAGGAGGTGTACTGATTTTTGGAGTTGGCCCGGCAACCCCTCAAAGGTATTAAACATAGTTCAGCTCTATTCAAAAACTTTACAGACCTGCGACATCTTTATCTGTTTTGCTTTCTCTTAGAGTGATGGATTTGTTATATTTGTTTTATTATTAGATTGAATATTTATTCAATTATTAGATTGAATAAAATATTTGTTTTATTATTAGATTGAATAATTTGGTTTGTGTTTATTGCAAATATGTTAATTTTAGTAGAAAGTATTTTACTGAGATATTGTTTGCAGAACCCAATGCACTTCAAATTCTTTATCTTTAAAAAAGTATTTTACAAAATACTTTATAAATTTATTGTATAAATACTTTTGTTGTTCTTTTGATCTGCGCTGGTTCGCCAATGTTTGGTATTATTTGAAAATCCTTTATCTCTGATAGTGTGGTGAGGTTCAATTGATTCACACCGAACTCTGGAACCTTTGGTACTTATGCGTCTCCCGAACCTTGGATTCTAATGGTCATAATTAAAATATTCACCAGAGAAGCAGGAACTTGAGAAATAACAGTCTGAAGGGTCCCGACCTGAAATGTCACCTATCCATGTTCTCCAGAGGTGCTGCCAGACCTGCTTACACCAGTGATGTGTGTCTTTTTCAGTAAACCAGTGTCTGCAGTTCCTTACGTCTGCATCTTAAGAAATAACTTGTATTTAAAAGTGTATATATATACTGTACTTGCCAAGGCCAGTTTAACATTTTGAAATGTATCAGTTACTGTAACATAATTTAATATTTAATCAGTACTGAAATTATTTAAGAAGCATTTCATTTAGCAATGCATGGGCAATCAAAGTAAATTTATTTAATTAAACTGTGATTATTGTGTTTTCTCGTACATTTAAAAGTAAATCATGGGAACAGATTAAAATAACTGAGGATGCCATCACACTGGATTCAGAAAATATTTGTAAGGTAATTTTGTTTTAAATTTCAGGGGCTATAAGATCACTTAGGGGTAGAGTATCTTTGTGATTTAGTTATGGGACCATTATCCAGCGGCTGGATCATTGATATGGAATCACCAGTTCTGATGCACCACAGCAGTTTGGGAATTTAAATATATATTATAAAATAAATCTGAAGTTTTTAAAAACATATCAATAATAGTGACCATGAAACTACCATATTATTGTAACACCTCATCTGGTTCACTATGGCCCTGTCCCACTGTACGACTTCATTCAAGAGTTCTCCCGAGTTTGCCCTGATTCGAACTCGGAGATTTACGGTAATGGCCGCTCGTAGGTCCTCGGGGCTCTCGTGGACGTTTTTCAACATGTTGAAAAATCTTCACGAGTCTTCCCGAGCTTACCGCGTTTCCCGAATACCTGCCGTTAGCGTTACGAGCCGCTACGAGACGTCCCGAGCTCCGACGTACCCACTACGTACATTCTACGTGCTTCCACGTGTTTGATTTTTTTTTAAACTCGAGAGAGCTCTTGAATGAGCTCGTACAGTGGGACAGGGGCATTACTTGCCATCCATACCCATCTGGCTAACATGTGGAAACATAGGAACTGCAGTTGTGGTTTGCTCAAGAACTTTGTGGATTCTTGAGCAAACCACAAAGTGTTGGAGGAACTCAGCGGGTCAGGCAGCATCTATATACGGAATGGACAGATGAAGTTTCGGTCAGACCCTTATCAATGATTTCGACTCGAAACGTCGTCTGTCCAGTCCATCCACAGATGCTGCCTGACCCGCTGACTTCCTCCAGCACTCTGTGATTGGCTTTAATGTGACTCCACACTTACCATTGTGGTTGATTCTTGAAAGCCTCTGAAGATAGCAGGGATTGCATGTGTCATCCACATTTTATAAGCAAATAAAAAAAGTTTGAACTTACTGGGGAAAGAATAATTAAATAAAAACGTCTCTCATTTGTGGAAAATCTGAATCCAGTTCTGTAAGTGTTGAGAGAAATGGGTGGAAAAACACTAACACTGCACAAGAAAGGTGATGTCAAGGTGACCCTAAGGCATATTATCAGGCAGAGTGATGGAGGATTATCGCTGTACTATACGTGGCTTGGGCATGGTGGAATGTCTGAAATGAGAAACCATTATATGAGCAAAACCAACATCAATCATCTAATTACAGTAATGTCAGGAAATAATTATTTAGAAAAAGAAATGAATGGTGTGTATTAGATTTCACTTATGACAGTTTAGTTACTTAAGATTAAAACAGCAAAATAATAATTATTGGAAACTTGACATGAGGAGAAAATGCAAGAAACAAGGAAAGTTGAATAACAAAACTGACAAAAATAGAATTAATTTTACCTTGTAGGTGCTGATCAAAATATTGCCTGTTTCCACCATTTTCCATTTTTATTTTGATTAGTGGCTCAACTAAGATTGAATCCCTGTCATAATTTTGGAGTAAATGGGCAATTGTGACTTCAGAGTTGATTTTTAGCAAATCCATCTGGTATAACCCTGAGAAGGATCCTCTTCCTTTGATCTCCACAGTGACTAATAGGTTGGTAATCGACCCTTGATCTCCATTACAATGGAGCATAAAGAGTAAAAATGCTCTACATATATTAAAACTATCAATGAACAGGAAAGATTGTTGGTTATCTGTTCCTTGATGTCACCCCACCACAAATATGAGAAGCCATGAAGTTTGAGGATCTTGCACCACCTCTGCCCCAAGCTTCACATGAAATCACGTTATGGGATTAGCTCAAAAATGCTGCCTAGAAATGTTAGCCTGACAGATAACCGGATGATGCAATGATCAAAGAACTTTATCTGTAACCAAAAAATAGTTTAGGGATTCCACATAGCAAGTATGAGAGACAAATTTATTTTTCTTGAGATTGGAGGCGTACATGTTGATGGTCGTGTGTCTGCATATATAAATAACAAAACGTGCATGTAATGATGGTTTTAGATCATAATGTTCCCAACTTTCAGTTCCAGCAATCCAGTACCAGTCTGAAGAAGGGTCTTCTTCACGTCACCCATTCCTTCTCTCCTGAGATGCTGCCTGTCCCGCTGAGTTACTCCACCTTCTTGTGTCAAACCTCTTACCCATACTTCTTTCTGCCGATTGAAGCTGATTAACGTGTTCCACCAGTTCAATAATACCTCATTTTAACCAAGGCTAAAATTATGCATTTGGTTTCAGTCTGGTATATTAGGTTCAAATGCAACCAGCTTCTTCTCAGAAGGAAGATTAATTCCATTTCCATAAATGTCAAACACCTGAGCCCAGAGTAGCCTAGCTGCCTTTTCCCATTCTAAATTCCCCAAAGGTTTATCAAAGAGTATAAAATTCAATGTAGACCTCATCCAAATCCATAGTACTTGAGATCAGCTGGCATTTAATATTTTATTAAAAAATGTAAACTCCAATTTTAGGTAACTTCTACAAACACCCCCCCCCCCCCCCCCCACACACACACTTCCCCCTCTACCTCAACCCCCTCCTTTCATACCCCTCTTCTTTGATCCCTGGCTGATCTTGCACCGGTTTCTTCCCTCTCCCTCCAGCTCCACTTACATTTCTTCCTCCAGCTACACAATTAGCAACATTTCTATCCCTGTCCGTCATGATTTACAACTCTTTATCCTTTTGGGCAAACACCCGTTTATTTTCATCTCCAGCCTTCGTCCAACAATCTGCCTATCAAAGCCCTGCCCCTCCTCTCTTCAAGCTTTCTTTCCCACCCCATTCCTGCAGTTAATCTGAAGATGGGACCCGACCCAAAACGTCACCTATCCATTTTGTGTCTTTCTTTGGTAAACTAGCAACTGCAGTCCGCGAAACTCTGAATGTTGACGGATTGTCTTCTGGGAACATAACTTTCTCTGTAAAGCAAGGGTTGCCTCTGTATATGACTGAGGTGTCAAAAGGTTGGGTTAGCTCTGCAGCTCTGACTTGTAAGTTAAGCCTTTCCTTTAGTTTGTCGAAGATTTTTAAGGCATCGATACTCCATCGTGCATTTTGGCAATATTTCATATTATTTTATTTACTTCATGTCAATGGGACTAAGTCTTGTTGTATATGGATTGGTGCATCATTTCTGGCTGTGGTAACGCCCCACTCTCATTAACAGACCACACTGAAGTGAGAACTAAGAATGCAATGATACCTCCTTTTGAGATCTAACTTCCAAAATAATTCAGAAAGATAAGTGGACATGCGAGGCCTTACCTAATTCAGGCTGAACACTGGAGAATATGACTACATCAGAGATCAACACTTCTGTCACCATCATGACAAAGCGGTAAAATTACATTATTATCCCCAATTGGCAGCAATAATTGTGCCATATACTAACAACAATTAATTGCCTCTGAAGACCAGTTCCATTGAAGCCAATGAAGAATAGTGATTAGCAACTTCTAGTTTAAAAAAAAAAGTAAGTATATTAGAAACGTAATAACATAGAAAATAGTTGCAGGAGGCGGCCATTCGGCCCTTCGAGCCAGCACCGCCATTCATTGTGATCATGGCTGATCGTCCCCTATCAATAACCCGTGCCTGCCTTCTCCCCATATCCCTTGAGTCCACTAGCCCCTAGAGCTCTATCTAACTCTCTCTTAAATCCATCCAGTGACTTGGCCTCCACTGCCCTCTGTGGCAGGGAATTCCATAAATTCACAACTCTCTGAGTGAAAAGGCTTTTTCTCACCTCAGACTTAAATGACCTCCCCTTTATTCTAAGACTGTGGCCCCTGCTTCTGGACTCGCCCCACAATGGGAACATTTTTATTGGGAATATTTTCCTATATTGAACTTTTTGAATTAAAATGTTATCTGCCTGTTTTTGTTTGGTCTGTTTATCTTCTGAGATGTGGAGATCATCAACAAGGCTAAACTTCATTGCCAATCCTTGAAAGGGTAGTGGCCACATTCTTGAACTGTATGTACCAACCCTTCTTGTGTGGATTCCACTACAATGCTGTAGGGTGGGGAGTTTCAGAATTTGGATCTAATAACCATGAAAGATCAATGATGTATTTTTCCAATGTAGATGGACTTGGAGGCATTCTTGCAAGTGGTGGTGTTCCTACTAGCAGTAACACAGAACACAAAGGAACTTGCTACTTACAAAAGAATAAGGCTTTGCCACTATTTATGGTGATTTGTACCAAAGACAGAAAAAAATAGGAACGCATTTTAAACTTCAGTTACAAATGAAATTATCTTTATTTCATGTAAAAAAGCTGAACACAGAGGAAAATGTTAACATTTTATTCACAGTGTCCTCCATAATGTTTGGGACAAAGACCCATCATTTGTTTATTTGCCTCTAAACTCCACAATTTGAGATTAGTAATAGAAAAAAATCACATGTAGTTCAAGTGCACATTGTCAGATTTTAATAAAGGCCATCTTTATACATCTTGGTTTCACCATGTAGAAATTACAGCAGTGTTTATACATAGTCCCCCCCCATTTCAGAGCACCATAATGTTTGGGACACAGCAATGTCATGCAAATGAAAGTAGTCATGTTTAGTATAGTGCATTCAGAAAGTATTCAGACCCTTTCATTTTTTCCACATTTTGTTACTTTACAGCATTTTAAAATGGATTAAATTATTATTTTTTAATCATCTATCTATACACAATACCGCAGAATGAAGAAGCAGAAACAGGTGTTTAGAAATTGTGGCAAAGCCATTAAATAGAAATAACTGAAATGTCACATTTACATAAGTATTCAGACCCTTTGCTATGACACTCAAAATTGAGCTTAGGTTCATCCTATTTCCATTGATTATCCTTGAGATGTTTCTACAGCTTGATTGGAGTCCACCAGTGGTAAATTAAATTGATTGGACATGATTTGGAAAGCCACACACCTGTCTGTATAAGGTCCCACAGTTGACAGTGCATGTCAGGGCAAAAGCCAAGCCATGAAGACGAAGGAATTGTCCGTAGACCTCCGAGACAGGATTGTGTCAAGACACAGATCTGGGGAAGGGTATAAAACATTTTATGCAGCATTGCAGGTGCTGAGGAGCGCAGTGGCCTCCGTCATTCGTAAATGGAAGAACTTTGGAACCACCAGGACTCTTCATCGAGCTGGTCGCCCAGCCAAACTGAGCAATTGGGGAGAAGGGCCTTGGTCAGGGAAGTGACCAAGAACCCGATGGTCACTCTGACAGAGCTCCAGAGTTCATCTGTGGAGATGGGAGAACCTTCCAGATGGACAACTATATCTGCAGCACTTCACTAATCAGGCTTCATGGTAGTGGCCAGACGGAAGCCACTCCTCAGTAAAAGGCACATGACAGCCTGCTTGGAGTTTGCCAAAAGGCATGAAAACAAGATTCTCTGGTCTGATGAAACCAAGATTGAACTCTTTGGCCTGAATGCCAAGCGTCACATTGGAGGAAACGGGCACCACTCATCACCTGGCCCAGACCTTACCTACGGTGAAGCATGGTGGTGGCAGCATCATGCTGTGGGGATGTTTTTCAACAGCAGGAACTGGAAAACTAGTCAGGATCTAGGGAAAGATGAACGGAGCAAAGTACAGAGAGATCCTTGATGAAAACCTGCTCCAGAGCATTCTGGACCTCAGACTGGGGCGGAGGTTCACCTACAATAGGACAACGACCCGAAGCACACAGCCAAGACAATGCAGGAGTGGTTTTGTGACAAGTCTGTGAATGTCCTTGAGTGGCCCAGCCAGAGCCTGGACTTGAACCCGATCAAACATCTCGAAAGGGACCTGAAAATAGCTGTGCATCGACATCCCCATCCAACCTGACAGAGCTTGAGAGGATCTGCAGAGAAGAATGGGAGAAATTACCCAAATACTGGTGTGCCAAGCTTGTAGCGTCATACACAAGAAGATTTGAGGCTATAATCGCTGCCTGAGGTGCTTTTACCTGAATACAAAGGGTCTGAATACTTGTGTAAATGTGATATTTCAGTTATTTATTTTTAATTACTTTGCAAACATTTCTAAACACCTGTTTTTGCTTTTTTGTTATGGGGTAATGTGTGTAGATTGATGATAAAAAAAGAATTTAATCAATTTCTGTTCATGAAGTCTTCTGTGGACAGTGGTCATTGACAAATCCATGCCTGAAGAGTGCTTCTAATCTGTCGGACAGGTGTTTGGGCGTTTTTCTTTACTATAGAGAGAATTCTTCTGTCATCAGCTGTGGAGATCTTCCTTGGCCTGCCAGTCCCTTTTGCAATTAGTAAGCTCACCAATTAGGAATGTTACAAAATTTTTAGATAAAAAAAACAAGCCTGTAATTTATCCCATCAGATAAAGCATAAAAATAACTTTAATTTGATACCTAATTCACTTTCATATCTTCAGTATTAAAACGGTTATGGTCATTTTCATACTCAGAAATTAGCATCTTGTTCCCTATTGATTTTCCATTAACTTAGCACAAAAGCTGTGATCGAGGACAGTCAATTGACATAAAATCCTATAACTTTCTTAAAAATAAGAGAACTGAATGAAATGTTCAGTTATTATGGATTGAAGCATTCTGAAACAAATCTGATACATCTTACTTGGATGACCTGAAATTAAAGCATATAATTAGTTAGTTACCTAATTGTAGATAATTACAAAATTGACTGTGGTGATGGAAATAGTAATAAACACGCAGACTGCCTTGAAAATTAAAAAATGTGATATTCTCAAGATCAGAACTTTAATATTATTGTAACGTTAAAACAAACAGTAAATAGTAGTAGTAGTAGGCCCCCCTCGGTCATGACTGACCATGGGTGATGCATCCTGGTCGGATGCAAGCCTGGGCGATGTCATATGGAGGACAGGCTGTTGCCCATGCAGCACGTCCCCCCTCTCCACGTCGCTGATCGATCCAAAGGAACAGCAGGGCCATTACAGTTACAGCCATCGCAGGAGCTGCCAGAGCGAGATTGTAAACAACGACGAACTGCCTTGGGGGCTCCGACTCCCGATTTTCTTGATGGTTACTCCTGGAGCCTTTCCATGACTGGATATGGCCACAAAGCAGTGGAGGTTTTAAATCAGAATTTTCCCTCTCCAAGATGGACTGCCTTCCCAGGCTGACGAGCCCCATCTGCCCGAGACTCGTGGGGGCGGGAGCGTCTATCTTCCCGTGGAGGTCTATAGCACCTGCCCACTGCCCAATAGCAAATACCTAACAAAAAATTCATATTTATCAGTCATCAAATCAATTAAATTCATCTAAATTCAATGACTAGATCTAAACATCTATCCCATTCTTAAGAAAAGGCTAAAAATATTTTTTAAATAGCCAAAGTATTAAAAATAACAAACTGATCCCATTCACACAAGAATTAATAATATAACATGATTTTTAAACCTCACTTTGTCATGAATTTCTATGCCAAATGGAAGGAATTTAATGTTTAATTCCCATAAATTAATCCAGAAACATCCATTTTCAAGACAATCAAAATAATTATATTTTACACAATATATCGGACTAAAACTGTACTGTGGATATTTAGTATGAAAATATTGATCATGGATAGACAATAACACAAAATATAGATGATTTAGATGTTCTTATGACATGATTGTGCAAAAAAAAAAAAAAAAAAGAATTGGATTATCTTGAGAATGGGTGTTTCTGGAATGTGATCGATTGGAATGTTGCCACTGCCATGATTTAAGCCAAGAGCAAGACATGGCCGATTTGTATCGGGGCCTAAATAACATATTTCGCATCAGCAGATTAATATGAAGCCACACCAAAAAGCAAGATATGCTAAATAAACCACACCCCTTTTGTTTTGTCCTGCACTTGCGATCCATGATGTTTTAGGCGTTGAAGGCGTTTTTAGTCGCGTTTAAGTTCAATCCAGCAATGCAATCGACAAGCGACTATTTATTTTAAATCGTGAGCGGGCTCGCAGAACGGATTTTCTTCATCTTTGGCTGATGTCCCTAACAGTTTTTTTTCTTGTTTCTCAGTCACATGATGGCTTCTTTGACTTTCATTAGAATAACTTTGGTGATAGAGGAAAGACTAGGTGCTGAGTGCTCTCTTATACCTGCATTAGGAGGCAATTAAACACACCTGACCAATTACAAACACCTGTGAAGCCATGTGTCCCAAACATTATGGTGCGCTGAAATGGGGAGACTATGTATAAACACTGCTGTAATTTATACATGGTGAAACCAAAATGTATAACAATACCCATGAATAAAATGTGCACTTTAACCACATGTGATTTTTTCTATTATACATCTCAAACTGTGGAGTTCAGAGGCAAATAAATGAATGATGGGTCTTTGTCCCAAACATTATGGAGGGCACTGTATACTCTCAGTCGCACCAGTGAGAGTAGTTTTTTTTTAATATTCTGCAAGGCTTTTTACTAAAGTCTGTCTTTCTTTAATCTTAGAACATTTAGAATATATAAACATCAATTGATCATATAAACAGTATTTATGCAGCTGCAATATTTACCCATTTGTCTGGTTCAAAGTTGAGTATGGGAAATCTGCTTTGCAGCTGTTATGTGCTAGATTCTGAGATTTCCCTAGAAATGCCTACTCCTGTCAGTTATCAGAATGCCATACAATCTATTCAATGGTTGCTGCAAACCCCTCAGCATTCAGCAGTCTGATGCCCACACTCTACTATCCATCCCGTTGCTCACATGTACTTATTATCATGGTCCAAGGCTGCTGCGTAGATTAAATGTAGACATTGATGCAAAAGCCTTTCAGAGATAAGACATGGATTTGGGAAATCGGGAATAACAATTACATTTGTGATGCACCAAGTAACTGGAACAAACATTTTGCAAACATGGTTGAAGTTTGGTTAGCTGATTGTCTGGAAAAGCACCTCACTTAAAACACACACGCGCTGCACTGACACCTTACATTAATGTCAACCACTACCCTCCTAGCATAGCCCTGTGAGGAATGCCATTTTGTTCAAATGACAAATAAATTATTATTAGTGGATGTGCTAATCCATTGGGAGGGAAGGAAAGGGAAGCAGCAATGAGACCACCAGGACAAATGTCTCTTTTGTATTAAAATGCTAGTTCTGACCAAGAGGGACAGATTCCCCTTTCTCACCAATGAGTCAGAAATATAGAGCTGCTGCCTCTCTAAGAAATCCTGGGAGCATGCACAATTACTTCAAAAATCACACTAGCTGCCACCAGCATGTAAACAACACTTTCTAGCAGCTGAAAGAGTTCTGTTGGGCCTTTGTGTATTTAAATTGTGGCTGAGGTGTTCTCAACTGCGAGGCTAAGTGCAGGCAGCTGAGAGAAATTTAGAGTACAGGTTTTCAGTAACACGAGCCGATGCATTGCAAAAATTGAACGCTGTTTAAAATAACAATATTATTAAAACAGCATTTGGGAGGGAAGTTGATGAATTATTAGGCCTAAATAATAAGTTGATTAACAGGATAGAGCAGGAATGAACTACTAATTGGCCATTAAAATATGCTCAAGGGTAGCTGACATTGTCTATTATGTTCAGTGCCAATAAATCCTGATGCAATTCTTTTTGGGAAGTCCACTATGTTCTGTTATTTGATTAAGATACAAATTGTTAATTGAGCTACAGCATACTTAAGGTCCAAAAATCATTCATTTCATAAGCTCTGAGTTTGCTTAATCAGAAAGGGGAGTTCAAAAAGCAGCCCGGAGGGATGAAACTGTATTGGATGGAATGTCTCTACTTGAAATTGGTTGGAATAGCCTCAATCCAGGATTTAGCAAAATAAACTACACAATTCTATATTGAATGTCACTTAGGCATTAGTGTGGGAAAGAGGGAAAATAAATATCCACACTGGCTTGTGTGGTCTCTTTTGAAAACGGGGTCAAGGCTTGTTTTTGGCAGAAGCAGAGAGAGCTTTAGTTTTTTTTTAATGTAATTTTGCCAGAGGGCGCTTGAATGGACAACAAAGGCCTGAAATGAAAAAGTTTTACATTTTAGCATTTATATCCTTCGATAACATAAATATGAGCCTTAGATATCTTCCAATCAGAACCGAGTGACGGGTGGGTAAAGATATTAAATAGGTATATCTCTCCTAATTTATTTTCCTTCTTTCTTTTTTTTTAATCTCTTCAGCTTCTTCTTTCTGTTTCTCTCGCTATTCGTTTCTACTCTTGTCTATCTATCTCTTTTTTGGGCTCTTCTTATTATATCATGAATCAGCACCATCACCGTTGCCTACGACACTCTATTTTCTTCTTTTTATTACTGTTCTTTTATTATTAAATTAAAAATAAGAAGTTGGACAAGAACTGTAATATGTCTGTATGCATCAGGTACTTAGGTACCACATTACTGTATTTACTTCTAACAAAAAGAAAAAGAAAAATATATCTTCCAATGACAGCGTCTAGTATTCCCATATACAGTCTGCTTATCTTACTTCTAGGAGTTCCGACCTTAATTTGATAGCTGCATAATGAGATGCTCTAACCCAGGTGTGTTTGCTTTTCAAAAATATGTTACTTTCATGCTTCTAAAGAATATATTTAAGACAAGTGTAAAGAAAAATATCTAGGCTGCTTTATTGGTTAACAGTTAGGTTCAGCTACACTTCACACATTCAGAACAAAATATCCTTGCATATACAAAATAAAATTGCATCCTTTGCTTTTCAAAATAACGTATTATTTTTCTTAAAACTATTAACAGTTTTTCTAATCTTCAATAACTTCTTACACTTAAGAAGGGGTGCAGGGGCCTTAGTCCTGAAGTCGGACTGATCCCGCACCGGGGTGTGCCCAGCGTTTAAAGACCCATCGTCATGATGCACAGATGGGCCAGAACCTCGACCAGCTGCTAAGTTCCTGCAGACTTCCGCCGCTGGAAGTGTAGGATTTTGGTGTCTGTGCATTGTCATAATTCCTTACAATATAAAGCTTTCACTGCTTTTAAGAACTTTGATATTTACTTGTTTCTTAAAAAAATAGTTTGTGGATGAAATTCTTTTGACATTTGGACAGGAAAAACAATTACTCTTTGATTTCTTAAATTTCCATCAGTGTTGTTACGATTTTGCAATGAAAAATGTTATGTACTCTTGTTTACTTATATATCACTAATTGTAAGAGCCAGTTATTTGTTATGTCACCCCATAGAGTAATTTCAGTCAGGATACAACTTTCAATATTATTTTTGGCTTAATATTTCAAAAGTCTCAGGTATGCCTAGCATTGCTCATTGAGCAACATACTTATATGGTGCAAAACATATTGAGCTGGATCTCACTGGTAATTGTCACCATTTCAACAAACCGTTCAGCATTTTTACCATTTAAATAAAAAGCAGCTGAGGACACCTGTGCATATGCTATCAAATATACATATATGGAGGATGTAATCTATCAGTGCCACTGACCTCCACTTGGAGTCCAGCAGCAAAGTTCAGCTTGCCATCTCAATGAGGAAATTGCCACTTGGAACGTGTGTCAGTTCAGACTGGCTGAAGAATTCCAGTGTGTCCTTTTCAATTAGGCTGTGGGCTGAGGAGTTTTTTCGTTCAAGTTCGTGACCCAACTCACGGAACTACCTGAATTTTTAACATATTGTGTAAAAATATTATATAAATCATACCTGAAACTCGTCAAGACCAAAACCTGCATTTTTTGTAAATATGAGAAAAACTTCAAATTTTCCATGTAGAAATTGTCCAATCAATGCACGTTTAACATTGAGGTCGGACGCAAATTGACCACTCCCGTGCTTTGTTTTATGGTCGCTAGGCAGCGAGGACCCTGGAATCATGGCTGCCTCCTAATTACATCAAAACCATAACAAGGTTTCCAAGGAATAAAGGTAATGCTAACCTTGCTGATCATTTTGTTTTTCAATTGATTTATCTTTATAAAGTTATAATGTGAACTGTTAAATAAAAATGATAAATAACAAATGTAGAGCTAGGGTTAGGATTAGGGCTAGGGTCAGTGTCAGCCAGTCGGTCTATGGTTGGGCTTATCGGTAGGCCGATGGATGCTGTGGAGGTTCAGTCAGGTTGTCGGGCCGCCGGTGGGTGGTGAGAGTGGCCAGACTGCCGGTGGGTCGTGAGAGTGGCCGGGAAGGGCCGGCCTTAGGGGGTGCGGGGCCCAATTGGGAACAATTTTGGTGAGCCCCAGGTTCCAAGTCAAGGTCTGTCAGCCCTGGTATTTAGTATATATTATGAAATTGTTATTATGAAATTAATATATTATGAAATACACTAAGGTGCTCTGGATTATACAGTCTTAATCTCTCCTGCTCTCGTCTGACTGTCAGCACCTCCGCTGGCTTCCAACCTTTACCGTAGCTGCTAATTACCATTAAACTGCATTATTCTACGCGTTATTTAACAAATATTCTGTATGGGATCTGTGGTTGCAACCAGCTCCTTGCAATATTTCAGTCTGCGGTCAGGGAGAATGTCGTTCCTGTACAGCTCCCTCCCAATGGGTGGGAATGAAGGCCGGGAATCGGAAGGCCCCGAGGTTGATGATGGGAGGGAGCGGGGTACGTGACCTACTGTCATTGCTGCCACGCTTTCGCCGCACGACTGCTCCCGCAGCACTCTGTACTCACTCTATACTCATTACTGTGTAGCCGATCATAGTGCAAACTCCATTATCAAGTTCGCTGACGACACCACTGTTGTGGGACGTATCACTGAAGGTGACGAGTCAGAGTATAGAAGAGAGATCGACCGACTGACCAAATGGTGCCAGCACAATAACCTGGCCCTCAACACCAGCAAAACCAAGGAACTGATTGTGGACTTTGGAAGGGGTAGGATGGGGACCCACAGTCCTGTTTATATCAACAGGTGGATGGAAAGGGTCAAAAGCTTCAAATTCCTGGGCATGCACATCTCTGAAGATCTCTCCTGGTCGGAGAACACTGATGCAATTATAAAGCACATCAGCGCCTCTACTTTCTGAGAACATTATGGAGGTATGTCAAGGAGGACTCTACAGGTGCACAGTAGAGAGCATGCTGACCGGTTGCATCGCGGCTTGGTTCGGCAACTTGAGCGCCCAGGAGCGGAAAAGACTACAAAAAGTAGTTAATACTGCCCAGTCCATCATCGGCTCTGACTTCTCTACCATCGAGGGGATCTATCGCAGCCGCTGCCTCAAAAAGGCTGGCAGCATCATCAAGGACCCACACCATCCTGGCCACACACTCATCTCCCCGCAACCTTCAGATAGAAGGTACAGGAGCCTGAAGACTGCAACATCCAGGTTCAGAAATAGCCACTTCCCCACAGCCATCAGGCTATTAAACTCAACTCAAACAAAACTCTGAACATTAATAGACCATTATCTGTTTATTTGCACTTTATCTGTTTATTTATTCATGTGTGTATATATATTTATATAACGGTATTTGGATACACTGATCTGTTCTGTATTCATGCCTACTATATTCTGTTGTGCTGAAGCAAAGCAAGAATTTCATTGTCCTATCGGGGACACATGACAATAAACTCTCTTGAATCCTGAATCTCAAACTTCAGCCTTGTGAAGCTGATATTGACCATTTTTTTCCCAACACACTTGTTAGTTTCTACACGTACCGATTGCAGCCGCCGGTGGATGGTGAGAGTGGTTGGTCCCCACCATCATCACCACGATGATCGAGAAGGGCATGCTGGCCGAGGTGGACGCGCTGCGGGGCCACACGTACGGAGCCCGCAGCCGGTCCCAAAGTGGCTCCAGTTCCAGCCGTGGGCAGCTCTGGAAGGGGGGCAAGTTAGTGTTAGGGTTAGGCATTTTCCTGTCAGTGGAAGATGCCTTAGCCTTCCCGCAGCCTGGCACTGCCCCAGTCCCACTATGGCCATGACCCCCACTCTGCACACTGGCAGTCAGTGGGGTTCAGTAAACGGGGGAACCCAGAGGAACTGCCCTCATCCTTTAATTAGGCTGGTTCAGGAGCCGGACTTCTGCAGCAGTCTCATTCAAAAAAACACTCATAATTATAGTATTTTTATATAATATAATTATAGATAATTATATATGATTAGTCATATCCACAATATTATATACATCCACATACATACACACACACATACATACACATATACACATATATATAATATATAATATATATATATATATATGATATAATAATATATGGTTTAAATAGACTGCAACACGGAAATAGACTCCCACGGTGTAATATGGGCATTGGACACAAGATGGCGCTCACTTTTTCGATCTCTTTTTCTAATTAGTTTAATTAATTAATGTGCAACTTTTGGCACTGACAAGTTAAGACTTCCTTCTCAATTATATTTTATCTAAATCTGTGCAAAATTTAATGTAGTTCCGAGACATGGGTCACGAAAGTTGATTTCTAGACACATTTTTGATGCTCGGCCCACAGCCTAAATGGGGATTAAAGAGCAACAGACTGGGATTTTTATTTAAAAAAATGCTTGTTAGCTTAAACATATTTAATTACTTGCAAAGTGTTGTCTTTTAAATAATCTAACTTAGCAAATGTAATTTTGAAAACTATTTTAACTATAATAATTGTTTCACTGTCTCTGGATCGTGGAGACATTCAAAACAATATAAAATCCCTCACATCTTTTAAAACTGCTAATGCTAGAATCATGCTGCCGAGAGCCTGGGATGCTTTAGCAGAGCAACATTAGCATCTTAAGAATAGGGAAAACTGCAGGAGGCGATTTTGGCTGGAGTAACCTGGCCTACAACAAGGTCCATTGTTATGTCAACTTCACAGTAAAAGAAATCTTTCATCATTTAGTCATTATAAAACAATTGTAAATAAAACGATGAACAACTTAAGTTTCAGAAAATTAATGATTGTTGAACTTTCAGCTATTAGAGTAAAAATAGAATTAATAAAAAAAATAGAATAGTCAGACTGCCCATCCTCACAAAACTACATTATTAGAGTGTGACTTAATATATGAAAACATATTTTTCAATTCAGCATTATGGAGTAGTGAGAAACAATGAAGCAGTCATAGATGAGAGTACAAGAGCAAATATTACAAAGGGAATTTATTGTATTAGTTTATTTTAAAAAAGCTTGCATCTAATCACTTTCAACAATATACAGGGTGTCCCACAGCGGTTCAAAACCAATGTTAACTGTGGTGACTTTATTTTTAGGCAACAGCAGCACTTAATTCGGGAACAATGAATTACACATGGCAAACAATTGAGCTGAAATTATATCAATTAATAACTAAACAAAAATTTCAAGCTTCCAACTTATAGGAAAATATTTATTTTCAGTAAATGCACAGCAATTTAATTTATGCAAGACAAATGTGTAGATTAATAATGCATTGATTAATATCACCATCTCTTGTGGGTAAAGGTTCATTATGGTGAAAACTTGTCGTTAACATTTTCAGGCCAAGAGTATGGAATTAAAAACAAGTGAAATATGTTCTTTCTTTTTAAAAGTACAGCTATTTCATACTCACCATTGTAAAATATACTATTAAAATATGTTTTTTTACAGTTCAGTTATTTTTAGATACAATCTATCCCATTTCAGCAGGATGATCTAGTAATTCAAGTCCTCTGATTCAAGGTGATTTGACAGTCCGATATCGTATTTTTGTTCAGTATTCGTCAAGAGCATCAGTGCGAGGGACAGATAATCCTCGCTCTTTTAATGCTTCACTTTTTACCTTTTCCGCCTCTTGCTTTTCATGCTGCTGAACTCTTTGAGCTTCCAGAATCTCCTCAATTGACACTCGCTGTAAAGGAGTATCAGTCTCCCTCTCCAGATCCTGCAAGGGTAATATTAGTCATTAATCCAACTCAAGCACAACAGCAACTTTAAACATCGTAAAGTTATTACTTTGCAAAGTGGATTAAAGATATCCAACCCCTGGAATGAATCCACAAAGTCTTCCTCATATTGTTCATGTAGTGCAATAATCAATTCCATTTTTTAATTAAAATGTATGGATATGAGCGATTAGTTAAACTTACTATTTCACCCAGAAGCACCACATTTTCACCTCGGACAACAAAAATCCCTCTTGGAATATCACCATATTTCCTTCCAACATGGATTCGTTCCACTGTTCGATGAAGAACTAAATTAGCTGCAATATAAAGAGGGATGTGGAGGTGAATTAGCACAATTGTCTAACAAAACACACTCGACCCAAAACGTCACCCATTCTTTCTTTCCGGAGATGCTGTCTGTCCCGCTGAGTTACTCCAGCTTTTTGTGTCTATCTTCCATTCATAATTATTAATTATATTAAACCAATATTAATTATAGAAGAAAATAATACTGCACAGTTCTCAATAACATTTGTATTTTACAATTGTTCTACAGTTTCTGAGCTGGATTATTCTTGTCATAGCTAAACATGAATCTTCAAATATGTTATATTTAAAAATTACATTCTGAAGAAACAGACCAGAGGATTTACGTACTAATCTATATCAATTACGATAAAAATGGCACTATGATTACTTCGAATGATCTGCATCAAAAGGCTATTTCATAGACCTTTTTGGTATGATACTTTGTATTATAATTTTCTGAAGCATACCAACGTTGATGAGAGATTTATTTTCTCATGCTTTAGAACTATTTTAACACACAAAAATTAAATTATTTAATCAGGCAGCTCAATTGTATGAACAAATTTTTGAGATCCGAATTTCCTGCACAGTAGCAAAATCTTAACGTGGAACTTTTTAATCAAACGGCACATTTCATAGCAAGGATCTGGTTTACAACTGCCTGAATAAATAATAACTAAATTTCACAATGTTTGATGAAAAGTCATCAACCCGAAGTATTATCTCTTCCTTTTGCAGATGTTACCTGACTTGCTGCAGGGTTTATTTTATATTTTAATACTCGCCGTTTAAAGTAGCATTTTGCTGTGAACAAGTCATGCCACAAATAGAAAAAGCCTATTATTATTCGCCTGTTTCTATCATCAGCACGGGTACAATACTCAAAAACAAAAAATAGCAAGGTTCAATAAGATAAAAAGTTAAAAAATACCAATGTCCCCCCAACAATTAAGAAATCAACATTTTTTTTTTACAGTTGACAGCTCTGATACAGTATAATTGTTGTATCACAACTGCAGAATAACCAATCTGCTACCTTATTAACAATTTAATTATGAACCAGGAATAGCATTCTCAGTTACATTAGCTAATAAGTAAACGATTCTGAAATCTTGCAGAGCATGTTCAAAAGTGCAGAACGAGGACAATGTTGTCAAATGAAACCAATGCTCATCAGAAGGTGACTTGTCCTCTCTTTTTAAAACCTGTTCAATAAACTGGCACCATAGAGCTGCTCGTGGATGGGCTCAACCTCTGGTGTGGTCGGTGCCAGATTTGTACATTTACTTTGTGACTGTGTGAATTTCCATCAGGTGCTCTGGTTTATTCCCTCCAGTTGGGAGATTAATTGGCCATGTAAATTGCCTTTGGCAAATGTGAGATTCAGGGGAAAATTGATGAGAATGTGGCGACGATAAAAGAACTGAGATTAATATAGGATTAGTGTAAATGGGTCGTCTTTAGTCAGTGCAGACTCAGTGGGCTGAAGTGTTTGCTTCTGTGCAGTATCATTCTCTGATTAAAAGTCTGCTGGACTATATTTTATAAAAATGCTCCATTTGTTGTCAGCAGTATTTCTCCACAAATTGATGAATTCTTCTGCTGCGAAACATGGTGGGTTGAGTTATACTAATCAGATATGGGCAGAATTGAGCAGGAGATGGAGATAATCGATGTCTAAGGGAATAGATGTGAAAAGTAGCCGAAGAGTGGTCCTAAATGTTTCTTACAAATTTAACAAGAACATCAAGTTCTTCTCAACTTCTACAAGAATTATTAATGAGACAATCCATGGGGTTAACTACAACTTTTTGAGTGAAGTTTTGAATCAAGTTCAATTTCGTGATGAACCACTCTACCTTTCAGAGCCTCTTACTTGGTTAATGAACTGCAGAGTTCATAATGACAGATTTATATCTGCATTTGAGAGAACAAACTAGCTGAACAATTCTGACCGAAACTTCACCTATCCATGTTCTTCAAAGATGCTGCCTGATCCGTTGAGTTACTCCAGCACTTTTACTACCAACTGTGAATAGTATCCTGGACAGTTAAACAATTCTAATAAAAGGGCAACTACCCCAAACGTTCACACTGTTTTTCCTCTCTCTCCAATGAAGCTGCCTGATCTGCTGATTTTTGTGTTTATTAAGAGTTAAACATTTGCCTTTTGTTGCTGTCACAATACTTACCAAATTGATCTACACTCCTCAAATATCCTATTAATGTTCTTCCATCTCGGAGTACTACTAAATGCTTTTCTGCAAGAAGGAAAATAAATATTTTAGATGGTACAGACACCTCTGAAGGTGCAATTTTTGAAAACATATGAACTAATGTTAATTTCTCACTATAATCACTGTAATTCCTAGTGCTATCAAATTTAACAGGAGAATGCAAAATAAATAGAAGCAAAAGGACAAAACTCCAGCTCAAATGTGATGTCACGTGTGTGTTTTTGCTGCTGTCAAATTCTAAAATCCGTGAATAAATTCATGTTAAACAAATGCAAAAAGCCATCAAATTGAAACATCCAAAGGTCAGAACATGGTATATAAAGGAATTTTAGGCTTTACTGCTCGTATCCTGCTTGACACCAATAATTGGTCTGAAGAAGGGTCTCAAACCGAACATCATCTATTCCTTTTCTCCAGAGATGCTGCCTGACCCGCAGAGTTACTCCAGCTTTTTGGGTCTAACTTCATTGCTCAACAATTACCCTGTTCTTGCCACAGGATACCGAGTAATCTTGCCCAAACACATTCAACTTTAGGCTCAGAGGCATACAGGACAATAGACAATAGGTGCAGGAGTAGGCCATTTGGCCCTTTGAGCCAGCACCACCATTTAATGTGATCATGGTTGATCATCCACAATCAGTACCACGTTCCTGCCTTCTCCCCATTTCCCCTGATTCCGCTATCTTTAAGAGCCCTATCAAGTTCTCTCTTGAAAGTATCCAGAGAACTGGCCTCCACCACCCTCTGAGGCAGAGAATTCCACAGACTCAAAACTCTGTGTGAAAAAGTGTTTCCTGATCTCTGTTGTAAATTCCTTACCCCTTATTCTTAAACTGTGGTCCCTGGTTCTGGACTCCCCCAACATCAGGAACATGTTTCCTGCCTCTAACATGTCCAAACTCTTTATAATCTTATATGTTTCAATAGGATCCCTCTCACCCTTCCAAATTCCAGAAAATACAAGCCCAGCCGCTCCATTCTCTCAGCATATGACAGTCCTGCCATTCCGGGAATAAACCTTGTGAACCTACGCTGTACTCCCTCAATAGCAAGAATTTCCTTCCTCAAATTAGGGCACCAGAACTGCACACAATACTCCAGGTATGGTCTCAATAGGGCCCTGTACAGCTGCAGAAGGACCTATTTGCTCCTATACTCAACTCCTCTTGTCATGATGGCCAACATGCCGTTCGCTTTCTTCACTGCCTGCTGTACCTGCATGCTTACTTTCATTGGCTGAGGAACAAGGACCCCCAGATCCCGTTGTATTTCCCCATTTCCCAATTTGACACAATTGAGATAATAATCTGCCTTCCTGTTTTTGCTACCAAGGTGGATCTCACATTTATTCACATTAAAGTGCATCTGCCATGCATTTGCCCACTTACCCAACCTGTCCAAGTCACCCTGCATTCTCATAGCAGCCTCCTCACAGTTCACAATGCCACCCAGCTTTATGTTATCTGCCAATCCACAGGCCCAATTTGTCCATGCCAAACTTTGATGCCCCATCTAAGCTAATCGCATTTGCCCACATCCCTCTAAACCTTTCCTATCCATGTACTTGTTCAAATTTATTTTAAACTTTGCTATTGTACCTGCAACTGCTTCCTCTGGAAGCTTGTTCCATATATCCATCACCCTGTGTGTGAATAAATTGCCCCACAGCTTCTTATTAAATCTTTTCTGCCTCACCTTAAACCTAGGCCCAATAGTTCTTCATTCCCCTCCCTAGAAAATAAAACCCTCTGTGCATTCATCTGCTCTATACCCCTAATGATGTTATACACCCCACAAGGTCACCCCTCAGCACTCCAGGGAATAAATTCCTTGCCTCCCCAAAGCACAGGCCCTCAAGTCTTGGCAAAATCTCCATGTCTTCTCTACACCCTTTCTAGTTTAATGGCATCATTCTTATAGCAAGGTGACAAAATTTACTAATTATGCCTTGAACATTCTCATCTAGATCATTGATATAGATAACAGAAGTGGGCCCCCAGTCTGAAAAACAATCTGCCGCCAGTCTCCACATCACCGTCTATATCTCTCATTTCCCTGATGCCTGACCAGTCTGAAGAAGGGTCTCGACCCGAAACGTCGCCTATCTCCTTCGCTCCTTAGATGCTGCTGCACCCGCTGAGTTTCTCCAGCCTTTTGTGTACCCTTCCGCCATCACTCTCTGCTTCCTACCATGTAGTCATATATCCAGTTAGACTGCTCTTGCGGGATCCTATGCAATCTAACCTTCCAGAACAGCCTTTCATGTGGAGCCTTATCAAAGGCTTGTTGAAGTCTATACACACCATGTCTATGGCCCTGCCCTCATCAACCTACTTGGTTACTTCTTCAAAACAACTCAATCAAATTCATGACACGAAAATCCACACACAAAACTATGTTGACTATCCCAAATCACCCCCCTCTCTATCCAAAGCAAGTACATCTTATCTCCCAGAAACCTCTCCAGTAACTTTCCAACCACAGATGATAGGCCTACTAGTCTATTGTTCCCATCTTCTTCTTTACAGACCTTCTTACCTATAGACACATTAGCCACCTTCCAGGTTAGTTTAGTTCAGTTTAGTTTAGAGATACAGCGTGGAAACGGGCCCGTCGGCCCACTGACTCCGCACTGACCAGCGATCCCCACACATTAACACTATCCTACACACACTAGGGACAATTCATATTTATACCAAGCCAATTAATCTACAAACCTGTACGTCTTTGGAGTGCGGGAAGAAACCGAATTTCTCTGAGAAAACCCACGCGGTCACGGGGAGAACGCACAAACTCCATACAGATAACACCTGTAGTCAGGATTGAACCCATGTCTCTGGCGCTGAAAACGCTGTAAGGCAGCAACTCTACTGCTGCGCCATCATGCCACCCTCAGACACCAAACCAGTGTTGAACTAGGATTGATATATGTCAGCCAAGACGCCTTCTCTAGCCTCCAACAGTGTACTTGGATATATCTGATCAGACCCAGGAGATTCATCTACGTTCATTCATCTTAGAATGTCAGTACCGCTTTTACTATAACATGGACTGTCCTCAAAGCACCTTCATTAATTTTCCAAAATCTTTAGTCTTCATGTCTTCCCCACAGTATAAACAGAGCATGAATATTAATTGTGGACCTTGCCCATCTCCTGCAGCTCCACGCATAGATGACCTTTTTGGTTTCCAAGGAGCCCTATTCTCTCTCTATTTATACATTTCCTCTTAATTTATAAAATCTCTTTTGATTCTCCTTAATCTTATCGGCAGAAAAACATTTCGCTCACTTTTTGCCTTCCTGATTTCCTTCTTAAGTACGCTCCTCAATCCCCTATACTCCTCCTAGGATACACTTGATCCAAGCTGAATATATCCTGACCAATGACTACTTTTTCTTAAACAAAGCCGAATTTTCTCTTGTCATCCAGTGGTCCTTATTCCTAACTGTCTTGCCCTTCATTCTAACAGGAACATGCATACCTATAATTCCCACTCTTGCACTTTTAAAAGCATCTCAGTTTCCAGATATGTTTTTGCCCACAATCTACTGCAATCAACTTGAGTTTCACTCTTTTCTCTCTATCTACCCTGCATCCTGTACTCCTCTCAAACACTCCAATACTCTACAATGTTTCTGTGAACTCTGTCCATTAATAGCAGCCATGTTCTCAGCAGTCTCAGTACTCTCTGGAATTCTCTCCCTACATTCCTTCATTGGTTTTCTTGTAAGACCTTCCTTTAAACTACCCCTATCATCAAATGTATCCAAATCCTGCCTAGTACATCTGTGCTCCGCTGTTCATTGTTGTTTGATATCATCACTATTTGAGAGATTTTTCATCATGAAATTCCAGGTTTTGGTTTAAATAGATTAACATTACTATTAAAATAATGGACAAATAGACTTCAGTTGACTTAATAGGGCAAAGATCATCTACAATGATTTATTATTAACCTTATAATTTTGGTTGTTAATCTCAATGCCAAGAACAAAAATAATGCATTTCTAGAAAACCTATCTTGTTAGTGATTTACAATAAAAGCAGAAACCTTCCAATTTTTTAAAACATGCTCCTTCATTAAAATAAATGATTTACCAAACAGGTTTCCTAAAATATACTGTAAAATAAATATTTCTGTCGATACTGTTTTAAGAGACAAATTTACAGATGTAGCTTACCGTTTATCCATTAAACTCAGAACACATTGAATCCATTTAAGAATCCATTCAGAACATTTTTAATGGTAGATCGATTTTGTTAAATGGTATTGTTTTTGTTGATAAATTTAAATTGTTCTGATATCATGAGTTTAAAATAAACAAATTAAAATTGCTTGGAAGTCTATAATTTACTAATACAACAAGATAAATGATGCCGAAATGCATCAGTGGCTCAGGACACGGCAGTAGTGTCCACATCATGTGTCGCACTCCAGCCAAACCTGCTAACACTAAACTGCTTTGGCATGCGGACATATGATGAGCCATTTATCACTAACACAACACCAATGATGAAAATGGCTCAAAGCTTTTTTTTTCCCAAAAGATTAAAATTGTATACAAAATACTTGTGGCCCTTCAAGTTACAACCAGTAAGTAAGCAAAAGAAAACCTTTTTTTGTAAAAGTACCAAGTGACAAAGATCAAAGTACCAGAGGCATATTGTATGCTGACATTTTCTTCATGTGTAATGCAAAATGAAAGGGCAGATAAAGTCAAAGAATAACGTATTACACAATCCAAACTATTTCAAATACGCATGAAAACTGTCTGTTAACATGGAACACAAATTAATACAGGTGCTCCTGATTTAAGCAAGTAATGCAATTTTATCAGTAATATTATAGATGTACTTTAATTTATTAATGTTTTTCATTGTTACTTATTTTTTGTTATTCAAATGGATTTAAAGGACTTTGATCATTACAAGCTTTAAAATTGTTCAAACGTCTCTGACTGCACTTTTCTGAAAATTGGTCATCAATGGAAAGCTGATCGTTCTCAAAGGAGGACCACAGCAGTCAGGCTTCCAGGACGGTTGAACTGTGAGGCCATAAAAAGTATAACTGCGAGAAACGAATGGCCAGATCATGCACAATCCAGCTCCTTTGGCATTGTACCTTGCAATCTTATATATTAAGTACTGAAAAAAAGGGTCACAAATTTCATTAAAAGTGACGATTACACCTCTGCAGACATAAACCTTACTTCAGTGGATGATGGATAAAGTTTTGGAGCTTATTGATTATTTTACCTGTACCCAATGGCAGATCTAGACAGAAATTATTGCACTGTTCTGAGTATTTTTGCCATTCTTCATACACATGACCAGAAATTGAAAAAAATCCAAATACAATACACAAACAACATTCATTAGGTAAGATTGTTTTGTCATGTCCTACAATGCTAGTAAGGAAGATTCTTACTGTCATGGTAAGAAACAACCAAACAATGGACCTATCAGTCGTATCTGCAAAATATTTTTCTTGGAAGGTTAAAAGTCCAGCAAGTTTTTTTTAAAACATAAAATTTAGCTGCTCACCAAGGTAATGCTGTGTTGAATGAAGTAGCCTTTAAAATAAAAAAAATGGCCTTACTGTGAGATAATACTAAATAAATCACTTTAGAAATATTTGCAGAGTTAATAGCTTTAAGCAAGTTATGCAATGTTAATAGTAATATCATAATAACAAATTCATCACTCCATTATTTTAATTCCTCCCTTATTCGGCTGGTTGCACAGCTTTTTAATATTTTCAAAATGTTATTGTAATGCAACCTTACCCGTGTCAAAAGGCAAATAAATATTACTATTTTCTAATCAAATCGTGCGCAAAATACCTTTACCAAAATGGATTTGTATATATTCCAGAATAAAAAGAGGTTTAACAAACATACAAGTCACAAAATCTTTCAACCTTAGTAACTTTCATGTTTGCAATCTACTTTGAGTAGCCAGTTTTTTTGATAAACAATATTGTCCTGAAGTCTAAATGATTCTCCCTTCTTCACATTTATTAATAATTTCTAACATGACCAGATTATTACTCCAGCACTTTGCGTCCTTTTGTGTATTAACCAGCATCTGCAGTTGTTTCTACAAGACCAGAATCTATTTGTTAACTGTTCTGTTTGACTGCTGTATGGTTTGGAGAGAAGTTGACAGAAAACCAGTTCCACTTTGGCAATTCTAAAGCCTCTATACTCTATACATGTTTTACACCGACGATCTGGAGATGCCAACTCTCCTTGAAGCTAGGCATTATGGATTTGGAACGAACCAACTGACTTTATTGAGCAAAATATTAATCACGTTTTGCACTTCAGCAGCAATTCCAGAGACTTGTATCTGCATGCACAGTAGTTTGGTGTATAATTTACTTTGATCTTTTATGCAACCAAGTTCTTCTCATACTTTATCCTACAATGATTTTGAAGGATAAAGCTACATTTTGAATGGGTTGTAGTGTATAGAGTAAATATTCAAAATACAGACATTTAATTTGTGGAGAGAGTAACATCTTACTGCAATGGGGGCCAGCTTCTGGAAGGGCAAACAAGGTGACTGTAATCACGGGTTATGTTTTCTCATTGAATGAGCTAAACTGGTATTTTGTTGATTTTCACTACGAGATAAATGAACTATGCTCGAATTTGGCTCCTTTTAACTAATATCCAGACATCAGCATATATATACCAAGGGTCCTCTATCTAGAGTTTTAAAGAAGGAACTGCAGATGCTGGAGAATCGAGGGTACACAAAAGGCTGGAGAAAATCAGTGGGTGCAGCAGCATCTAAGGAGCGAAGGAGATAGGCGACGTTTCGGGTCGAGACCCTTCTTCAAACTGGTTAGGGATCAGGGAAACAAGAGATATAGACGGTGATGTGGAGAGATAAAGAACAATGAATGAAAGATATTCAAATAAGTATCCATGATAAAGGGAACAAAGCCATTGTAAGCTGTTTGTAGTGTGAAAATGAGAAGCTAGTGCGACTAGGGTGGGGGAGAGATAGAGAGAGAGGGAATGCCAGGGCCCGTGGGCTGAGGGACAGGTGGGAAGGGGAGGAGACAGCAAGGGTTAACAGAATTGAGAAAATTCAATGTTCAAGCCCAGAGGATGCAGACTCCCCAAGCGGAATATGAGGTGCTGTTCCTCCAACTTGCGGTGTTGCTCACTCTGGCCGTGGAGGAGGCCCAGGACCGAGAGGTCGGATACGGAATGGGAGGGGGAGTTGAAGTGCTGAGCCACCGGGAGGTCGGGTTGGTTAATGCGGACCAAGCGGAGGTGTTCGGCGAAACGATCGCCAAGCCTCCGCTTGGTCTCACCGATATAGATCATCTGGCATCTGGAGCAGCGGATAACCATATAACAACAATATAACAATTACAGCACGGAAACAGGCCCTCTCGGCCCTTCCAGTCCGTGCCGACCATTTGTTTTCCCCTAGTCCCATCTACCTGCACTCAGACCATACCCCTCCATTCCCTTCACGTCCATATACCTATCCACTTTACTTTTAAATGTTAAAATCGATCCTGCCTCCACCACTTCTGCTGGAAGCTCATTCCACACAGCCACCACCCTCTGAGTAAAGAAGTTCCCCCTCACGTTACCCCTAAACTTCCGTCCCTTAATTCTCATGTCATGCCCTCTTGTTTGAATCTTCCCTACCCTCAATGGGAAAAACGTATCCACGTCAACTCTGTCTATCCCTTTCATCATTTTAAAGACCTCAATCAAGTCCCCCCTTAACCTTCTGCGCTCCAAAGAATAAAGACCTAACTTGTTCAACCTTTCTCTGTAACATAGTTGCTGGAACCCTGCAACATTCTAGTAAATCTCCTCTGTACTCTCTCTTATTTTGTTGACATCCTTCCTATAATTAGGCGACCAAAATTGTACACCATACTCCAGAATTGGTCTTACCAATGCCTTGTACAATTTTAACATTACTTCCCTACTCCTATATTCAATGCTCTGATTTATAAAGGCCAGCACACCAAAGGCTTTCTTTACCACCCTATCTACATGCGATTCCACCTTCAGGGAACTATACACAGTTATTCCTAGATCTCTCTGTTCCACAGCATTCCTCAATTCCCTACCATTTACCATGTACGTCCTATTTTGATTTGTCCTGCCAAGATGTAGCACTTCACACTTAACAGCATTAAACTCCATCTGCCATCTTTCAGCCCACTTTTCCAAATGGCCCAAATCTCTCTGTAGACTTTGAAAATCTCAGTAGATGAGGTTGGAGGAGGTGCAGGTGAACCTCTGTCGGACTTGGAAGGACTGCTTAGGTCCCTGAAAGGTGTGGAGGGGGGAGGTGAAGGGACAAGTGTAGCATCTCTTGCGGTTGCAAGGGAAAGTGCCCGGGGAAGGGATAGAGCGGGAGGGAAGGGAAGAATTGACAAGGGAGTTGCGGAGGGAGCGGTCTTTGCAGAAGGCAGGCAGTGGGGGAGATGGGAAGATGTGGAGAGTGGAGGGGTCACGTTGGAGGTGGCGAAACTGGCGGACGACTATGTGTTGCCGGCTGGTGGGGTGAAAGGTGAGGACCAGGGGGACTCTGCCCTTGTTGTGAGTGGGGGAAATGGGGAGAGAGGGCAGTGTTGCGGGGTATGGAGGAGACCCTGGTGCGAGCCTCATCTATAGTGGGGGAGGGGAATCCCCGTTCTCTGAAGGTCTATCTAGACCTTGGGGAAAACAGCCCTCATCTCAACATGCAACAGCTTGATGCTCCTGGACGATTTCAATACTAAACATGAAAAATCCTCTGAAAATCCAATAGGCAAGGTGGAGTATGGAAAGCTAACTCCAATGAAGTCCTCTACCAGTGCAAGGTTTTGACATTGCCAACACTCGGCTTCATTAGAAAAGCCCCCCACTATGAGCTAAGCTTTTGATACTAATCAATTTACTTCCTTCGTCAGAGCAAGAAACAATACGACAGCCCACATTAACCATGCCACAACAGATATTGTTGACTGTAGATACAAGGAACTGCAGATGCAGGTTTACACACAAAAAGACAAGAGTACTGGAGTAACTCAACGGATCAAGCAGCATCTCCGGAGAACATGGATAGGTGATGTTTCAGGTTGGGACCCTGCTTCAGACTGTAATAAGGTGAAAAAGCTGGAAGAAAGGTGAGGGCAGAACAGTCTGGCATGTAAAGGGACTGGTGCAGAGGGACTGGTGCAGAGGGCAGGGATTCAAGTTTCTGGATCATTGGGACCTCTTTTGGGGAAGGTGTGACCTGTACAAAAAGGACAGGATGCACTTGAACCCGAGGGGGACCAATATCCTGACGGGGAGATTTGCAAAGGCTACTGGGGAGACTTTAAACTAGAACGGTTGGGGGGAGGGACTCAAATAGAGAAAGCTAGTAGACAGTGTGTGAGGCAGGAGGCAGAGAAGGTATGCACTCAGAGCCAACATGTAGGGGAGAAAGAAGATAAAGATAATAAACAGAAAATAAGAGGTGGTGGGTTTCTTAAATGTGACAAGTAAAATGGATGAAGGGGTGCCAGTGGATGTAGTGTATCTCGACTTTCAGAAAGCCTTTGATAAGGTCCCGCACGGGAGACTGGTGACTAAAGTTAAGCACATGGTATTGGGGGTAGGGTGTTGACATGGATAGAAAATTGGTTGGCAGACCGGAAGCAAAGAATAGGAATGAACGGATCCTTTTCAGAATGGCAGGCAGTGGCGAGTGGAGTGCCGCAAGGCTCGGTGTTGGGGCCGCAAATGTTTAACATACATATAAATGATTTGAAAGAGGGAATCAGGAGCAACACTAGCAAGTTTGCGGATGACACAAAGCTGGGTGGCAGTGTGAACTGTGAAGAGGATGTTAGGAGGTTGCAGGGGGACCTGGACAGGTTCAGTGAGTGGGCAGATGCGTGGCAGATGCAGCATAATATAGATAAATGTGAGGTTATCCACTTTGGCGGCAAAAACAAGGGGGCAGGTTATTATCTCAATGGGGTTAGGTTAGGTAAGGGGGAGGTATAGCGAGACCTTGGTGTCCTTGTACACCAGTCACTGAAAGTTGGCGTGCAGGTACAGCAGGCAGTGAAGAAAGCTAATGGAATGTTGGCCTTCATAACAAGAGGATTTCAGTACAGGAGTAAAGAGGTTGTTCTGCAGTTGTATAGGGCTCTGGTGTGACCACATCTGGAGTATTGGGTACAGTTTTGGTCTCCTAATTTGAGGAAGGACATCCTTGTGATTGAGGCAGTGCAGCATAGGTTCACGAGATTGATGCCTGGGATGGCGGGACTGTCATATGAGGAAAGATTGAAAAGACTAGGCTTGTATTCACTGGAGTTTAGAAGGATGAGGGGGATCTTATAGAAACATATAAAATTATAAAAGGACTGGACAAGCTAGATGCAGGAAAAATGTTCTCAATGTTGGGTGAGTCCAGAACCAGGGGCCACAGTCTTAGAATAAAAGGGAGGTCATTTAAGACTGAGCTGAGCAAAAACTTTTTTACCCAGAGAGTTGTGAATTTATGGAATTCCCTGCCACAGAGGGCAGTGGAGGTCAAATCACTGAATGAATTTAAGAGAGAGTTGGATCGAGCTCTAGGGGTTAGTGGAGTTAAGGGATATGGGGAGAAGGCAGGCACGGGTTATTGATAGCGGACGATTAGCCATGAATGGCGGTGCTGGCTCGAAGGGCCGAATGGCCTCCTCCTGCACCTATTTTCTATGTTTCTATGTTAAATGTGTATATTTTAATGCTAGGAGCATTGTAAGAAAGGTGGATGAGCTTAGAGCCTGGATTGACACCTGGAAGTATGACGTTGTGGCGATCAGTGAAACATGGTTGCAGGATGGCTGTGATTGGAAACTAAATATTCCAGGATTTTGTTGCTTCAGGTGTGATAGAATTGGAGGGGCAAGAGGTGGAGGTGTTGCATTGCTTGTCAAGGAAGATATTACAGCAGTGCTTTGGCAGGATAGATTAGAGGGCTCGTCTAGGGAGGCTATTTGGGTGGAACTGAGAAATGGCAAAGGTGTAGCAACACTTATAGGGGTGTATTATAGATCGCCTAATGGGAAGCGAGAATTAGAAGAGCAAATATGTAAGGAGATAGCAGATATTAGTAGTAAGCACAAGGTAGTGATTGTGGGAGATTTCAATTTTCCATACATAGACTGGGAAACACATTCTGTAAAAGGGCTGGATGGTTTGGAGTTTATAAAATGTGTGCAGGATAGTTTTTTGCAGCAATACATAGAGGTACTTACTAGAGAAGGGGCAGTGCTGGACCTCCTGTTAGGAAATTAGACAGGTCAGGTGGTGTAGGTATGTGTTGGGGAGCACTTCGGGTCCAGTGATCACAATACCATTAGTTTCAATACAATTATGGAGAAGGTCAGAAATGGACCACGGGTTGAGATTTCTGATTGGAGAAAGGCTAACTTTGAGGAGATGCGAAAGGATTTAAAAGGAGTGAATTGGGACATTTTGTTTTACGGGAAGGATGTAGAAGAGAAATGGAGAACATTTAAAGGTGGCATTTTAAGAGAACAGAATCTTTGTCCCTGTTCGGTTGAAAGGAAAGAGTCATGGTTTTCAAGGGAAATTGGAAAGAGCCATGGTTTTCAAGGGAAATTGGACACGGTTCGGAAAAAGAGAGAGATCTACAATAATTATAGGCAGCATGGAGTTAATGATGTGCTGGAGTATAAAGAATGTAAAAAGAATCTTAAGAAAGAAATTGGAAAAGCTAAAAGAAGATATGAGGTTGCTTTGGCAAGTAAGGTGAAAGTAAATCCAAAAGGTTTCTACAGCTATATAAATAGCAAAAGGATAACGAGGGATAAAATTGGTCCATTAGAGAGTTAGAGTGGACAGCTATCTGCAGAGCCAAAAGAGATGGGGGAGATATTGAACAATTTATTTTCTTCGGTATTCACCAAGGAGAAAGATATTGAATTATGTGAGGGAAGGGAAACAAGTAGAGTAGCTATGGAAACTATGAGGATCAAAGAAGAGGAAGTACTGACAATTTTGAAAAATATAAAAGTGGATAAGTCTCCAGGTCCTGACAGGATATTCCCTAGGACATTGAGGGAAGTTAGTGTTGAAATAGCAGGGGCTATGACAGAAATTTTTCAAATGTCATTAGAAACGGGAATGGTGCCGGAGGATTGGCATACTGCGCATGTTGTTCCATTGTTTAAAAAGGGTTCTAAGAGTAAACCTAGCAATTATGGACCTGTTAGTTTAACGTCAGTGGTGGGCAAATTAATAGAAAGGATACTTAAAGATAATATATATAAGCATCTGGATAAACAGGGTCTGATTAGGAACAGTCAACATGGATTTGTGCCTTGAAGGTCATGATTGACTAATCTTCTTGAATTTTTTGAAGAGGTTACTAGGAAAATTGATGAGGGTAAAGCAGTGGAAGTTGTCTATATGCACTTCAGTAAGGCCTTTGACAAGGTTCCACATGGAAGGTTGGTTAAGAAGGTTCAATTGTTGGATATTAATGGTGGAGTAGCAAGATGGATTCAACAGTGGCTGAATGGGAAATGCCTGAGAGTAATGGTGGATGGCTGTTTGTCAGGTTGGAGGCCGGTGACTAGTGGGGTGCCTCAGGGATCTGTTTTGGGTCCACTGTTGTTTGTCATATACACCAATGATCTGGATGATGGTGTGGTAAATTGGATTAGTAAGTATGCAGATGATACTAATATAGGTGGTGTTGTGGATAATGAAGTAGATTTTCAAAGTCTACAGAGAGATTTAGGCCATTTGGAAGAGTGGGCTGAAATATGGCAGATGGAGTTTAATGCTGATAAGTGTGAGGTGCTACATCTTGGCAGGACAAATGAAAACAGGACGTACAGAGGGATCTTGGAATAACTGTGCATAGTTCCCTGAAGGTGGAATCTCATGTAGATAGGGTGGTAAAGAAAGCTTTTGGTGTGCTGGCCTTCATAAATCAGAGCATTGAGTATGGAAGTTGGGATGTAATGTTGTACGAGGCATTGGTGAGGCCAATTCTGGAAGTAGGTGTACAATTTTGGTTGCCAAATTATAGGAAAGATGTCACAAAATAGAGAGAGTACAAAGGAGATTTACTAGAATGTTGCCTGGGTTTCAGCACCTAAGTTACAGAGTAAGGTTGAACAAGTAAGGTCTTTATTCTTTGGAGTGCAGAAGGTTAAGGGGGAACTTGATTGAGGTCTTTAAAATGATGAGAGGGATAGACAGAGTTGACATGGATAAGCTTTTTCCATTGAGAGTAGGGAAGATTCAAACAAGAGGACATGATTTGAGAATTAAGGGTCAGAAGTTTAGGGGCAACATGAGGGGGAACTTCTTTACTCAGAGAGTGGTAGCTATGTGGAATGAGCTTCCAGTGGAAGTGGTGGAGGCAGGTTCGATTTTATCATTTAAAAATAAATTGGATAGGTATATGGACAGGAAAGGAATGGAGGGTTATGGTCCGAGTACAGGTAGATGGGTCTAGGTGAGAGTAAGTGTTCGGCACGGACTAGAAGGGCCGAGATGGCCTGTTTCCGTGCTGTAATTGTTATATGGTTAAATGGTGAAAAAAGTTAAGAGGAGGTCTTGATGGGCTGATTGGATAAATGCCAGAGATGAAAAGACAAGTGTGAAGCAAGGAGATAAAAGATAGAAGAGGCATGAAATGTGAAACAAGTGGAAGGAATATAGGTGGACAAGAGATGGGGTGGGTTGGGGGGGGGGGGGGGGGGTGGTGAAAGGGGAATGGGGATATGGATACGCATCCGATGGGCACAGCGAAGACAGGAGGAAGAGGGGGGATGTGGGGAGGGGGAAGAATGTTGTATGTTAATTACTGAAAATTGGAGAGTTCAATGTTAATATCATTAGGTTATAAGCTGTCCAAGTGAAATACAAGGTGTGGTTCCTTCAACTTCACCAAAATAAAAATGGCAATATATTCAATGATGCAAGAAAAATAGATGTTGAAGGGCTCAAGGAGCCATAAAGATAACTAGTTGAAAAGTCTCAGACAACACTTCATGACAACCTGATGATCCTTAATCAACAGGAGTTATCGGATTGCAGATATTGGAATCTTGAGTAAATATTGAGTTATGGAGTGTCCCAGATTCCTGAGGATCTCTGTAATTAGCTCCGGGGAAGGCATTCTTCATATTACTGCAGGGGAACAACAGGACTGGATCGATCAAAGATGCAAGACATCCAATAATTAATTAAATCTATCTGCAATGTGTATTTGGATTGTAACTGCAGCACATCTCAGGGAAAATGAAACAGTTGAGCATCAACAGAAAACTGCAGCCTAAAGAACAGGCTTATGGGTAGAAAGTCTAGCAACTTGATGATAACTGTGACATGAGTGAATTTATCAGCTCTGTCAACATGACCTTGGCTCAATCACTAAGAATCAAGAACAGAGATGAACTTACAAGGACAGAGAGGCGCCAAATACTTGCTAGATGAAGAACTGCTCGAATGTGACTCTGTCCTTGATACGTGGCCTTGAATCCGTCTCTTAGCAAACTATCTGGTCCAGCCTACTGCCATCTCAGATAAAATATTGAAAAACGCATATGCTAATTGAAAAACAGTAAGCCTTGGGAGAACACAGTATTTTTTAAATGAAGTTTTAAAAAGAGGAATTGTCAGTCCAAATCCACAAATTCAGCTCCCATAACAGGGAACCTCAGAAACACCAGTTATAACCATCTTCAAGAATAAAAACAAATCCAATAGCATTGACTAAAAGTGGTCCCACTGCTTCCTGTCAGGGTTCTCTTTAACCATCTGGGGGATGTGGCTGAACAGCTGCTCCCTGAATCATGTGTGAATTATATTGTCCAGCGACAAAATCGATTTGATTTGAATGCATGTCAACACCATTCAGTACATATTTTTTCTGCAAACATATTACATCCTTTGAATGAGTTTAAGTGAAAAAATTCAATCTCTAAACTTATTTTTAAATAAAAATCTGGAAAGGTCAGGTGGCACATAAAGAAAGAGAAAACATGTTTACGATTCAGACCAATGACCTTGCATCATAATCAATAATCTGAAGCATGGACACGTTTTTTTGCCCTAAAGATGCTGTCTGATCTGAGTATTTTACTGTTTTGTCTATTTTTTTAAATATTTAACACTAACATTCAGGTCAATGTTTTGAAAAAGGGTCATTAACCCAAAATATTAAGTTATTTTCTCCACCATCAAAACCACCTGAACATTTTTCCCCCAATTTTAGATTTTCAGCATCTGTAGCACTTTCTAACATAGGACACTGCATGGAAGTTTCCTGTGATTAGTGCCCAACACAAAAAGCAGAGCAGGGAAAAGATTTAAGGCTGTTCTCAAAGCTACCTTCATTTTAAAATACTACTGAGAATGGGATCTTTGGATCACCAAAGTTCAAGATACAATTTTTGTATCAAGATATTGCAGGAATCTTGAGAAGAATCAAGCTGCTGGAGTAACTCAGCAGGTGATGCCGAATATGTGGAGGAATGGACAGACTGATGGAGATGGAGAGGCCCCATGACTGATGGAGAGTGGGAAGAAAGAGCTGATGGAGAAGGAGGGTGAATGTCTTACCCCTACTCCATCTCTCTGAAGAAGGGTCCCAATCGAAAATGTTGCTTGCCTATTCATTTCACTGATGCTGTCTGATCTGCTGAGTTCCTCCAGCATTTTGTTTTTTTTCTCAGAGTTCTAAGAAAACTCTTAGAATGTTAAGGAGCATTCTAAATGGCATGAAGAACCTCAAAGCTACATGACAGAACCACAGAGAAGTCCAGCATAAATAGCAGAAGCGCAGTCTCATAAACTACCCAAAGGATCTGCCACCTATAAAAGATTCACTTGGAATTGCTCAGCATTTCCAGCATTCTGTTTTTATATCAGATTTCCAGCATTTGCTGTACTTTGATCTTCACTAACTCCCCCATTCAATTATTTCACCAGGTATCTCTTGCTCTGTCTGTGGAAGGGTCTGGGAATCCCCTATTGACCTCACCAGACACCCGATTAATCCACAGAGCCAAATCAAGGCAGCTTTGACTCAAGTGCTGCCCAGGAAGAAGCAACAGCAGAAGAAGCAGTAACAGCAGCAGCTGATGCTACTCGTTACCTAGGCTGAAGATGAATGCAACCCTGGTCTTGAAGAGAATGTGCAAGGAGTTGAATGGCTGCAAGGACAAAAGTACCGACGTTCCTCGAGATGATAATTGAAGCTGAAATAATAAGCAGGCGAGAAGGTAATGCCTTACTGTCAATGTCTTCTATCAGGCTTGCTGTGCCGGGCGTATAGTTCATCTTGCTCCAAGTCAACCATTGGGCGTCACATGGCACACAGGAACCCGTCAACGCCGGAGAGCGTCACTTCCAGCGCGGCGAGGGCGGCACCCGAGGCTGTTTTGGGGCCTGTGCTCCATTAAAGTGTCACCGCAGGGCCTTTGCAGCCGGGTCGGTCCGCGCGGCGCCAGCAACAGCTCGCCCCGGGTTTCGGCCAGCACCAGATGGCGATGGCGGCGGCGGCGCTGGGCACGGCCGCTCGGGTGAGCCTCGTCTCCCTCGCCGCACAAGCAGCACGTCCAATCCCGCCCGCTTAACATCACATCACATAAATAAAAAAATAAACGGTGGTCGTTCAGGGGCCCCCCTCTTGGGGGTTGGTAGCGGTCGAGGTGACTCCACAAGGACATTCCCTCACGGCCCGGCGGTGGTGGCAGCGGACCTCAGCCAGCGGGCGAGGCTTCGCTTATCTGTTAAAAGAGGTTTTAACATTGTGGTCGCCGATTTGATAATTTGCAATGAACTGGGCATGCTGCCTTCCCCCCCCCCCCCCCTGCCTCTCTCCCCCCCCCCCCCACCCGCCTCTCTCCCCCCCCCCCCCTCCTCTCACCCCCCCCCCGCCCTCTCCCCCCCCCCCCCGCCTCTCTCCCCCCCCCCCCCTCTCTCCCCCCCCCCCCCCGCCTCTCTCCCCCCCCCCCTGCCTCTCTCCCCCCCCCCCCCTCTCTCTCTCCCCCCCCCCCCCCGCCTCTCTCCCCCCCCCCCCCCCCGCCTCTCTCCCCCCCCCCCCCTCCCCCCCCTCCCTCCCCTCTCCCCCCCCCCCCGCCTCTCTCCCCCCCCCCCTCCTCTCCCCCCCCCCCCCGCCCTCCTCCCCCCCCCCCCTGCCTCTCTCCCGCCTCCCCCCCCCCCCCCCCGCCTCTCTCCCCCCCCCCCCCCCTCTCTCCCCCCCCCCCCTCATCCCCCCCCTGCCTCTCTCCCCCCCCCCCCCCCCCCCCCCGCCTCTCTCCCCCTCCCCCTGCCTCTCTCCCCCCCCCCCCCTCTCCCCCCCTCTCCCCCCCCCCCCCCTCTCCCCCCCCCCCGCCTCTCTCTCCCCCCCCCCTCCCCCCCCCCCCTCTCCCCCCCCCCGCCTCTCTCCCCCCCCCCCTGCCTCTCTCTCCCCCCCCCCCTCTCTCCCCCTCCCGCCTCTCTCCCCCCCCACCCCCCCCCCCCCCCCCGCCTCCCGCCTCTCTCCCCCCCCCGCCTCCCCCCCCCCCCGCCTCTCCCCCCCCCTGCCTCTCTCTCCCCCCCCCCTCTCTCTCCCCCCCCCCCCTCTCCCCCCCCCCCCCTGCCTCTCCCCCCCCCCTGCCTCCCCCTCTCCCCCCCCCCGCCTCTCTCCCCCCCCCCCACCACCTCCTCTCTCCCCCCCCCCGCCTCTCTCTCCCCTCTCCCCCCACCTGCCCTCTCTCTCCCCCCCCCCCCCCCCCCCCCCCGCCTCTCTCCCCCCCCCCGCCTCTCCCCCCCCCACCACCTCTCTCCCCCCCTCCCACCACCACCTCTCCCCCCCACCAACCACCTGCTCCCTCTCCCTACCACCACCACCCCGGCTCCCTCCCCTACCCCCACCCGCTGGCCTCCCCCCCTACCACCCACCACCACCACCTGGCTCCCCCCCCCCGCCTCCCCTACCACCACCACCACCTGGCCCCCCCCTACCACCACCACCACCTGCTCCCTCCCCTACCACCACCACCACCTGGCTCCCGCCCCTACCACCACCACCTGGCTCCCTCCCCTACCACCTCAACTACATTCCCTTCTTCTGGGGCTGTTGGTCATTCTTTCTCTGAGCCAATTCCTCTGTTTTCCTGGAAGAGTTCTCCCGGAGATAAAATACCATTAATTACATCAGTAGAGACTGTCATTTGTTTAATCTCATCCACCATCCTTGTTCATAAGATTTCAATCCAAAAAGAGACTTGTCAGGACTGTATTGTAATGTTCACAGCAACTAAAAGATCAGGGTTGTTCATCACTTTTACGAGTTAAATTTGGAATTTAAATTAATATATTAAAATTTGTCTGCTTGGGAGCCAAATTAATTGTTGCATATGTGGAGATTTATTATACACCTAAATCTCTAATTTAAGATCGATTGACTTATCTTTTTGTATCACTTTTCAGCTTTACCGTACACGTGTAAACAGCAGGGGAGTTTCTGCAGCTCTACGAACACACTGCATTCAAAAAAGTTTGATAAACAGACATATTTCAGCCCCTCTTGCAAACTATAAATGCAGCTTTAGTACAAGTAAGTGCTGTAGAAAATTGTTACATTTACGTTTGTGGTTGTAACGTGACAAAATGTGGAAAAGTTCAAGGGGTATGAAAACTTTTGCAAGCCATTGTACATGCATGGCAGCAGTCACACTTTTAGTAGGTGCTTTGGACTTACATACTCTAGAATAATGTCCCTTGTCACAGCTATTACAAGTTGCCTCTCGAGCAGGACATATCTCTCTATTATGAATATTACCCTCGCAAAAGTAACACTTCCTTTTTGAATAAGTATATGCTGCAGCAAGGGCACATTTATCAGTAGAAATTGTTTCAGCTTGCTCCATATTAGTACTTGGGTGAGATTTATTTGTAGTAGTTGCAGCAGAATACACATTAGATGACCCATAAGCATCTGATTTTTTTTGAGGCAAGTCTAATGAGTAAGCTTGATTGTAAGCTGACTAAATCCAAGGTTATATTTTCTAAGTCTCCGTCGTATTAAAGGCGATGCCAAACCATTGATAAAAGAGTCTCGAATAAGTTCCTGTCGATATTGATCAACTGTAACTGCTTTGAAGGCACAGTCTTTACTAAGTCTTTGAAGTTTGTAAAAATTCATCAAGTGACTCACCAGGTTTTTGTTTACGAGTAGCAAGGAGGAGCAAATATTACATTGGGTGCCTTAACGAAGAGTCTGCTTAGTACATCAATAGCCGAATCATAAGGTACATTCCTCTATGTAATCATATACATCATAAGAGACAGAGCTTTTTAATGTCCTGAATTTGCCTGGTGCATTGTCGCCACACTCATCAAATAAGTTATTTAGTGTACGAAGCCAGTGCTTCCATTCCTTTGCAGCAGTAGGTGAGTTGGGATCCAGATCCAAGCATTGTGGTTTCAATAGTTTCTCCATCTCGATGTCACACTGGTTAACTTCTAAGATTGAGTTGCTTAAATTGTTGTGAGGCAAATGAAAAATTCCAATTTACTTAAACTTTATTTAAGCTTTAAGCAACTAATTTCTGTTAAACACGTCTTCAAAGCACCTGGAAATTATTGCTGATTCCGCAGTCCTCGCCGGCCCGAGGCCCCGCATATGCACCCACTTCACAGGGGTTTGCTTGGGAATCTCAGTAAAATGGAGCTCTGCTACTACGTGAGGTCCAGTGATGAAGCTTATTGCAGATATCATTCAGTACAATTAAGACTTCTGTATTTGACATGCATGTGGGGAACTCCATTTAAAAGATGAGATGCCATAATTTGTCATTGATATCTTGCTTGTTAATTGAGCTTTATACTTTTCCTTTTAGCTTATGCAAACTTTGTTCCTGCTGTTACTCAATCTGCACCCTTTTTCAAGGGCACTGCTGTGGTCGATGGTGAGTTCAAAGAAATCAGCCTAAATGACTACAAAGGAAAATATCTGGTCATTTTCTTCTATCCTCTGGATTTGTAAGTATCATTTGCATGTGAATTTAGATGTCGACTTTAAAAGGAAAAGGGTCTCAGCTGCAACTTCCCCCCCACATTGGCTAACTTGATACAAATATATTCAATGCCCATGCAGCTTTTAAATTAATCTCTTTGGATAAAGCTATGGCTTTTCATGTAGACAAATGTAGACAAATAGTATATTGTTATAAGTGTGTGACAACAGCGAAAACAAAGTACGGATATTATTGTGAGTTGCTCAGAGTTGTGGAGGCCTGTATATTTAAGCCTTGATTAATACTTTCAAAGTTGATAAGTAGTGGGCAACGAAGTTAGGGATCATTGCTGCAGCCATTCATTCTTATTTTATGTTCTAGTTAATGTATAGATTATAATGTTATTTTCCCCCTCCAGTCTTGCTTCCTTTTCTACCTTTGCTTTCCCCCCCTTAATCCTTACAGTAGAGAATGATATATGTCTGTTTTTGTACACTATAAATATGCTTGAAAATAATATTTAAGTGGTCCATGTTTGTATTTGAGCACTGTTGTAGTTTGTTATTACTGTTGCAGTATGCACTGTATTAACTGAAAAATGAACAAACTTTGTGAGATGAAAAATGAACAAACTTTATGTATAATAAATACTTCCTCTTAAGATTTTTTAAATTATTGGCATGATATGTACTTGGGAATTTCCAGCAATTAGTCTGTAGCTCTAGCCCACAGCTTCAAGTTCACATTAAAGGGAATTATGTGAAGATGATTTTTGCTATCCTTTCAGCCAATGAATTCCAGGTTTTTTTTCTACCCTCTAGGTGAAAAATAAATTCCACCCAATCATTCTGCTAATTTCTTGAAATTTCTTTCCCCACGCATTCGTCCTCACAACTTAGGAGAATGGGTCCACCCTATTTATCTAAGTTTTTCATAAGTTTGTACACCTTCAGTTAAATCTCACAGTGGGTGTGTTCATAAGAACCAGGCTTATCTAATCTTTCCTCATGGCTAAAATTGTCTAGTCCTAGCAACCTCTTTAAAAATCTCCTCTGCACACACTCCAGAGCTGTCATATGTTTCTTGTGACTAGAACTCTGTGCAGAACACTAGCTGTTTAATTAGCAATGTATGCGTCCCACTGTAATCTCCCTACTATTTTATTGCATGCATATGTCTAATTGAAAGCATTCCATATGCCTTTCTTTCCACCTTATTGATCTCTCAAACTACCTTGGAGCATCTGTGGGAAGACACTCCAAAGTTCTTTTGCTCCTCTACATTTTACAATATCCTCCAATTTATAATATACTCCCTTTATTGCTCTTCCCCAAATGCATTCTCTCTTTTTGGATCAAATTGAATTCCATTTACCACTTTTCTGTCCCAACCGATGAGGCACTATATTTCATGCAATCGAAAGTATTCCTCAGTGATAACTACTGGGTCAATGTTGTATTTCTGTATTTTCTTTATTGTCCTCTACTCAAGTCTAAAAGCAAGGGACCAAGTACTAAAGCCACTGGGACCCAAATGATGACACCTTCCAGCTGCAAAAACACCCATAAAGCATTTTACTTTTGCATTCTTTCACTGAGCCAACTTTGGACTCCTGCCAATTTACTGTTCTCCCTTCACATGAAACTCCACAAAACTACATGCATGTTTACTGTGTAAACCTAAATTACGAAATACATCTGCTGGTTGTTGAAAGGGAATTAAATGTTAAATAACGTTACTTTGTTTTGTGTGACCACTCAAAAATAGTGAGGTGATTTTAAGATTTGTGCATCTTTGAAATAATCTATTTCTTTGAGATACATGTGAAGTATTCTAGTTTAAAACTTTAACAATGCAAATTAATAATTTAAGTAACTGAATGGAATGTTAAATTGCTGGAAGTTGCCATGCTGTTGTTTCTAAAGGTCATGTGGAGATGTGTTAAAATTGATAGCTTTCATTCCCTTTTGCTCCATTTCCTCTCAATTTATCTTTTTCATCAAAGCTATTACGAACTCAAAGAACTGGACAGAATTAGTTTAAAAAAAATCAATTTGTATCTGTTTGTGATTTAGACATTTAAACTATTTTTTAGAATGCAGTCATTAGTGGATATATTTTTGGAGTCAGTTTTTTACCTATTTACTGCATAGATCTGATAAGAGAAAGTTGTGTGATCTTAAATAATTTAAAGAAATATATATTTTTCAGTACTTTTGTTTGTCCAACTGAGATCATTGCATTCAGCAACAAAGCAAATGAGTTCCACGATATAAACTGTGAAGTAATTGGTATTTCTGTAGACTCTCAGTTCTCCCATCTTGCCTGGGTGAACACTCCAAGAAAGGTATGGAAGCAAGCTGATATTTTGTTTATTTTCTACAATATGAAATGTTATTAGTTTTATGTGCTATTTCTATAAATTAGTATTTAAGGAAGTAATTGCAGTTTTGAACTTGCAGTAAATAAGTTTTGGTGTTGAAATTTAAGCTTTTTTCAGGGCATTGCTAAATGAATTAATGTTTATTGGCCAAGTATTCACATACAAGGAATTTGCCATGGTGCTCTGCCCACAAATGACAACATGACATACAGTGACAGTTAGGAATGACACAAACATTAAACATTAATAATAAAACATTATCGATTAAACGTGTGAATTAAATAAAATGCCAGAGCAAAAGGAGGCTATAGATTTCTGGTTATTGAATAGAGCAACTACTCGTGGAAAAAAGTTGTTTTTATGTCTGTCTGTGGCAGCTTTGGCAGTCTGGAGTAGCCTTCCAGAGTGAAGTAATTCAAAGAGTTTGTGGCCAGGGTGAGAGGAGTCGGAGATGATCTAACCCGCTCGCTTCCTGGCCCTTGCAGTGTACAGTTCGTCAATGGAGGGAAGGTTGCAGCCAACAGCCTTCTCAGCTGATCGGACGAGTCGTTGCAGCCTCCGGATGTGGTGCTTGGTGGCTGAGCCAAACCAGACCATGATGGAGATGGTGAGGACAGACTCTATGATGGCTGTATAGAATTGGACCATCATTGCCTGTGGCAGATTGTGCTTCCTCAGCTGCCGCAGGAAATACATCCTCTGTTGTGCCTTTTTGACTATGGAGTCGATGGTGGCCCTCCATTTAAAGTCCTTGGAGATTATGGTTCCCAGGAACTTAAATTACTCTACAGATGTGACTGGATCAGTCCAATCATGGTTGTGTTGTCCTCAAACTTGAGAAGCTTGACATTGGAGTCAGTGGAGGTAGAGAGAGTAGGGGAGAGTATGCAGCCTGCAGTGCTATGCTGAGGGTTTGCGGGTCCAAGATGTGCTTTCTCAGCCTCACATGCTGCTTCCTGTCTCTCAGGAAGCTGGTGATCCACCCACCAATGGAGGGGTTCAGGAACAGTCAACTTGGAAAGTTCGGAGTGTAGTAGCTCTTGCACAGTGGTGTTGAATGCAGAGCTAAAATCAAGAAACAAAATCCTCGCATAGGTCCCCTGGCGGTCGAGGTGCTGAAGCAGGGCTCTCACTTAACATTTTTCTCTGTTGCCAGCCAGGCAACCTCTGCAGCTTTTTAGGTTGCCAAATGACAGTTTAGGTGGTCATTTAAGACGGCTTGCCTGACGCGTGCGATAATGTGCTCGGACGAAGTGCGTAGTTACCAGTCTGAATTATGCCCAATGAAGTATTCACATATTCAGCTTCAAATAAAGTCAAACTAAACATATTCACCAATCAAGACATGATATATACCACAATGACATGCAACAAAATTATAATACAGTATCTCAACTATTTTTACACGTTGCAATGAATGCAATTTCTATTATGTCTTTCCACTTCCAAACAAAAATGTGTTTGGATTATTCAGCGTATGATCAATCTGTGCCAATAAATCCTGGACCATGGTAACATATATGCTTAACCATGCACACTACAGATTGATGCAAGCATGTTTTCTGTGACGGACTGAAAATTATCATAACATGCCCATGGCATGGGTCGTTATTGCTATTGGTAGAGAAACACTCTTGTTTCCCACATAATTTATCCACAACAAAATATACAGGTTGCAAGGAAATTTCTAAAGGCATTTTATAATAATAGCTGTTAGAACCGACTATACCCATCTGATAGGTTAAATATTACACTGACTGACAAGAGATGGCCAAAGGACATAACTACAGCAAATGTTCTTTTGGCAATATGTTTAAAGGTGTCAAAATGCCACATTACCGGACATTCAGATTAGATGTATGTGTTGTGAACAGCAATGAAGATACCCAGTTTGTACACACCAGATTAAAAGAAATATTGATAAACGCTGTTTCCATCATTCCCACTTCAGAATTAACGTTAACATTTCAACTGATATAATTCCTGATCACATTTTGTGATGTATCTGACTGACTAGAAGTAAAACCTGGATAAATCCAACATATAGTTGTGAATGTTGTTCATTAAATAACTACAGTACTGATACTCCATATTAAGAGCATTGATTTGCCATTAAAATGAATTTGGTAATAACGTGTCAACGGTAGCAATGACAATAGAACACTGCAGTTGTAATGTTTCACGTGTTCACAATATAATGAATCCATCTTTATGGATTAAAACAAATAATAACATTGGGAATTAAAACACATTTGATTGCATTCCATTATCAAACATAGTCAATGTTCGCTGTGAACACCTTGCCAGCGCAATAGGGTGGGTGGGGGGGGGGGGGGGTGAATCAATGCGGGTTGGATAGATGGGGGGGGGGGGGGAGTTTAGAAGGCAATGGGTGTGGGATGGATGGATTGAGGCAGGGGAATTAGTGCGTGTTGGTTGGAGTAGGTAAAATTGTGACGGGAGAGTGCGGGGGATGTCAATGGGGGTTGAATGGGGGAGATCAGTATGGGGTGGATGTGGGTAATCAGTACAGGATGGATGGGGGGGGGGATCAATACAGGATGGATGGGGGGGGGTTCAGTGCAGGATGAATGGGGGTGATCAGTGCGGGATGGATGGGGGGGATCAGTGCAGGGTGAATGGGGGGGGGGGGGGATCAGTGCAGGGTGAATGGGGGAAATCAGTACGGGCTGGATGGGGGCGGTGGTCAGTGCAGGATGAATGGGGGGGGGATCAGTACAGGATGAATGGGAGGATTACTACAGGATGGATGGGGGGGGGGAATCAGTGCAGGATGAATGGGGGGGGGGGAATCAGTCCATGATGAATGGGGGGATCAGTCCATGATGAATGGGGATTGGTGCAGGATGAATGGAAGGTGGGTCAGTACAGGATGGATAGGGAGATCAGTGCACGATGAATAGACCTGGGGGGGGGGGGGGGGGGGTAGAGAGAGGGAGAGAGGGAGGGAGGGAGAGAGAGGAGGGAGGGAGGGAGGGGGAGGTGGGATCTCCTCGCCACTGCCTCCCATCCTCCGCCAGCTAACAGGAAGGTGTGGGGTTCAGCGGTGCAGGTGCTTCATACGGCGGAAGGGGGCCTCCTGCTTCCTCCCTCTCCCCGACCTTGGCGTGCGGGAGGTTTGTTTTGAAAGCGGTTATCACCGTTGGCGGAGTGGTACACAGCGGCTGCTATGGGGTACGGTAGGAGGAGATGGAGCCACCGCTGCTGTGCGGGACCCGTTATTACCTCTGACCCTCCGTCACCCCGCACTACAGCCGTCTCTACCGGCGACCCGAAATGTCACTTATTACTTTTAGCCAGAGATGCTGCCTGACCCGCTGAGTTACACCAGTTTTGTGTCTATCTTTGGTATAAATCAGTATCTGCAGTGTCAAGCCGGGCAAAATGACACGGCTTTTAGGTCGCCCGGCGGGACTTTAGGTGGTCATTGGCAACCGTTAATTTCGTGCCCTGTGGAGGATGAAGTGCACACCCAGGCTAACTGCATCATCCACAGATCTATTGGCCCGATATGCAAACTGCAGACGGTCCGTGATATTTTTCAGCTTGGCCAGCTCAAGCCTTTCAAGGGTCTTCATGACTATAGAGGTCAGGGCTATAGTCATTAAGACCAGTAATCTTTGCCCTTTTCAGTACAGAGACAATAGTGGAGATTTTGAAGCAGGCAGGGACAGTACAGGTTTGCAGGGACTGGTTGAAAATGTCTGTGTAAACCGGTGCCAGTTGTTCGGCACAGAGGTTGAGAGTAGAGGGGGAAACGTTGTCCGGTCCTGGAGATTTCCGGCTTTTTTGTCTTCTGAACAGCCTCTCCACCTCCTCTACTTTTATTGTTGATGATGGGGAAGTGATGTTGTGCAGTACAGGGGGGGTGGGTAGTGGACAAGGCTGCAGTCTTTTGCAGTGTAACAATATAACAATGCAATGTGTCACAAGGTGACATTAAATACCGAAGACCCATAGAACATAATTTTAGCTAAAAGCATCTATCCTTGGGAGATGTTTGTATTTTTTGATTGTAGTAAGTGTTAAGGGTACCGAAGTTAGTCATACCGCAGAGAAACAAGCCCCTCAGCCCAATTTGTCATTGCCAACCCCTGTGCCCTGTCTAGGCTAGTCCCATTTATCTGCATTTGGCCCATATCCCTCTAAACATTTCCTATCCAAGCACCTATCCAAGTGTATTTTAAATGTTATTGTATCTGCCTCAACTACTTCCTCTGGCTGCTCATTCTATGTACCTACCACCCTTTGAGTGAAAAGGTTGTTTCCCTAGGTTCCTATTAGATCTTTCCCCTCTCATATCTAACCTATGTCCTCTGCTTATTGATTTCCTTACTCTGGGTAAAATACTGTCCATTCATCCCATTAATTCACCTCATGATTTTATAAAACTGAGTTTCTTTCTGTAAAGGATTTTAAGAATTAAATATCAAACACAATGCAATTTTTGTTTACATTTAAATACTTTTAAAATTTCTGCATTTGGTTAAGTTTCCCCAATGTTAATTCCTTTTTCCAGAGTGGCGGATTAGGGGCCATGAATATACCACTACTGTCTGATTTAACAAAGCAGATCTCTCAGGATTATGGAGTGTTAATAGAAAATGCTGGCATTGCTCTAAGGTAAGAGATTTTGTATGTACAAAAAAAAAAGGAATTGTGGATTATGCTATTTGTTAGGCAGGATTAAAACAATGCTCTGATGCCACTCTTGCTATCCTCTGTTGTAAGGGGAGGAGACGGCAGGTTGTGTTTTATAGTGAGATAGGTAGATTTATGTAATGCAGTTCCTGCCAATATCGGTAAACATTGTGTAATTTGACATTTGAATGATAAATGGAATTCCGGATTACAGGTACAACTTGCACTCCCTTCTTCCCCACTGCAAAATGATGAAAATTTGATTTTCTCAGCAACCTTAAATCAGTTTGCCTGCAGATGGATCAAAATGCTGTTATCTTCTGATTAGCAATGTTAATTGTTATTTCTTAAAGGCATACCCTTTGGACCAAAGAAGAGTTGCTTCCAAGTGTTGGGATAACTCAGCAGGCCATTTACACTGGCAAATGGTGTGCTGACATTTACACTGGATTATCTACTGTCATGTGGCATCTCGTGTTTTGTTTGGGTAGCTTGCAGCTCGGTGGTTTGGGCAATGAACTCTCCAACTTCAAATACACCTGCCCTGCCCTCCCCTTCCTTTCCTCTGCCCCTCCCCTCCTGGGCGTGCTCATGTTTCTCCTGCTGTCTCCTAACCCCTAGCTGTCCTTCTCCCCTCCCCTCACTTTTTGACTCCATTTCACCTTTATCTTTTGTCATTATTTACCCATCTGCCAATCAAACCCTCTCTTCTGTGCCTACATATTATTTGTCAGCCCCAACCCTGTCTGTTCTCCAGCTTTCTCCTCTTACTCCAAAATCCAAAGAAGGGCCTCGAACCAAAGTATCATCTGTTAATTTCCTTCACAGATACTGCCTGACCCGCTGAGTTCCTCCAGCATATTATGTTTTGCTCAAGATTCCAGCATCTGCAGTTTCCGTGTCCCCATAACCTCTATGTCAGTTTCCGTGTCTTCATAACACTCTACTGTTGACAGCCCTTCCTACTCCTCTGTTTCACAGATTATTTTAATTGTTTTATTCCAGGAAGCAACTTTTAAATCTCACATGATGTGATATGCGATTTGTGTTTGTAGTGTAAATAAGAAAATGTAATTTTTCTAAATGTTTTATTTTTACCAGAGGGCTTTTCATCGTTGACACTAATGGAGTTATCAAGCACATGGCCATCAGTGATCTGCCTGTAGGTCGCAGTGTTGACGAAACACTGCGCTTAGTTAAGGCATTTCAATTTGTGGAAACCCATGGAGAGGTTTGCCCAGCTGATTGGACACCAAACTCTCCAACGGTATGTAAAATGCCATAAACGTAATTTAGCAACTCAGTACTGGTCCTCCCCATTTTTGAATAAATGACGTGTACAATCCATACATCAGATTGAGTGTTTGGGGAAACAGGCAGGATGGATTTACCAGCTGCGATATGGCAGTGAGCATGTTCTACCATGTGGGGACTCAGTTTGCAGCCACATATCCGATTTGCAAACTATTTGGGTTACGAGAGGTTTACAGGAATGGAAATCTGCTGTGACTTGGGGACGAAATGCAAATTAGAGGGGCTAAGCATTTGTAGAAGCAAACATTCATTTGTAAAGTAGTTAAAACTTCTGTACGTGATGCAAAACTTCTGTTTTACTGTGGGTACTTCAAATGTCTATTTTTCAAACAATTTAATATTGTGTTAGCAGATTTCCTTTAACAAGTGAACAGACATAATATCAACATGGTCCCCAAACTCAGACCTTATCCTGCTTTCAGTTGAATAAAAGCCTTTTTACTGAGCCCCAGCCACTTAATGTAGCACCTTGCTTCTCAGTAATTGTCTTCTCTAGCTTCTCTCACTTTTTTCCAATTCCTTCTTAATGCCTTGAAGAGAGAAGAAACCCAGTTTGACCCAGTCTGAATGTGTATTTGCAAATTCCCTATGATGTATAGACTACAGACTGGAAATTGGTAGTTCGTGATATTTTGATGCTTAATCAGCCGTTATATGTAAAAACTGTTAAAAAGAACATTTGTCATGCCAAATCCTGATCTTTTCTAAGTAGTCTCAAAATTAGGTGGGTACATGTTTTCTGTAATTTAATTTCCATATGAAGGATTAACCCTAGGTGTCACTTCCTTGAATTTCCACTTGTCCGAGAAGGTGTTTGGCACCTTTTAAATTGTCATCTGTTGGTGTTCTACTAATTTGTGCTATTGTACTATTAGTTTAATTGATGTCCGTATGTGTTTTAATTCTCTCCTCGAGCTCCCATTTTGTTCCCATTTGGCTAGAAGTTACAATGTAATTTTAATTCCTGGACTAATACAGATGAAGCAGTTTCCGTTTTTTTAAATAAAGATCTTCATTTGTAAAACATTTCTAAACTTCCCTTTCTTGGACTGTACTCTTTGATAAATGTTCTATTATGTCGCAAAAACATATTTTTCTTGGTAATCCTGTAAAATTTGTTTTACAGATCAAGCCTTCCCCAGAAGATTCCAAAGAATACTTTGCAAAAGTCAATGACTAGTATCTAATTTGTATAACATTTGAGAGTACTTCATTGACATTTGGACAGTGAGCATTTAGAGGTGGAAGTTTTCTTTACCTGTGAAGAGTGATGTAGAAGATTAGAGTCTTTTTTGCCGTGTAATCTTGTTTATCATGTGCAAAATAAAGATTATACTACTGAACGTTTATTTATTGTAGAATATGTTATTCGGCCAAAGTAAACAAGAAACAAAATCCTGTACTAGCAAATTAATTGCAATTTTACTCCAATGATTTCTTTATACAAGAAAGTGTTTAAAATATGACAACGACCTGGAATACATTTAATTCTGTAATTCAATGGTGTACACACGTGCCTCTGAATAAAGGTATGAATGATTACATTTATTGTATGTCAACTTTTTTCCAAATGTTCACAGTACTGAGGAGCATGTCTCACTTTTGAAGCTAGTTTAAATCACAAAGAAAACCATTGGCAAGAATTCCACATGGGGGTTTGTGTGGTATTGATAATGAATAGATTGTCATTTTGTTCTGAAGAAGGGTTTCGGCCCGAAACGTTGCCTATTTCCTTCGCTCCATAGATGCTGCCTCACCCGCTGAGTTTCTCCAGCACTTTTGTCTACCTTCGATTTTCCAGCATCTGCAGTTCCTTCTTGACAGATTGTTATTTTGTATTTGATTGTGTTATTGTCGACATTTATCTTCTTGCATGTTTCCATGTCTGTTCAGTAGAGGTCCTCTTCTAAGATGAACTAATCTGCTAAAATGACGGGTTATTTTCCTAGGAATTCAGACACCTGGACCAGGAGGGCTCTTGGTTCAGTGTAATGGGGAATAAATATTTAATTTACCATTACATCACTAAAGTGCTGGTAGTCGGTATCTGGAGCTGAGATTTTTAAAGTGATTCTCTGAAGACATTGCAAGTTTTTGCAAAAGCTGATAGTTCACTATTTTTGAAGAGGAATTGTTGACCCAACTGTAGCATTAGGTTTACAGGTTTAAAATACAAAATGCACGGTGAAAGTGTGACATCATGACATTCTTTTCAGTTCCAGTAACCCTGATGATAAAATGTAAACTTGTATCAATTATTGCAACTTCTGTTATTTAAACCAAATAGGGTTCCCTTCAGACTATTTATTCTTTAAGGAGCAATTATAATCTGACCACTGAGATTTTATACGTTATTGTTTTATTTTCCATTTTGAGAACTTCCTGTAAATTACCTGTCTGGGTACCATTTCAATAGGTTGATTAAGCATGTCAGCACCAAAGACCCAAGTTTGATCCTGACCATGGATACCTTAGTTTGCATGTTGTCCCTTTGACCATGTGGGTTTACTCTGAATGCTCCAGTTTCTTCCCAGATATATGTGGGATTGTAAATTAATTGGCCCCTGTAAATTGCCCATAATGTGAAGGGAGTGGATTTGAAAGTGAGATAACATAGATTTGAGTGAAGATAGACACAAAAATTTGGCGTAACTCAGCGGGACAGGCAGCATCTCTGGAGGGAAGGAATGGGTGACATTTCAGGTCGAGACCCTGCTTCAGACCCGATCCGAAACATCATCCATTCCTTCTCTCCAGAGATGCTTCCTGACCCACTGAGTTACTCCAGCTTTTTGTGCCTATCTTCAGTTTAAACCAGCATCTGCAGTTCCTTCTTACACATAGAATTGGTGTGATTGGATCAGTGTGGACTTGGTGGCCTGAAGGGCTTGTATTCATGCTGTTGGTGGCCTGAAGGGCTTGTATTCTGCATGTAGGCCACTTGCCTACATGCAGAATAACATACTTTATTCTGGCAGCTATAACTGGTATCAATCATTTTTGAAAATATTATTGTTTGTCTGCTGAGTCAGAATTTTAGAGCATAGACCCATTTAGCACTTTGATTCCAAAGTGAGCTAAGAAATTCTGTTTGTCTTCTTATGGGCAGTATTTGTTTATTCTGCGCGGCCAATTCAGGAATTGTTCACGAGGCAAGTGCCTGTTTTCAACAAATTGTCTCTTTCATAATGAACTTCTATCAAATCTATTCCTTCCCGTGTAGGATCCACAGTTCACCTGGTTTTCACATTCTTATGTTTTCTCAGTGATTTTATATTCCATCAAGAGTAACCTGATTGTGAGGTAATGCAATTAATATGCAGATTTTATAAGATACAAGTAGAAGCTGTTGTTGGTAATTCAACCCTAATGCCTGCTTTGCCTTTCGGTAAAATAAATGCCACTTTAATGCACTCACTCCTTTTCCCATGCGTCCTTAATATTTAAAAAATATAGACTGCCTTGGATATGTTGAGTGACTGAATCTCCACAGCCCACATTAGCAAAAAATTCAAATGACTTTGTAGGAAGAAATGTCTCATCTCTCACCTGAATGGCCATCCCTTTATTTTGAGTGCCCTGGTTCTGTACTCTCAGCGAGAGGAAATATTAAATCTACGTCGATCCAAACAATTCCTATATGAATGTTATATATTTTGATAAGATCTTTCACATGTTTAATTTAGAGATACAGTGTGGAAACAGGCCCTTTGACCCACCGAGTCCGAACCGACCAGTGATCCCCGCATATCAACATTATCCTCTCCCCTCAGTGAAGATGTGGATTACGGAAATGGCAGATACACTACATCTAGAAAAAAATAGGTTTGTCTTGACTGACAAACCAGATCAATTGTTAAAAATATGGTCTTTTATTGAATTTCTTGAACAATACAATGGTTGAACACAAACTCAAAACTGATTGTAAGGCTGGGTGAGCGGGTGCATGGGTGGGTTGACGGATATCTCCTCTTTCTCCTTTTCATCTTTCTCTTCTCTTTTTTCTTATTTTAATTTAATATTCTATTTGTAAAATGTTAAAATTGAAGCTGTGCTAGAGTTGTGGAACTGTTAAGTCATTCTTTTTTGTACAATTACTTCCAATAAAATATTTGTTTTTAATTATCCTCTGGTCACGGGGAGAACATATAAACTCGATACAGACAGGCACCCAAAGACAGGATCGAACTCTGGTCTCTGGCACTATAAGGCAGTAGTTCTATTGCTAAGAGACTACGGGCCCAGTATCATTTTTTTTTCATAACAAGCCCACTATCCCAGAAATCAATCAATATTGTCTCTTGCAAGTACATTTTTCACTTGATAAAGAGATGAGATTCCAAATATGGTCTCACCAAGGCCTTGTGTAATTAGGTAAAACAACTCTAATTCTCGTACTCAAATGTGACCCAATACAATTTAAAAAAATCTCTGCTTGCTAGTAATGCCTATGTTTCCCTCCTTTACTGCCTGGAAACGGGTCACTGTCCAACCATTTATCATTTATAAGATTTGATAGCCAGTAAATCCACTGAGTATGAGGCATACATTACCTTTTTTTTAAAATTTAAAGGTCCATTGATCACTACTGATCACTAGCCCATCATATTGAAATAAGTCCATGTATGTACACAGACTCAACCTTAACCATTCCTGCAATTCAATATAGGCAATTCTGGTGACCTTTCAAATTAAATCCAGTCTTTCTCATTGATAAAATGACAATCGTGATCATTGTAATAAGCAGTGAAAAACTGATTTCCAACTTGATCTTATTTATAACTACTTGTTATCATTTTTTTCCCCAAGTTATCTAAATAAATGAAATAATCTTGTGCAATAATTCCTCATAGAAGCTGTGATTTCAAGGTCAAGGTCAGTTTATTGTCACATGTATCAATTTAAGGTACAGTGAAATTTGAGTTACCCTACAGCCATACTAGGTCAAAAGCAACAAGACGCACCACCACATAAAAGTTAACATAAACATCCATCACAGTTAATTCCACATTCCTCACTGTGATGGAAGGCAATAGAGTTTAATTTTCTTCCTCTTGTTCTCCCGCGGTAGGGGCTGTCAGACCATCCGCAGTTGGGGCGATCAAAGATATAGTACATTTCACAGCACTATATTTTTCCTTAGCGCTCTGCAGCTCTTGCTTCTGCCGTCAGCGTCGACGTAATGCCGTTCTAGCGCCAGGCGGGGCTTCTTCACGTAGTCACTCACGTGACTCCAAAGTAAAATAGAGTTTGTCCAGTACATTTCACAGCACTTAACATCTTCCCAGTAAAGTAAAGTGTTCCCCTTGTCATCACCTCTACCACGCCAAACTGAACCCTCGATGGAGTATTTTTTACAATGCGTAATACAATGCCATGGCAAAGCCCACCTTCCCTCCTGTTTTTATGATATTGAAGCAAATGTTCCCTCCAGTTCATTCTGTCTCCACCAATAGCAATCCCTTTCACATAGTATGCAAACTTGCTTGTTCTCTGCACCCCTCTCCCACAGATTGGGCATCATGAAAAATGCCTAGATATAACAGCATTTTAGTATATTACACATAGCCATTTACAGTGTGTAGGAAGAAACTGCAGATGCTGGTTTAAACTGAAGATAGACACAAAAAGCTGGAGTAACTCAGCAGTACATGCCCTGATAATTATTGGACTGTTCTTTTTTGAATTTAAAACAGTTTTAATGGTCTGCCTTTGTCTCAGTACTATATGATCTACTATTTACACATACAGCATATAACTAACTAACTAATTAACTATATATATGCAATACATTTAATTAACGCTAAAGGTTTAATGTATTATACTAACATGACTAACTATATAATAGGAAGGTTGGGGGAGGTTAGACAGATATTCTAAATATTAAATATTAATTAAGAATTAACTAACATATAGGCGAATGAAAAGTGTGATTGCTGACGTGGTACTTTAACCCATAATAACTCCATTTTATTTCATTTTAAATCTTCTGCTTTTCCTTTATTTTATTTTAAATTTTTTGGCTATTAATTGAACTGACATGATAATTTTCGTTACAAGTGGAGGAAACCGACTAACGTTGGATGATACTTTACTACGGGCGCAAAGCCCAGTGCATAATTCCATTGACGGAGGTCAATTTAAAATTAATCTTAGCCACCATAGGTGGCTTTTTTGTAAGATATCGCTTTTTTGATAACTTACACTCACTTTTTTTGTTCATTCACTATTATGAGTTGTATGATTTAACAACCTTTATAAACACTTCATTTTATGTTTTTCGCTTTCCCTTAATTATGTTTAATAGTGTCAGGAGACGTAAATCTAGTGCAGAAATTATGAAGGACAACCCTGGACTCGGGATTTCGAGGTACTTGGCTGCATCACATGAATTATACATTCTGGTAATAATAGCCAATGCAAGATAATAGTCGAATAAACACCGGAGGTCTCACTTTCTGTAGTTGGAACTTTAGAGGTGCGAATGGGCCAATTAAGAGGGGTAAAATTCTGGCACAATTAAAATCATTAAACACGGACATTGCTTTTCTACAAGAAACACATTTGAAACAACAAACTCAGATCAGATTAAGGGCAAACTGGATAGGTCAAACTTACTACTCCGCATTCACTTCTAAAGCAAGAGGCACGGCCATTATAATTCGGAAAGGTATACCTTTTAAATTAAAGAAGTCTATATCTGATAGAGAGGGAAGATACGTTATAGTCACGGGAGAAATTTATAATACACCATTAACTATGATAAATATTTATGCACCTAATTTTGATAACCCCCAATTTTTTAAGAAAATAGTAGATATAATTGCAGAGCATAATTATCAAAATATAATAATGGGGGAAGATTTCAATTGTGTTATAGACCCATATTTAGATAAATCAATAAAGGTAGGGAAGCGTCTTGTTAAAACTAAGACCTGTGAATTCTTAAATACATATAAAAAAATAGTAACATAACTGATGTTTGGAGAATAGCAAACCCAATTGGAAGGGAATATTTACTCATCGGTTCATAAAACTTACTCACAAATTAACTATTTCTTATTGGATACAAAATTAATCCCGTATACGACTAAACCATCATACCATAATAGTATTATTTCCGATCATTCACCACTGACTCTTATACTTAAAATCGAGGAAATGCCGGATATAAAACCTTTTTGGAGATTCAACGCACAAATATTAAATAACCCGCAGGGTTATGACTATATAAAAGAACAAACAAAATTTTTTTTCGAGATAAATGAGACGCCGGGTATTCCTGTATCGCTATTATGGGAAACCTTTAAGGCATACATCCGTGGTGCTATAATCTCTTATCAAAGTTTTCAAAATAAAGAAAATAAAAGAGAACTTCAGAGGATTGAACAGGAAATAAAATTATTTGAACTGGACAATGCAAATGACCCAACCATAGATAAACATAATAAGATAACTTTATTGAAATATAAACTCAATAGAATATTATCGGCAAGAGTAATAAGACTAATCCAAATTACAAAACAGGCACACTTCGAATTTGGGGATAAGCCAAATAAATTATTAGCGAGGCAACTGAAGCAACAAGAAAAGGAAAATACTGTCACTAAAATTAAACCTGATAAGGGCGAGGTTCTAACACTACCAAAGGATATTAATAAAAGGTTTGCCCAATTTTATCATAATTTATACACAACTAAAATAAATACAAATGATAGTAAAATTACAAATTTTTTAGATAATTGCAACCTCCCTAAATTGGATAGTTTAGAACAAGAGGAATTAGGAGCACGGATTGCTAGTGAAGAAATAAAACAAATAATAAACCCAGGACCAGATGGTTTTAGCAATGAATTTTATAAACAATTTCAGGAGTCAATTGTACCAAGATTATTCAACTTATACACACAGGCTTATACCGAAAATAAACTACCAGAAGCTTTAGCAGAATCAACAATAATGCTTATACCAAAAAAAGATAAAGACTTAGAGGAACCGGATTCTTACAGAGCTATATCACTTCTAAACACGGATCAGAAAATGTTACCAAAGATTCTAGCAAGAAGACTGAATAATTATATATGAACAAATTGGTAAACCCGGATCAAACGGGATTTATACCCAAAAGACAATCATTTAATAATTTGAGAAGGCTTTTCAATATAATGTACTCTCACAAAGGGGACATTGAAGATATTACAGTCATTACGTTGGATGCAGAGAAGGCATTTGATCAGGTAGAATGGCAGTATTTATATAAGGTACTCCAAAAATGTAATACGAGAGAGAATTTTATTAGATGGGTTAAATTACTTTATGATAAACCTACGGCAAGAATATTAACTAATAATATGTTATCTCCAAAATTTTATTTATCAAGGGGTAATAGGCAGGGATGTGCCTTATCACCATTGCTATTTGCCCTTATGATAGAACCGCTGGCTAAAAGGATTAGAAATCATCCGAATATTCACAGATCATGAAGGATTAGAAATCATCACAGAATATTCACTAAGAACTCAAAGAATAAAATTTCATTATATGCTGACGATATTCTTTTATATATTACTAATTCACAAACGAGTATCCCCCACATCCACTAGGAATTTGGTTCTTTTTCAGGATATAGAATAAATTGGAATAAAAGCGAAATTATGTCTTTGAAACCACAGGATGCGAGACACTTATTAAAATTCCCTTTCAAAATTGCAACAGAAAAATTCAAGTATTTGGGTATTCAAATTACGAGAAGACACAAATCAGTATTTAGTGCCAATTTTATGCCACTATTAAATAAACTGAATGTTATGATTAAATTTTGGAAAACGCTACCACTCTCATTGATAGGTAGAAATAACGCAATAAAAATGACTTTTTTACCACAATTAATACATTTGTTTCAAGCGATCCCAATATATATTCCAAAATATTTTTTCAATAAACTAGATTGAAACATCACTAATTTTATATGGGATTATAGAACACACAGAATTCAACAAAAGCATCTGTGTAAAGCATCTGTGTGAAGAGAAAGAGATTAGTTAAAACAATTGTAGGTCCCTTGCAGTCAGAAACAGGTGAGTTGATCATGGGGAACAAGGATATGGCGGACCAATTGAATAACTACTTTGGTTCCGTCTTCACTAAGGAAAACATAAATAATCTGCCGGAAATAGCAGGGGACCGCGGGTCAAAGGAGGAATTGAATGAAATCCAGGTTGGTCAGGAAGTGGTGTTGGGTAAATTGAATAGATTAAAGGCCGATAAATCCCCAGGGCCAGATAGGCTGCATCCCAGAGTACTTAAGCAAGTAGCTCAGGAAATAGTGGATGCATTAGTGATAATCTTTCAAAAGTCTTTAGATTCTGGAGTAGTTCCTGAGGATTGGTGGGTAGCAAACGTAACCTCTCTTTTTAAGAAGGGAGGGAGAGAGAAAACGGGGAATTACAGACCAGTTAGTCTAACATCGGTAGTGGGGAAATTGCTAGAGTCATTTATTAAAGATGGGATAGCAGCACATTTGGAAAGTGGAGAAATCATTGGACAAAGTCAGCATGGATTTACAAAAGGTAAATCATGTCTGACGAATCTTGTGGAATTTTTCGAGAATGTAACTAGTAGCATGGATAAGGGAGAACCAGTGGATGTGGTATATCTGGAGTTCCAGAAGGCTTTCGACAAGGTCCCACATAAGAAATTAGTATACAAACCTAAAGCACACGATATTGGGGGTTCAGTATTGATGTGGATAGAGAACTGGCTGGCAAACAGGAAGCAAAGAGTAGGAGTAAATGGGTCCTTTTCACAATGGCAGGCAGTGACTAGTGGGGTACCGCAGGGCTCAGTGCTGGGACCCCAGCTATTTACAATATATATTAATGATCTGAATGAGGGAATTGAAGGCAATATCTCCAAGTTTGCGGATGACACTAAGCTGGGGGGGCAGTGTTAGCTGTGAGGAGGTTGCTAGGAGACTGCAAGGTGACTTGGATAGGCTGGGTGAGTGTTTGGCAGATGCAGTATAATGTGGATAAATGTGAGGTTATCCACTTTGGTGGCAAAAACAGGAAAGCAGACTATTATTTAAATGGTGGCCGATTAGGAAAAGGGGAGATGCAGCGAGACCTGGGTGTCATGGTACACCAGTCATTGAAAGTAGGCATGCAGGTGCAGCAGGCAGTGAAAAAAGTGAATGGTATGTTAGCTTTCATAGCAAAAGTTTTGAGTATAGGAGCAGGGAGGTTCTACTTCAGTTGTACAGGGTCTTGGTGAGACCACACCTGGAGTATTGCGTACAGTTTTGGTCTCCAAATGTGAGGAAGGACATTATTGCCATAGGGGGAGTGCAGAGAAGGTTCACCAGACTGATTCCTGGGATGTCAGGACTGTCTTATGGAAGAAAGACTGGATAGACTCGGTTTATATTCTCTAGAATATAGGAGATTGAGAGGAGATCTTATAGAAACTTACAAAATTCTTAAGGGGTTGGACAGGCTAGATGCAGGAAGATTGTTCCCGATGTTGGGGAAGTCCAGGACAAGGGGTCACAGCTTAAGGATAAGGGGGAAATCCTTTAAGACCGAGATGAGAAAGACTTTTTTCACACAGAGAGTGGTGAGTCTTTGGAACTCTCTGCCACAGAGGGTGGTTGAGGCCAGATCATTGGCTATATTTAAGAGGGCGTTAGATGTGGCCCTTATTGCTAAGGGGATCAGAGGGTATGGAGAGAAGGCAGGTACGGGATACTGAGTTGGATGATCAGCCATGATCATATTGAATGGCGGTGCAGGCTCGAAGGGCCGAATGGCCTCCTCCTGCACCTAATTTCTATGTTTCTATGTTTCTATGTTTCTATGTTAAACCTAAAGAAGTTGGGGGTTTATCGTTACCTAACTTTACGTATTACTACTGGGCAGTGCATATAAAGAACATAATGTACTGGTTGGATAATTCCACTCATCAGTCGGAGTGGATAAGAATGGAGAAAGAGGAGTGTTTCCTGTACGATATAGGAATGATCTTGTTCTCACCGATAAAATTGAATAGTATAATATATAAGAAGAACCCAATTATTCACAATGCAATAAGAATTTGGAAACAAATAAAATTATCCTTGAAATTAAATAATCCAGCAGTACTAACCCCAATATTGAATAATCCTGCATTCAAACCATCTCTTATCGACAAAACATGTAAACATTGGGATAGACTGGGAATTAGGAAAGTAGGAGATATGTATGAATTGGGTAAATTGTTATCATTTCAACAATTAAAATCAAAATTTAAACTGAATGGTAATCAATATTTTAAATATATACAGATATGTGACTTTATGAAGAAATATATAAATAGATTTCAAACTATATTTTTAGACCCTTTAGAAGAAGCAATGAATATTAAGGCCGATTCACAAAAACTAATATCATATTTTTATAATAATATATTAAATAGAGAATTACCCTCAACAGAGGCACTAAGAGAAGATTGGGAACATGAACTCATGATAAAGATTCCGAAAGATAGATGGGAAAAGTATCTGATGAACACACGTAATTGTTCCATTAATGCAAGACATAATCTAATTCAATTTAAATTATTACATAGGCTATATTATTCAAAAACGAGGTTGAATAAATTCTACTCAAATGTTTCTCCTAGATGCGATAAATGGTTGTTTCAAAATGCCAATATAACACATTCATTTGTAGGATGTATAAAGTTGAATAAATTTCGGAGTGATATATTTGATATATTTACAAAGCTCTTCAAGTCAAGAATAGAACCAAATACGGAATGGATTATATTTGGAATAATAGTAGATATCAAGTTAAACAAAGACCAAAAAATATTCTTTAATTATGGGTTAATAATTGGAAAGAAATTGATAATTTTACTTCGGAGTCACGTGAGTGACTACGTGAAGAAGTCCCGCCTGGTGCATGATCGGCATTACGTCGACGCTGTCGGTAGGCAAAGAGTTGCAGAGCGCAGCTCCACCAGCGGTAAGGAACAGGCCCGCAGGTAAGTGCATTTAATTTACTTCCAGGGCAGTTCAAACTCCATTACGCTGGCGTGCAGAGCCAGGAGGAGTTAAAAATAAAATGGAAAAAATCCAGAAAAAATCACTGCGGGTTAAACGAGGGTCCCGGGGAGAAGATAAACAGTCGGGACATGAGATTAATGCGGAGCCGGTTCCGATACCGGTGGCCGTGGAAATACCCGTTAGTGAGCCTATAATTACTTCACAAACAGAATCCACGGAGGGAATTCCTGTGCCAAAGAAAAGTAAAAGGAAATCCGTGAGGCCCGTGGTTTCTGATGACTCTGATAGTGAAAGTCCTCCGGATAGAAAAGCCACGTGGCTAAAATTGGAACACATGGAGAAAGTTCTCCAGACTATTATCAACCAAGGGTCCAAGAACCCAGAATATTCCCAAACAGGCCCTGAGGGGTTTGCATTTCAAGAATATGGCATTATGCCAAATTGGGAATTTGAAACTCCAGACCCTGAAATTGGGCTGGAGGAAGTCTCTTTTGATGAAGTCTCAGGAGTACAGGGCTGCAAGAGACAGACTCTGAAGGAGGTGATGCTGGTCATGAGTACCCACCACACTATAAAAAGATGAAACCGGGTGTGCCTGATGTGGCAAGAAGCTTTGCTATACCTGAAGGAAGTGGTGAGGCCATGGAAGAAAACCTGGCTGCCAACATTAATTACTTGGTATCTCACCAGCTTCGAGAGGCTGTTATGGTTGAAACAGCAGATTTATATAAAACACCGGTAAATTGTGCCTCACTAAGGGTACCTACGGTGAATCCGACTATTTGGACGCCAATGTCGTCAGTTATGCGGACACAGGAAATACGTTTTCAAAGAATCCTCAAACTTATTTCAGCTGGCATCACTGCTTTTGGGAAGCAAGTGGAAGGTTCTGCAATGACCAAAATTCAAAAAGATATGTTGGCTTTATTCTGCAATTCATTTTTTGAGCTCAATTGTATGAGGAAAATTACGATTCAGTCCATTTTGCACCCTAGATTTGCAGGTCTGTGCAGAACAAGTAATGTTCAAACTCCTGGTTTTTTGTTCGGAGAAAACCTGTCCAAGCAGATCAAAGAGATGGATGAAGAGGCAAAATCTATTAGCCTCATGAGACCCTTCATCTTTGGCCAAAGAAGATACGGTGCAATTAGAAGGGGATTTGATTTTGGAGCTGGAACAAGCAAAGGCAGGAGTATGGTAAGGAAGTATTACCATCCAGCACAGCCTAATGTTCACCCATATGTGGGGAGAAGGAGACCAGCACGTACGTTTGGAGAGGTACAAAAACTTTATTCTATCACAGAGGAATCTTTGGATGAACCTCCAATCAGTGGTAGATTACAATTGTTTTATGATGAATGGGACTGTATAACATCTGACCGGTTTATATTAGATACTGTATCAGGAGCTACAATAAAATTTGTAGAAGGTACTGATCCACCAGTACAGAATAAACCTAATCGTGTTTTGATGTTTTCTGCACTTGATAAAGCTGAAATTAAAGAGGAAGTACACAATTTGTTTAAAAAAGGAGTTATTGAGAAAACTGTTAAGCATCCGCAGCAATTTGTGTCAAATATTTTTCCAAGACCTAAAAAAGATGGTGGTTGTAGAATCATTCTGGACCTTACACACTTTAATATATTTGTCCAGTATAAACATTTCAAGATGGATACCTTCAACACTGCAAGACAATTGTTATCAGCAGGTTATCATGGCTACTATAGAATTGAAGGATGCGTATTATTCAGTAGCAATTCATCGTCATTTTCGAAAATACTTAAAATTTAGTTGGATGGGACAGCTGTGGCAATATAAAGCATTACCTAATGCATTAAGCTCAGCTCCTAGGCTGTTCACAAAGTTGTTGAAACCAGCACTTGCACAGCTAAGGGCACAAAAACACATTGTTATGGCTTATCTGGATGACATTTTAATTATCAGTACTAATCAGGAGTCAGTTGAAAAATCAGTTTCAGCAACTACAAGCCTGTTTGAAAGGCTAGGGTTCCTGATCCATCCAACAAAATCTAAGCTATAGCCATCCCAAACAATTGACTATTTGGGGTTTGTGATTAATTCAGTTACCATGTTAGTGACTTTACCAATAGACAACATTGTTGATATTACAAATGTATGTTGTTGCCTTATTCACAAACCTTATCCCTCCATCCGAGAAGTAGCAAAGGTTATTGGTAACTTATTAGCAGCATTTCCTGCAGTGGAATTTGGTCCACTACATTACCAAAATCTCCAAAGGACAAAAGCACAAGCATTAAAAAAAGCGAGCAGGCCATTTTGATAGCCCCATGCAATTACCGAAGGAGGCTTTATCAGAGTTACAGTGGTGGATTGAGAATGTTCCACAAGCTGCTAAAAACATTTTAGTACAGCAGCCTATAGTGTTTTTACAAACTGATGCAAGTGCTCTCGGATGGGGCTACGGATAATTCCACCAGCTGTGGGGGCAGATGGTATCAATTATTTGGAGTTATTGGGGGCATTTTATGGATTAAAAGCTTATTGTTCTACTATGACGGATTTGCTTGTCCAATTACAAGTAGACAATACCACAGCTGTTGCATATATTAATCACATGGGTGGTGTAAGATCATTATCATGTGATTGTCTGGTTAATCAGATATGGCATTGGTGTAATGATAATAAAATTTGGCTTTCAGCAATTTATCTCCCAGGTAAAGACAATGTTGTGGCAGACAACAGATCAAGGAAATTTAAAGACAATACGGAATGGATGTTAAATCCACAAGTTTTCAGTAATATTGTCAATCGGTATGGATTACCAGACATTGATCTGTTTGCGTCTAGATTAAATCACCAATTGCCCAAATACGTGTCCTGGGAACCCGATCCAAGAGCAGTAGCAGTGGATGCATTCTCGCTACATTGGGGGAATATGTTATTTTATGCTTTTCCCCCTATTCTGCCTGGTTAGGCAATGTCTTACGAAAATAGAGCAAGACTCTGCCACAGGTTTATTGGTGGTTCCAAATTGGCCTACACAGGCATGGTTCCCATTGATGCTTAAAATGATTAGGTAACCATTTATGACGATTCCTAACTGCAGTGATTTGTTGGTGCAACCAGTAACAAAAGAAATTCATCCATTACATGATCATATGATTTTTTAATCTGCAGGTTCTGACCAGACCACTGCAAGGGCTTGGACTGTCAGATAGGACCATGGATGTTATAGCTTCGGCTTGGCGAAATAGCACTAAAAAACAATATATGTCACATATAAAGAAATGGGAAGTCTTTTGTAGACAGTCAAATAAATCTTATCATACTGTGAACATATCAAATGTATTGGAGTTCCTTGCTGGGTTGCATTTTGATCAGCACTTAAGCTATAGTGCCATTAATAGTGCCCATAGTGCTTTATCGACCTATTTAGGACAAATTTCTGACTGTGAATCAATTGGGTCTCATCCATTAATATCCCGGTTTATGAAAGGGATTTTTAATTGAAATCCTCCCAAACCAAGGTATACAGAAATTTAGGATGTCAGCATTGTGCTTACTTTGCTAAGGCAATGGACTCCAATCACGTCAATGTCTTTACAAAAGTTAACATTTAAAGTGGTTATGTTAATGGCATTAGTGTCAGCACAAAGAGTACAAACATTGCAAATGTTGCATTTAGATTGCATGCATGTGGCTTCAGATAACATTGTGTTTTATGTTTATGATCTAATCAAACAAAGCAGACCGGGGAAAACTGGAACTAAGGTAATGTTTAAATCTTACCCTGTTGATCAAACACTGTGTGTAGTTAGACACTTGACTCAATATATTGAAGTAACCAAGCGTCTTTGGGGTGGTGAGACAGCGTTACTGATTACGCACAAAAAAACACATACAAAAGTATCAGTACAAACCATTTCTAGATGGTTAAAACAGGTTTTGGATTTAGCAGGAGTAGACACTGATGTGTTTAAATCTCACTCCACCAGGGCAGCAGCTACATCCGTGGCGAAGGTACAGGACGTGCCGCTCGATCAAATTTTAGAGGCCGCAGGGTGATGTAAAGAAGAAACTTTTTCAAAGTTCTACGATAAACCTGTTCTCACGGTGCCAGGCTTTGGACACGCAGTGTTGGGTTCTCTGTTATTGTTTATTGCTTTGTTTTACTATCGATTTATATTATCGATTTATGTTATCACTTTATACCGTTATCACTTTATGATAAACTTTCCCCTGGGATAAAGGGGTTATCACTTTTGTTCTTTTATAATTAAAAGACTTATTACATAACTGAAGCAATGTTTTAAAAGATATATTATTTACTCACTACTGTTTTGACTTAGCCAGAGTGTCGTATGGAATGAATCTACGACATAAAAAACACAGAGCTACAAAATCTTCATGTAGTCACTCACATGACTCCGAAGTAAAATAGTAAGATTAAATGAGAACTTACCAAGTTTGAAGTTTGATCGTTATTTTATGAGGAGTTACGATGAGGGATTACGTGAAGAAGCCCCGCCTGGCACATGATCGGCATACTTCAAAGCAGCGGCATGAAAAACACAGAACCAATAGCCGGAGTAAGATAGTAAGGCTCAACGTAGACTAGAACTACCAGATGATCATTTATTTTATGAGGGTTGGGAGTGGAGGGCACGTAATCCCTCATCGTAACACCTCATAAAATAACGATCAAACTTCAAACTTGGTAAGTTCTCATTTAATCTTACTATTAAATTTTGGAAAAATACAGTTATACCAACTATTAAAATGTGGATTAGTAATATAACGGACATAGCTCAACTTGAAGAAATGAGACTCCGCCTAATAGATAAATATGACCAATTCTTAAGGAGTTGGTGCCCTTTCATCGACTTTTTGGAATCATGTGATGCAGCAGTACCGTAAAGATTACTGATTTCAGGTCAGGTCGTGGGTAGAATAACATCTCCGAACAAAGATTTGAATTTTTTTTCTTTTTTAGGGTCTTTTTCTCCTATTTCTACTTTCTACTTTTTCTTTTCTTATATACACACTTCACGTTTTTCTATTTTCTACTATCTATTTTACCTCTTTTTCTTCTCTCTATTTCTTGTCTTTTTTTATTTCCTTTTCAAAAACATAAAAGTAGAGGTTGTACATAGAATGTATTACGTTATGACATAGTTGGCACCTAAAATTAGGTGCCACTGTATTGTTTTGTACTGTATTAACTTCTAATAAAATAAACAACAACAAAGAAACTCAGCGGTACCGGCAGAGGCTGCCTGTCCTGAGTTATTCCAGCTTTTTTAGTCTCTCTGCCATTTACAGTGTGATCTCTACACTGAGACCAAAAAGGATATTTTGATAATGAGTGTGTAGCATAATAGAAGATAGACACAAAAAGCTGGAGTAACTCTGAAGAAGGGTCTCGACCCAAAATGTTACCCATTCCTTCTCTCCAGAGAAGCTGTCTGTCCCACTGAGTTACTCCAGCTTTTTATGTCTATCTTTGGTTTATACCAACATCTGCAGTTCCTTCATACACATATAATATAATAGCATTGACTGTCAGTCAAATTTTACTTAATGAGATGCCTCCCTGATGCATAATCCATTCATAATTAAAAGGAATACCTGTATTGCTTGTGGGAAACTTCACTGTAGCAGGAAATCTCAGTCTCCTGTGCCTGTCGCTTTAATGATCTCTCCCACTCTTACACTATTCCAAATGATCTCTCCCACTTTTACACTAAGCTCAAAATTTAGGGAGAGCAGCACAGGCTGGGTTGGGGGAGGGGTTGCTGTGTGGGAAGAGTTTAAATAGAAGAATGAGAAGCGATTTCATAGAAACATATAATTCTTTAAGGGCTTGACAGGTTGGGAGGACATTTCCCCCTGATTGATGAATCTCTGTTTCAGAATAAATGGCAGGCTGCTGAGGACAGTAGGAAGAAATTCTTCACAAGATGATTACGAAACTGTATTTTCTATCTTGGGGACTGTAGTATCTTTCGAGTTTGTTCAAAACAGAGTGATAGATTTCATAAAATGATGTCAATCGATAGAAATGGGATAGAGCAGGAAAATAGTTATGTAGTGCACGATTGGCCTTTAACTTGATGAATTGCAAAAACAAAAGCTTGAAGGGCCAGCTGGCCTATGTCTGCTGTTATGTTGAGCGGCACCTCATCTTACAAGTGGGCATTTTGCAGCCTTCTTGTACCCAATGGTTTTAGGAGTTTCAGGAAAAGAGCACTTCTAATTTTATTTTTTTGAATATGTTTCCTTGAGTAGTTTGGAAACACAAAATTGCCCACGGTGGCAGGGAAAATACAAATTATATTATGCAAATGATGAGAGATTGCAGAAGGATATGCCGGTCTTAGTGCGTGATCTGTAAAAAGGCTTGTATGCAGATATGGCAAGTAACTAGGAAAGCTAAGTGAGTTTTTTTGTTTACTGATGGGGGAGTTGAATGCAAATGTAGAGAGGTTGGATGCAAATGTAGAGAGGTTGTGCTGCTTGGGCCGCTGCTACAAGTCCAGCTGGAAGAGGGTGTACTTGTCTTATTTAAGGATGGATGTAAATGCATTGGACAAAGTTTGAAGGATAGATACTTAATTAACATGTGACCTAGCTGGTTGTCTTTTAAGAAAAAGTTTAATTGGCTAGGTATGTATAACTGCTTTTTGGAAGAATAAGAAGTGACTCTTTTGATTACAAGATTCTGAAGGGGCTTGATGCAGACACAATCTTTCTTCTGATAGGACAATCACATGTTACGGCTTACGCAGTTAAGATGTAGGACAATATTTTCTCAGTGTACTTGGAGGATGCTTTGATTTAGTAACATAGAAACATAGAAAATAGGTGCAGAAGGAGGCCATTCGGCCCTTTGAGCCACCACCGCCATTCATTGTGATCATGGCTGATCGTCCCCTATCAATAACCCGTGCCTGACTTCTCCCCATATCCCTTGACTCCACTAGCCCCTAGAGCTCTATATAACTCTCTCTTAAATCCATCCAGTGAATTGGCCTCCACTGCTCTCTGTGGCAGGGAATTCCATAAATTCACAACTCTCTGGGTGAAAAAGTTTGTTCTCACCTCAGTATTAAATGACCTCCCCTTTATTCTAAGACTGTGGCCCCTGGTTCTGGACTTGCCCCATATTGGGAACATTTTTCCTGCATCTAGCTTGTCCAGTCCTTTTATAATTTTATATGTTGCTATAAGATCCCCTCTCATCCTTCTAAACTCCAGTGAATACAGGCCTAGTCTTTTCAATCTTTCCTCATATGACAGTCCCGCCATCCCAGGGATCAATCTTGTGAACCTACGCTGTACTGCCTCAATCACAAGGATGTCCTTCCTCAAATTAGGAGACCAAAACTGTACACAATACTCCAGATGTGGTCGCACCAGAGCCCTATGCAACTGCAGAGCCCTATACTCCTGCTTACACCTCTTGCAGACAGAACTTTTGTTTCCTGGTGTGTAACAGGCCTTCTAATGCTTTGTGCTTTGTCATTTAATCTCTTACCTGCGCCTTTGTTACTCTTACCGTTGACCTTTTCTATGTAATTTAAAATTTGTTTGACTTTCCGTAGTTCTGATGAAAGAGTGTTGACGTGAAGTAGTTAACTATGCTTCCCAACCTTTTGTGCATTTCCAGTGTTGTTTGCCTATTTACTAAATACTTCATATCAATCAATGTCTCTCACAGTGATTCTTGATACTGCCTTTGAAGTAATTTGTCACAATTGACATGACATGCAGGCTACTGTTAAATTGCCCATTTGCAACCAACGTTTGATCATCAGCTCTGGCATCTTTTAAAAATAAAGTAATTGGGAACAGTTGCTTTTAAAAATAAAGTAATTGGGAACAGCATCCCTTTCTCTAAAATTCTGAGTAAAAATTTCCATAGCCAATTGTCTTGTTTTTATATAATCTGCTCTATATTCACTCTCTTGTGATTGCAAAATTACTGAATCTGAATCTGCCATGATGTAATTCTTGACATTTATCCCAATTCATGTTTAATTTGCAAAATAACAGTTAAACATCTCATTAAATACAGCCTCTTCCCAACCTCGTGAATGGCAGAATATATCCTGTTGCTCAATATTTGCTTGCAGCATATTTGAAAACGTTCTTGTTTTTGTTTGATTCGTAACATTTTACAGCGTGGATGGTGCTCACTTAACTCTTGTGCTTATGTATACTCTGCAGGAGCTGTCTCTATTCCATTTCCCCTCAACTTTCACTGAATGTGTAATCCTAGATTGTTGCTATGTTCCCTTCATCTTTTTGCAGTCTATGTTAAATGTTAAATGCATGCGATTGAGCATTTGAGAGACTGGTGGGATGGATTTGATGGCTGCAGGGTTTCAGGTGACAAAGTTCTTGACGCGAGCTGCAATTGTGCCACATCAAACCCAGGAACAATACACTTTATTTAACATAGGATGTCCATTTTGTGAATCCTATCTAGATTCACACTGTCCAGCATTGTCCTTTGCAAAGCCAGCAATGGCATTTAAAATTTTGTCTGCAGCAAAATATTTGAATAGACATTATTTGCCTGAGATAGGTTATGGTAAATGTATTAATATCAGCTCCTTCGCCAGCATTAAGAATGAAAAAGTGAGATTTTAAATGCTTTTCCAGACTATCGTCCTATGATACAAGCACTACAGCAGGCATTGTGGCCAGATTTCCAATTTAAGAACTGCTCTGTTTACAAACAGTTCTCAGGAGCAGAATGCCTTCCATAGTTCAAGGAGAACCTGTAACCAGATCACATCACAAGCCTTAATTTAGAGCCACGGTGTGGAAAGCAAAATCACGTCAAGTAAAAAGACTGTCGGCCACAGATACTTGATTTTGGATAAGGAAAATTCCCATTGATACTTGGGGATCAATTGAATTACTACATTACTATATTAGCACTATGTTCTGCAGGCATTTTTTCGAACACAATTATGCTCTCTGATATATTTTTCTTTGCACTACGTGTTGGATTTGTGTATGATTTGTTTATACTAATGTTTAGCATGATTTGACTGGATAGCATGCAAACAATTTTTTCCACTGTATCTTGCTATACGTCACAATAACAAACTAATACCGAATCTCCAAACCTGATACTTGGTCGCTCTTTAAAATAAATATTTTGTGTCGAGTTGCATTCAGAAACCTGGTATTTCTTACCAGCTTAAACATACACTGAACATTGGACGGTTCCCATAAAGTCCATTGGGTCAAAGTGATTGTTTTCTTGTTGGTGATCTTTAATTATAGAGGGGATTATTCCTGTTGGCACATTGTAGACTTGCCATGCTAATATAGTGACCCCACTCTTTTTATACAGTCTATGTGTGCAACCAACATTAATTTGGCCTAATGTGGTGGATCAAAACTTCAAAAAGAATAATTATATTATTCTTCTGCACGTTAGCCTTTAATATAGTGTTCATGCTCTCAAATGGCCTGGCAAATGTCAGTGCCTAACTGAATAAATATCAATTAAAAAAACTGTGTGGCACTGAGACAATAGTTTTCTTTTAATGGGCAAGCTGAAAATATTTGTCTTGGAATGTTTTCCTTTTGAGGAAGTAGTACATAGTCAATTGAATGGCTTTAACAAAACAATACAGTTATAAAGACACAACAAGTTGATGCATTTATAGAAAGATGCCTTAAGTGATTGTTAAAATGTGCTCAAGGCTGTCACTAATGTAATCCAAATATATACGAAAAACGTTGTTTTTGAGAATGTAGTAGTTTTTTTAACTACAATTATGGCAGTCTGATTTACCATGGCATTGTTCTGAACCTCTGTTTTGCACTGGGTATCTCAACTCACACCATTGTAAAACAACGAGAGATTATAAATAAATATTTTTAATTCAATTTTGTCAGAAGGTTCCTCAAAGCTTCAGAGCTGTGGTGCTCCAGCGGCGTTCCAGCGGTGACCCGGCTTCAGAGCTGTGGTGCTCCAGCGGCGTTCCAGCGGCGACCCGGCTTCAGAGCTGTGGCGCTCCAGCGGTGGCATTCCAGTGGTGGCGTTCCAGCGGCGACCCGGCTTCAGAGCTGTGTTTCTCCAGCGGCGTTCCAAGGGTGGCGTTCCAGCGGTGACCCGGCTTCAGAGCTGCGGGGCTCCAGCGTTCCAGCGGCGGACCCGGCTTCAGAGCTGTGGCGGTGTTCCAGCGTTCCGGCGATGGCGGTGGCGGCAGCCCGGCTTCGGAGGCTCGGCCGCGGGCCTAGTGGACGATAACATCGGAGACCTGGATCGCCTCAGCGCAGAGGGAGATCAAGGAGGGAAGAAGACAAAGACTTTAAGACTTTTGCCTTCCACCACAGTGAGGAGGTGCTTGGTGAACTCACTGTGGTGGATGTTAAATATGTGTTTATTGTGTGTTTTGTTTTTTATTACATGTTATGACTGCAAGGTAACGAAATTTCATTCAGACCGAAAGGTCTGAATGACAATAAAGGATACTTTACTTTACTTTAATGTGCTTTTTATAACTTTTGGAAGTGATTTTTTATTACAGACCCCCTTGGAAAGTGGGAAACGTGACAATCAATTTACACACAGTAAGTCAAACAAGTAGTAATGTAGTAGCAACTAGACAATGAAGAAATACACAAAATACTAGAGGAACTCAGCAGGTCAGGCAGCATCTCTGGAGAAAAGGGAATAGGTGACATTTAGGGTCAGACCCTTCTTCAGACAGAGTCAGGGGAGAGGGAATCTAGGGGTATGAAAGGAGCAAAGAACAGAGGCGAAATATCACTCTCAGCCTTAAGAAGCGTCTCGACCCGAAACACCACCTATTCCTTTTCTCCAGAGATGCTGCTTGACCCACTGAGTTACTTCAGCATTTTGTATCTATCTTCGGCGTAAACCAGCATCTGCAGTTCCTTCGTATAACAACTGGACTTTAAAAAATATATATATGTTGGGAGGAAACATATTGTTGACGTGGTTCTGGATATAATTCCAGTGTTCTGCTTCGCAGGCCATGGGAAATAACTTGGGAGATCAGTAGATTAGTACCTTAAATGAAGGCTGACACCTCTGATGATGCAGTCTTGTATGCTTTCATGTCCTGGAGTGGGACTTGAACTCTTGAAGTTTTGACTTGGTTAGCTACGGCTGCAAACTAAACCACAACTAACAACTGTTTACTATGAAAAGAAGAAACCTCATGTAAAGTGCATGTAGAGCTTTCAAACAAAATTGTTTGTACTTAATTGTATGAGATTTGTTCAAAAATACAATACTATCTTATCAAGTTCTTACATTCTCAAAACAGAGAACTTTGAGTTGAGCTTTAAAAATAAACCAGGCACCAACAACAGCACTTTAAATTCCTGAGAGGAGCAGCTTGTGACAAGCGGGATTGTTATCACACTGCAGCGATGTGTTTAATGTGGTTGTGAAGCAGACATATGCCAGAGCTACTTTTTACTTCTCATTTGAAATATTGTATATATGGCAACATTGAGTACCCCCTGCTGGTTGGTTTGAGTAAAGCTGGCACTCTATTAATGGTTCAATGGTTCTTTATAGTTCAATGGCTCTTTAGTGTCACGTGTGTACTGCACACTTACGTTCTTGCACAGGCCGCCATATTTTGGTACCATTTACAAAAGTAGACGTCCAAAGTCCAGTTCACATGCTGGATGTACTAGAGAGCCCACAATTCAGGTAGGCCCTGTAGTGCCTCCTCAGTCATTCTCGACCAGCTCTGCCCGCAAACCGATGTCTCTCTCCTCGCCTGACCGCCTTTATGTCCCGGGGGCACCTCCTGCAGACGACTTTGAAGGAACTGGAGTCAATACCCTGGTTCCTCCCCTCACATCCGTCGTCACTACAGGCTCTCCCTTCTTTGACTCTTCGGTTTTTGGGGCTGAGCTCGGCGATTTCCGAGTTTCCTCTGCAGGCAGCAGCCCGCTGAGTCGATCCTCGCAGTGGCGAACCAGTCCGCGGGCAGCCCACTGGGTTTTCGTTCACGGCGGCCCGCGACGGCCGACTTCAAAGTCTATTTGTGAGCATTACTTTTTCAGGGTTTTAGAAACATAGAAACATAGAAAATAGGTGCAGGAGTAGGCCATTCGGCCCTTCGAGCCTGCACCGCCATTCAATATGATCATGGCTGATCATCCAACTCAGTATCCCGTACCTGCCTTCTCTCCATACCCCCTGATCCCTCTAGCCACATGGGCCACATCTAACTCCCTCTTAAATATAGCCAATGAACTGGCCTCAACTACCTTCTGTGGCAGAGAATTCCAGAGACTCACCACTCTCTGTGTGAAAAATGTTTTTCTCATCTCGGTCCTAAAAGTCTTCCCCCTTATCGTTAAACTGTGACCCCTTGTTCTGGACTTCTCCAACATCGGGAACAATCTTCCTGCATCTAGCATGTCCAACCCCTTAAGAATTTTGTAAGTTTCTACAAGATCCCCCCTCAATCTTCTAAATTCTAGCGAGTACAAGCTGAGTCTATCCAGTCTTTCTTCATATGAAAGTCCTGACATCCCAGGCATCAGTCTGGTGAACCTTCTCTGTACTCCCTCTATGGCAAGAATGTCTTTCCTCAGTTTGGAGACCAAAACTGTACGCAATACTCCAGGTGTGGTCTAACCAAGACCCTGTACAACTGCAATAGAACCTCCCTGCTCCTATACTCAAATCCTTTTGCTATGAATGCTAACATACCATTCACTTTCTTCACTGCCTGCTGCACCTGCATGCCTACTTTCAATGACTGGTGTACCATGACAACCAGGTCTCGTTGCATCTCCCCTTTTCCTAATCGGCCACCATTTAGATAATAGTCTACTTTCATGTTTTTGCCACCAAAGTGGATAACCTCACATTTATCCACATTATACTGCATCTGCCATGCATTTGCCCACTCACCCAGCCTATCCAAGTCACCTTGCAACCTCCTAGCATCCTCCTCACAGCTAACACTGCCCCCCAACTTCTTGTCATCTGCAAACTTGGAAATGTTGTATTCAATTCCCTTGTCCAAATCATTAATATATATTGTAAATAGTTGGGGTCCCAGCACTGAGCCTTGCGGTACCCCACTAGTCACTGCCTGCCATTCGGAAAAGGATCCGTATACTCTTTGCTTCCTGTCTGCCAGCCAGTTCTCTATCCACATCAATACTGAACCCCCAATACCGTGTGCTTTAAGTTTGTATCCTAATCTCTTACGTGGGACCTTGTCGAAAGCCTTCTGAAAGTCCAGATATAACACATCCACTGCTTCTCCCTTACCCTCGAAAAATTCAATAAGATTCGTCAGACATGATTTACCTTTCGTAAATCCATGCTGACTTTGTCCAATGATTTCACCACTTTCCAAATGTGCTGCTATCCCATCTTTAATAACTGACTCTAGCAGTTTCCCCACTACTGATGTTAGACTCTGGTCTGTAATTCCCCGTTTTCTCTCTCCCTCCCTTTTTAAAAAGTGGAATCTGGAGATTTGGGGAGAAGGCAGGAACGGGGTAATGATTGTGGATGATCAGCCATGATCACATTGAATGGTGGTGGTGGCTTGAAGGGCCGTATGGCCTACAACTGCACCTATTGTCTACCCGCCAATCCTCAGGAACTACTCCAGAATCTAAAGAGTTTTGAAAAATTATCACTAATGCATCCACTATTTCTGGGGCTACTTCCTTAAGTAGTCTGGGATGCAGTCTATCTGGCCCTGGGGGTTTATCGGCCTTTAATCCATTCAATTTACCTAACACCACTTCCCGGCTATCTGGATTTCACTCAGTTCCTCCATCTCATTTGACCCCCGGTCCCCTGCTAATTCCGGCAGATTATTTATGTCTTCCTTAGTGAAGACAGAACCAAAGTAGTTATTCAATTGCCATGTCCTTGTTCCCCATGATCAATTCATCTGTTTCTGACTGCAAGGGACCTACATTTGTTTTAACTAATCTTTTTCTCTTCACATATCTATAAAAACCTTTGCAGTCAGTTTTTATGTTCCCTGCCAGTTTTCTTTCATAATCTGTTTTCCCTTTCCTAATTAAGCCCTTTGTCCTCCTCTGCTGGACTCTGAATTTCTCCCAGTCCTCTGCTAGGCTGCTTTTTCTGGCTAATTTGTATGCGTCATATTTTGTTTTGATACTAAGCCTGATTTCCCTTGTTATCCATGGATGCACTACCTTCCCTGATTTATTCTTTTGCCAAACTGGGATGTTTTGTTCATTCAAAACAGAAATGCGAAAATCAATATGGACTATGAAAGTTCGTAATATTTGTAAAAGCTTTTTTCTAGTTTTCTTTATGCTACATGTTATCTGGACTAGTATGCAGTCTGTTAATCTGAAGAATGGTCGCAGCTGCAACATAACCTATCCATGTACTCCAGAGATGCTGCCTGACAAGCTGTGTTACTCCAGCATATTGTGTCAATAGACAATGGGTGCAGTTGTAGGCCATACGGCCCTTCAAGCCACCACCACCATTCAATGTGATCATGGCTGATCATCCACAATCATTACCCCGTTCCTGCCTTCTCCCCAAATCTCCAGATTCCGCTATCTTCAAGAGCCCTATCTAGCTCTCTCGAAAGTTTTCAGAGAACTGGCCTCCACCGCCCTCTGAGGCAGAGAATTCCACAGATTCACAACTCTCTGTGTGAAAAAGTGTTTCCTTATCTCCGTTCTAAATGGCTTACCCCTTATTCTTGAACTTCAATTGTCCTTTTTTGTAAAACAGCATCTACAGTTCCTTATTTCTAATCAAAGATCTTGTTTGTCAAAGTTTGCTTATTTTAATGGATGATGGAAATTGCAGATAATTGAAAGCATTTACATTTTGACTATATGCAAATGAAGGTAGCTGAGCTAATAGGTTGATATACGGGAAACATAAACATAAACATAAACGGGCATCGAACATACGCAATTTTTCTGTGTTATAATTGGTGGTTATCGGTAAATCTCAAACTGCGGCTAGTTTTTGCAACATCTCTTCATTCAATATGTTCATAAGTTACCAACCCTCTGGGTAAAGAAATTCCTCCTCATCTATTTTCTAAAGATACATTATTTTATTCTGAGGCTGTGTCCTCTTCACATTCAATGAGATGTCCCCCCCCCATTCTTCTAAACTCCAGAAAGTACAGGCCTAGAACCATCAAATGTTCATCATATGTTAACTCAATCATCCCTGGAATCACTCAGAAATCTCCCCTGGTCCCTCTCCAAAGTCAGCACATTCCTCATCAGATATGGGGCCCAATGCTCACAGGACTCCAAATGTGGCTTGACCAGTGCCTTATAAAGCCGTGGCATTACATAGCTACTTTTACATTCCTTTTTTTTGTTTGTTTATTTTTGTTAGAAGTAAGTACAGTAGTCTGGTACTTAAGTACCTAATACATAAATACATATTATCATTCTTGTACAACTTCATACTTTTGGTTCAATAATAAAAGAACAGTGAGAGAAAAAAGAAATAAAGAGCGTCGGAATAGATAGACAAGCGAGTAGAAACAGAAAACAAAAGAAATAAAGGACAGAGATGAGAAGTTAAAAGATTGAAAGAAAAGGAAAAAGTACAAAAAAGAGAGATTAGGAGAGATCTACCTATCTCATATTTTTGCCCATCCATCACCCAGTTCTAAACCATTTAATTTCTAAGGTTATGTTATGTTGCACCATATGCTTGTAAAAAGTTGATAAACGGAGACCAAATCTTTAAGAATTGGTCTACTTTGCCTAGTAAGAGGAATCTCATTTCTTCAAGATGTAGCGTTTCAGACATGTTTGAGATCTACAGTTTGAATGTTGGCGTAGGTGCGTTTTTCCAAAATGTAAGTATAAGTTTTTTCGCTGTTTTTAGACCATAATTAAGAAAAGCTTCTTGGAATATAGTTAGTTTACATCCCACTTCCATTGATCCAAAGATAATCAATTCGGTATTGGGGTTCAATTTTGTGTTAAATAGTTTTGTAAAAATTCCAAAAATTTCATTCCAAAATGTATACAGTTTTGTACAAGAGACAAAGGAATGTGCTATAGTAGCATTTTGAGTTAGACATTTGTCGCAGATGGGGGAAACATTTGAAAATATTTTATCAGTCTTGTTTTTGAATAATATAATCTATGTAAAATTTTAAATTGAATTAGGTTATGTCTTACATTCATTGAACATTTGTTTACATATAATAAATTTTTATCCCATCTATCATTCGGAATTTTTATCAATAACTCTTGTTCCCAGTCTCTTCTAATTGCCTCTGTCGTTGGTGTTTCTATATTTACAATTATATTATATAAGTAAGATATTAAATTGCTTGATTCTGCCTTTCTATTCATTCCTTCCTCCAATAGATCTGGGGTTAAAGTTTGATATCCTTGTATATACTTTTTCAAATAATCTTGAATTTGAAGGTATTTGAAATATTGATTACTTTCCAAATTATATTTTAGTTGTAGTTGTTGGAATGATAAAAATGTTCCCATTTTATACATATCTCTTATTGTTTTAATTCCTATTCTTTCCCAATGGATAAACGTTTTATCAATAATGGATGGTTTGAATGAGGGATTATTAGCTATTGGAAAAAGAAGCGATAATTTTCTTAATTTTAAAGTTAATTTTATTTGTTTCCAAAATCGTATTATACTATGAATAATTGGATTCTTCTTGTATGTTACATTGTTCAGTTTTATCGGGGAAAGAAGGATCGCTCCTATATTATAAGGGGAACAATCCTCTTTCTCCATTCTTATCCAATCTACCTGTTGGGCAGAACAGTCCAACCAGTAGATTATATTTTTAATATTCACTGCCCAATAATAATACAATAAGTTAGGGAGTGTCAGTCCCCCTGATTCTTTAGATTTACACAAGTGTTTTTTTTTTAATTCTGTGTGATTTATAATCCCATATGAAGTTTATAATATCAGAATCTAATTTTTTGAATAATTTTTTAGGTAAGTATATTGGTATTGATTGAAATAGGTACAATATTTGTGGTAAGAAGATCATTTTTATCGCGTTTATTCTGCCTATTAAAGACATTGGCAATGTCTTCCAAAATTTAATCAACCCATTTAATTTAGTTAATAAAGGCATATAGTTTGTGTTGAGTAATGATTTATAGTTCCTTGTAATTTGGATGCCCAAATACTTAAATTTTTCTGTTGTAATTCTAAAAGGGAAATTCAACAGATGTGTCGACTCTTGAGGTTTTATCGTCATAATTTTGCTTTTGTTCCAATTTATTCTATATCCTGAAAAAGAACCAAATTCATCTATTAAATTTAGTATATTTGGTATGCTAATTTGCAAATTTGTAATATATAATAATATGTCATCTGCATATAATGAAATTTTATTATTTGAGAGTTTGATAATATACCCATGAATATTCGGATGGCTTCTTATACTTTCAGCTAAAGTCTCTATCACTAGTGCAAATAGCAGCGGTGATAACGCGCACCCCTGCCTATTGCCCCTTGCTAATTGGAATTTCGGGGATAATATATTATTAGTCAGTATTCTAGCCATCGGCTTATCATATAATAATTTTATCCATGAAATAAAATTATCTCCCATGTTAAATTTTTTCCAATACTTTGAATAAATATAGCCATTCTACTTGATCAAAAGCTTTTTCTGCATCCAATGAAATAATTGCTAGTTCTTCTTCAGTATTATGTGAGTACATTATATTAGACAACCGTCTCAAATTGTTAAATGAGTATCTCTTTGGTATGAACCCTGTTTGGTCCGGATTTATTAGTTTACTAACATATTTACTCAATCTTCCCGCTAGGGTCTTTGTTAATATTTTTTGGTCTGTATTTAGGAGTGCAATAGCTCTATATGAGCCTGGGTCTTCTAGATCTTTATCCTTTTTTGGTATAAGTGTAATAGTTGACTCAGTTAGTGTTTCTGGTAGTTTATTTTCTTTAAAAGTGTATATATATAAATCTTGCAACCGTGGAGAAATTATCTCGTAGAATCTTTTATAGAATTCATTACTAAAGCCATCTGGTCCTGGGGTTTTGCCATTCTTCAACAAACTAATTGTTTCTTCTATTTCCTGTAGTGTAATCTGAGCTCCTAATGCCTCTTGTTCCACCATATTTAATTTTGGAATTATCTAAGAAATTTGTAATTTTAGTATTATTTACAGAGGTTTTCGATGTATATAAGTTTTGATAAAATTGAGCAAATCTTTTATTAATATCTTTAGGTAGTGTTAGTAATTCCCCTTTGTCTGATTTAATTTTAGTAATTGTATTTTCTGTGTCCCTTTTTTCAGTTGGCATGCTAGGAGTTTATGAGGTTTATCACCAAATTCAAATTTTTTTTTGTTTTGTAATTTGAAATAATCTTATTATTCTGGCCGATAAAATTTTATTTAATTTATATTTTAGTATTATTATCTTATTATGTTTATCTATAGTTCTACTTTTACATTCTAATCCTCTTGAAATGAATGTTAACATTGTATTTGCCTGCCTTACTACTAATTCTCAAAAGTTCACTATGAATGCATCCACAGGTTCTAAAGCTACTTCTTTTAGAACCCAGGGGTGCAGTCCATGTGGTCCAGGTGACATTGACCATCAGACCTTTCAGCTTCCCAAGCACTTTCTCCTCAGTAATAGCAGCTCCATTAACTTCTTCCTGCTGGCTCTCTTGAATTTCAGGCACATTGCTGGTGTCGTCTGCTGTGAAGACTGACGCAAAAAACGTATTCAATTCAACTCCTTAGATGCTGCTGCACCCGCTGAGTTTCTCCAGCCTTTTGTGTACCTTCAATTCATCTGTTTGTTTTACTCTCCATTATTACTTCTCCAGTGTCATGTTCTAGTAGTCCAATATCCACTCTTGCCTCTCTTTTACACTTTATATGTCTGAAGAAACTTTTGGTATTCTCTTTTATTGACTAGCTTACCTTCATTTCTTTTTTTCCCCTTTTTTCTCTTTTACTGTAATTGCCTTCTGTTGGTTTTTAGAAGCTTCCAAATCGTCTAGCTTCCCACTAATCTTTACTATTTTTGATGGCTTCTCTTTTACTTTTATTCTGCCTTTGACCGTTGTCAGCAACGGTAACCTCATCCTCCTTTTAGAATCTTTCTTCCTCTTTGATATGAAAAGATCCTGTGTCTTCTGAATAACTCCCAGAAACTACTGCCGTTGCTGCTCCACTATCATTCCTGCAACAGTCCCTTTCCAATTATCTTTCGCCAGATTTCCCTCATGTCTCTGTAGTTACTTTGACTCTATAGTATTACCAACACATCTGATTTCATTTTCTCCCTCTCAAACTGCAGGTTACATTTTTATCATATTATGGTCACTACCTCCTATATATCCTTTACCTTAAGTCCTTACTCAAATCCAGTTAATTACACAACACCAAATCCAGTATTGCATTTTCCCTAGTAGGTCCGACGACAAGCTGCGCTAGGAAGCCGTCTCATAGGCACTCTATAAATTCCTTCTCTTGGGATCCAGTACCAAGCTGATTTTCTCAATCTAACTGCATATTGAAATCCCCCATGACCACTGTAATATTGCCTACTGATGTAATTTGCATCTACTGATGTAATTTGCAGCATGGCTACTGTTTGGAGGCATATATATAATTCCCATCGGGGTCTTTTTACCCTTGCAGTTTCTTAATTCTACCCACAAGGATTCTACATCATCTGATTCCATCTCATCCCTTACTAAGGATTGAATTTTGTTCCTTACCAGCAGAGCACTCCCCCTGCCCACCTGCCTGTCTTTTCAATAAGATGTATATCCTTGGATGTTCAGCTCCCAGCTCTGATCTTCTTTCAGCCATGTCTGTGATGCCCACAACATTGTTCCTACTCATTTCTAACTGCGCTATAAATTCATCCATCTTGTTGCGTATACTGCGTGCATTCAAATATTACATCTGTCGTTCAGTATTCACCACCACTTAGCTTGGGTCCGAACATGTACCATCTCAGAAAGATAGTCATTCCTTTGGCATACACAAAATCTTCTTTTGTTTTGATCCTTAGATTATCAGCTTCGTTTTCATTTAGATCGCATTTAGATAAAGTGGAAAACTACTTTTGCAAATAATTTCCAGGATCTTACATTGGAATCCTAAGCACAATGATCACTCATCCCAACTTCCAAAGTGGCCAGGCATGATTTGATCCTTGAATGCAAAGATTGAATGAATGGACTATTGCGAGATGTCCTTAAATATCTTAAAGCAATATATTGAAGGTTTTCAATGTTCATTTCCTCCTCACTGGAATTAGGATCTGCTTTTTTGATTAGGATGGTAATCTAGATTAGAACACGGGTACATGAACACGGGTACCTGCTGTACTGTCAGAAGGGTATCAGCCTTTCACTGAGGCCCATTGCAAAGTAATTGAAGGTCAAGAAATTCCCTTGGCCAATACATCTTCCTCAATCATTATCTGGCCATTCATCTAATTGCGATTAGTTTGATCCTGCTTCATGCAAATTAGCCATCAAATTTACTTGGATAAGGTAATTCATTCTATGTACCATTAAAATCATAGCATCATGCAACACGGAAACAAGCCCATTGGCCCAACTCGTCCATTCTGACCAAGCAGTCCTATCCAAGCTAGTCCCATTTGTCTGCATTTGATTCATACCCGCTAAATCTTTCCGATTCATGTACCTGTCCTTTAAATGTTATTATTACACCCGCTTCAACTAGCTCCTCCAGCAGCTCATTCCATATACTACCGCCTTCTGAGTGGAAAAGTTGCCCCTCAGCTTCCTATTAAATCTTTCCCCTATCTCTTCCTATGGCTTAGGCCCTTGAGTCATGGCAATAAGCTCGTAAATCTCTGCACTCTACCCAGTTTAATGATACTGTCCCCATAGCAGGGTGACCAAAACTGAACACAATACTCCAAATATGGCCTCACCATGGTATTGTACAACTGTAACATAACCTCCCACTTCTATACTCAATGCCCTGAATGATGAAAAGGCAATGTACCAAAAGTATTCTTTACCACCTTATCTACTTGCAACTCAATTTTCAGGCAACTATGTACCCACATATGGTTACAAAGGTATCTACTAGACCCCCCGTGCTCTACAACACTCTCCAGGGGCCTACCATTCACTGTGAAAGTCCTGGGCAGGTTAGAGTTCCCAAAATGCAACACCTCACAGGTATTACATCTCTTGGAACTGCAGGGGAAAGTACATGAGGAAAGGATGATTTGGATGGGAAACATTGAGTGAACCAAGGAGTTGTGGAGGAAGCGGTCTCTATGGAAGGGGGAAGGGTGGTGATGGGAAGATGTGACGGGTGGTGGGATCACGTTGGAGGTGACGGAAATGCCGGAGGCTGATGTGTTGAATGTAGAGGCAGATGGGGTAAAAAATAAGGAGCAAAGGATTTCTATCCGAGTTTTCCTCTGGCGAGGAAGGTAAAGCGAGGGAAGAGCTATGGGATGCAGAGAAGATGTGGGCAAAGAATCCATCTACGAGCTGGGGGGAAAACGTGATTTTTTCCCCCAGAGAAGATGCCGCAGAGACAAAGAAATTGAGAGTAGGGGATAGCGTTTTTGCAAGAGGCAGGGAGGAATTGTAGTCCAGGTAACTGGGAGTCGGCAAGTTTATGGTAGATGTCACTCTATAGCCTGTCCCCTGTGACAGAGACCGAGAGATCAAGATAGGGGAGAGAAGAGTCACAGATAGTTTGTGAATATGATGACAAGGTGGAAGTTAATGGCAAAGTCAATGAAATCAATGCGTTCTGTACAAGTTTAGGAGGTAGCTCCAATGCAGTAGTCAATGTACCATTTGGGGGGGGGGGGGGTTGGTGCTAGGGTATGTTTGGAACAACAACTGTTCAACGTAACCTACATAAATGTGGGATCCCAATCTTCTCATTAAACCCACCAACAATGAAGGTGCCGTTGTAGTCTGCCAGACTAACCGTTACCATGTTATGGCCAATGCCAGCTCTTGGACACTCCCTCTTATCTAACGCTTGCTTGATCATGAACTCCACAGTCATGCACCAGGCCATCATCACCCAGTCTGTTTCCAATCTCAGCACCTTTGGCCATCCCTTGTCCACAGCCTCCAACCTTATCATTCCCCAGCACCATACTGCCCGCTTCTATCTTTCTCCCAAAATTCACAAACAGGAAGGCCCTGGCAGACCCATTGTTTCTGCCTGTTTCTGCTTGTTTGTACCTCACACAACTCATCTCCATAAACCTTGATTCCTTCTTACCCCCCTTGTCCAATGTCTTTCCATCTACATTTGAGACACCTCACACGCCCTTCAACTCTTCAGTAGCTTTCAAAATCCAGGCCACCCTTGCCTCATCTTCACCATGGACGTCCAATTTCTTTACACCTCCATCCCCCACCAGGAAGGTCTCAAGGCCCTCGGGTTCTTCCTTGAAAGAGGCTCAATCAGTTTTCTTCCACCAACACTCTCCTCCGCCTCGCGTCTCCTCCTCCGTCTTCACCCTCAACAACTGCACCTTTGATTCCTTTCTCCAAGTTAAATGTGTAGCCATGGCCACTCGCATGGCCCCAGTTATGCCTGCCTTTTTGTCATGTTCCACACCCAATAACATTCCCTTTGTTAAATAAAAGTACAATTTGCTTTCATTTACCTTTATTAACATGGAAAATATCCCAAGCAGGGTTAATACGTCATCTGCTTTTCATCCCCAGTGACATCCAACATCTTAAAAAAAAAACACGAACCAGCTACAAAAAGGTTAAATGCAATAATAAAAAGTGAAGAGAAACCGCAAATGGGACTACTGTTTTCCTCGTAAGTAATTTGTGGTTACATGAGCTATCTGAGCCTAATTCTGTTGGACCAGTTTACCTTTATTTGGTGCAATTATTGTCAGCATAATCCACAGGTTATTCCCAATGTCCAGTCGGTTCCTACATTTAGTCAGTTGCATCATGGCAGTCAATCCAGTTTTGAACAAGTATGCTGCAGTGAAAAACAAAGAACAGGATATTCTCCAACATTCTCCGCTGCACCAAAAGCAAGAAAAGCTAATCTTAGAACACTGAAGGTTTTTTCTGCAATTGCACAATAATTCAACCGGTTTAGCTTCCTTGTAGCTAGACTCATGTTTTCAAAAATGGATTCTATGTCCATTTTTAACCCTATAAGTTGTTCATGTTGAAACTAATTGTATAATCTTGTTTCTAACGTAGTTAAATTATACTGATTGATTGTTTATGCTATTTGACATTTTTTTGGTTTCTGAAGATACAATATGAAACATGACCCATAGAGAACTTTATTTTGAACGCAGCAATTTTCAGCTTTATCAAAACAATTGTGACCTTGTTTTTGCAAAAGCATAGTCAGATAATTTAGCTGATTGAATATATTTGCCAGAGGTGAAATACAAGATACAAGAGACATTTATTTGTCACGTACCAATTGGTACAGTGAAATGTGTGGTCACCATACTGCCATACGAATAAAAAAGAAATACACATAACTCGAGTTAAGGAGGCAAGGACACAAAAGGGCGGCAGACAAGGAGCGAAGAGAGATAAAATGTAAAGCCAGAGTAGGTGAAAATACAAAGTGCTGGAGTAACTCAGTGGGTCAGACAGCAATATGTGGAGGAAATGGATCCTGAACTTCCTCTATTGCCAGAGTGAGGCCACATGTAAACTGGAGAAACAGCACCTCATATTCCACTTTGGTAGCGTACAACCTAACAGTATGAACATTGAATTCTCCAATTTTAAATAATATAATACCCTCCTCACCCTCTCATTTTCCTATGCCTCTTCCCATCCTGGTCTACACCCATTTTTCCCACTATCCCACCTCCCTTTCCCCTTTCACCCACATCACTCCAACTAGCTTTACATTTCACTCCTCTTCTCTCCTTATCTGACACCTTCTTGTCTTCTTTTCATCTCTAGATTTTGTCACTTACTCCATCCATCTGCCAATCAACTCCTCCCCACAGGGTTTTGGCCTGAAACGTTGCCTATTTCCTTCGCTCCATAGATGCTGCCTCATCCGCTGAGTTTCTCCAGCACTTTTGTCTACCTTGTATCCATTTATCATTTGCTAGGCGTTGTCTCGTACCAACCTCTTTGCTCCGGCTTTCTCCCCCCAACTATAATCTGTCTGAAGAAGGGTTCCGATACAAAACATCACCTATTTATCCCTCCACAGTGACGAGGGTGTCAGAGAAGGGTGCAAGTGTCCTTGTCATAGTTCATCCCAAACAGCTCCGTACCAGAGGACACTCTGATAAATGGGCTGTTCCAAAGGACACATTGGAAAATGGGTATTAAATGCTGCTGGAAGACCATCAACTCAGTGAAAGATGCTCTTGCGTCTGCCCAAAACTTGTTGGTCTCCCACCATGGCAAGATTTCCATCAGGAACTGTTGTTGACTGGCTTATTCCAGACTACAGGAGTACACATTGGGGGGCACACCTGGTGCAGCCAATGTGAAGGCTCTGTAGGGGAGGACTACAGTTTATGTGTTTCCACCGCTGGACAATGTTTATACTATTTGACATTTTATTTTTTTGTTTCTGAAGATACGATATGAAACATGAGCCATAGATAATTCTATTTTGAACGTACCAATTTTCAGCTTTATCAGATCAATTGTGACCTTGTTTTTGCAAAATAACGAGGTCAGATAATTTAGCTGATTGCATGTCTGCAAAGTCCAATGGGTACACCTCTGAAAAACGGAAGTCATATCACCCCAGCAGGCCACATGAGAGGCAAGGGGGTTCTGTTTGAGGACACTGTTGAGTGTTATATACTCACTGAGAATATATGAAGTGTTTTTGCAATTTTCATTTTAAATATTAAAAAATTCCTATTTAATAAAGTAAACTTAATAAAGTTGATTTTTGAAATAACCAAAGTTCCTTCCACAGATGCGACCTGACCCAGTGAATTAGCCCAGCACTGTGTTTGGAAAAACATGATCTATTTTTAAAGTTCGCTCCTGCCTCTTTCAGGTCTTCGTGCCAGAGCACCTTTTGAGTTGCAATCAAGATGAAGCATTGTTTTAAGACCATAGAGTTTGGATAGCAAAAGACTGCCTGTGTTATTGAAAAGGTCATGGTAGTGCACATGAAATAATTAACAGAGACAGAGAAGGCAAAGGCCTTATAGGAATTTAGTTTGTCATAGTCAGAGAGTCATACAGCTTACAAAGTCAAACAGGACCTTCAGCCCAACGTTTCCATGCCAACTAGATGGATGACCAGTGGTCTTTGTAGGTAGAAAACACCAGGTGATGTTCGGATACAAGGAGCTGCAGATGCTGGTTTTTAAATAAAAACACAAAGCGCTGGTGTAACAGAAGATAGACACAAAAAGCTGGAGTAACTCAGCGGGACAGGCAGCATTTCTGGAAAGAAGGAATGGGTGACGTTTCTGGTCGAAATCCTTCTTCCTACAAGTGCTGGTGTAACAGTCTGAAGAAGGGTCCCGACCAGAAACGTCTCCTATCCTTGTTCTCCAGAGTGTGCCTGACCTGCTGAATTACTCCAGCACTGTATGTTTAAAAAAAAAAGGGTGATATTTGAATGGGACTTTGTATTTTTCTTTACGAGATATTACAGTGGTCTTTTTAAGGGAAAACTTCAGAAGGTGAAAATTATTTATAATCATGAGCACAGTGTGGTTACTTTCAAGAACTGATGAAAATATAAGAAATAATAGCGCAAGAGGGACAAGTAAACAAATCCTTTTGTTCAAGGAAGAACAAAAGAGTGACAGACAGCTCCAAACTATTGAGTTCTCTGATAATGACACACCATTAAACCAGTATTAGCAGCACTATGTTTAATTTAGTCATTCAGCCAAAGCTCCCCTGCAGCTAATTCCTTTCAGAACTATTGAATTGATGTTGCCCATAGTAACATGAGTTGTTGCTGTGGCTAGTTCCTATTTTGTTGCTCGGGGAGCAATGTTTTTTCAATCATGGTGATTTAGTACTTGTTCAGATAAAGACAACTAAAATGGCTAAGGTAAGTATTACTAGATCAGCTTCACATTTAGGTCTCTCATCCAGGTTTCCCGACTTACAACATCCTCTGTCGAGGCTGGGTGATCCTGAAACGGTTTCAGTACAGGGTGTTTCCACGCTGTCAAGCAGAGGACTGGGCAGTGGAAGATTTGGTTCTCAGAAACTTAAAAATAGCAGGATGGTATCAAAATTTACTGAAAATGCATCTGAAAGTGGTGAATGTGGATCTGCATTAGAAAATGCAATGAAAAGGCACAAGATGGAGCAGCTGGACACCTGGAGGAAGCTGGATCGTTGGCTAAATCTCAGTGAGTGGCAATATTAAATGACATTCTAATGATAATTTGAATTAAGTGTCACCATTCAATAAATTAAATATTCCCAGCCATGCATCTGAAATCTGAAGTTATATCACATATGATCAAGTATAAAGGATAAAATCTCAGAGCATTTGGAAGGAAAAGCTGTGAATTTCTAATTTTCAAATGCCTCCTGATCATGGTGAATTTATGCTCACCCTTTCCTAAGGTTGTGCACAGACCACTAGGATTGGTCTATTTACAAAACATGCTTAAATTGAAATGCTATCAAGATTTTCTAATGGTGTTGTCGGATAACCCTTAGAGATTAGCTGGCACTCACTCTTCTACTGAATAATGCAGGAACACGATGGTGTATTTGTGAATCATACTCAATGGTCAGCAATAAATTGTGCTTGCCAACTCTATTTTTTTTTCTGGAGTTAATGGAAGACTACAAAGCAACTAAAACGAAGAAATCAGCTTTGCTTCCCTCACAGCACAAATCTTTTGTCCTTCATTTTTGTATTCTGTGAGGACTTTTGTAAGTGTCAATGACCTGAACTTTGCATGTTTCTGTAAATAAAAAAAAAGATGCGGCTGTGTATGAACAGAATAGGTGGCAGGATAATCATAATTGAATAAGGATGTGCACTGGTATTAAAATGTTATGCCTTTTGAAGTGCATACTAAATGCATATCACGCTTATAGCTGTAGAAACAAGGAACTGCAGATGTTGGTTTGCACAAATGTGGCACGGTGGTGCAACGGTAGAGTTTCTGCCTAAAGGGCCTGTCCCAGCAGCATGCAACTCCATGCGATGAGCGCGACCTAACGTGGTCGCTTGAGCCGTCCGGCGTCGCGGGGCCGGTCCCACTTCGATCGCCGGAGCCGTGCGGAATTGTGCGGAGTTCGTCCCGACATCGCGCGGGGCTCCGAAAAACTGACCATGTTCAAAAATTCCGCGCGGCAACAGCTTGTCGGCTCGCAGTCGCCTCGAAGCATTACACACCGCATCGACGTCGTGCCTCCGTGACCCCCTCTGTAGGTGCCTCTGTGACTTCTCTGTAGGTGCCTCCGTGACCCTCTCTGTGAGTGCCTCTGTGCCCCTCTCTGTGTGTCCCTCTCTGTCCTGGCGAACCTACCTTTAAGACTTCGCTCCAAGTTCGCCTCACTTTGCGCCGCGTTGCGCCACTCACACAACCTCCACACGGCCCCCGCTGCCGGTTTGGTCGCGCTCTTCGCATGCAGGCGCATGCTGGTGGGAACGGCCCTGTACAGGGATCACCCGACCTCCACGCGGCCCCCGCTGCCGGTTTGGTCGCGCTCACCGCATGGAGTCGGATGCTGGTAGGACAGGCCCTTTAGAGTCCCAGAGTCCCGTGGTCAATCCTGACAATGGGTGCTATCTGTACGGACTTTGTACATTCCGTGTCCGTATGTGTTTTCTCCGGGTGCTCCAATTTCCTTCCACACTCCAAAGACATACAGGTTTGTCAGTTAATTGGCTTTGGAAAAAAATGTCAAGTCTCCCTAGCATGTAGGATAGTGCTAGTGTAGGGGATCGCTGGTCGGCATGGACATGGTGGGCCGAAGGGCTTCTTTCCACACTGTATCTCTAAGCTCTCTAAACTAAGCTATGAAAGGACACATAGTGCTGGTGTAAGTTAGCGGGTCAGGCAGCGTCTCTGGAGGACACACACAGGCGACGTTTCAGGACCCGAAACGTCATCTATGCATGTACTCCAGAGATGCTGCCTGAATGCTGAGTTACTCCAGTACTTTGTGTCCTTTTTCTTTACACATATACTTATGCTTACATAAATTAATTATTACCAAGACTGAGGTTATGCCTCTGCTCTGCATCACCCCCTCCTGTACATGAAAGAACTAATCTGCAGTGCATGTAAAGAACTGCCAGTTCCAGCATATAATTTACTGACAATTAAAATTTAACCTATGTCAACCGCTTTTCTCTGGCACTCAACATAGTAACATAGAAATATAGAAATATGTGCAGGGGTAGGCTATTCGGCCCTTCAAGCCAGCACCGCCATTCAATATGATCATGGCTGATCATCCCCAATCAGTACCCTGTTCCTGCTTTTTCCCCATATCCCTTGATTCCTTTAGCCCGAAGAGCTAATTCTAACTCTCTCTTGAAAACATTCAATAAATTGGCCTCCACTGCCCTCTGTGGCAAAGAATTGCACAAATTTACTACTTCCTGGGTGAAACATTCCACAGATTAAATACAACTCTCTGGGTGAAAACATAAATGCCCTGAAACTCCATTGAGAAGCATCTGGAACATGGACTTTACCTTCTGCAGTGTCAGTTTCAGATAGATACGCAGCTCAGAAGTCTGTGCAGCTGCCTCACAGCTCCAGTCACCCAGGTTCAATGCTACCTTGGCTATTGCCTGGAAACAATTTGCATGATCTCCCCATGGAGTTTTCCGTCTCCTCCCAAATCCCAAAGACATGGTGGACGGATGTTTGGAGAGTGTCAGTTGCTTCTTACTGTGGGTGAGTGTCCAAAATGTTGAAGGGTGATAGCTGGACATGTAACAGAGAACATGCTGCAGGTCTGTGGCAATAAAAATGATAGAAGCTGATATCAGCCTAATTGGCCAAATGTGTAGGAAGGAATTGCAGATGCTGGTTTACACCGAAGATAGAAACAAAATGCTGGAGTAACTCAGCGGGATATGCAGCATCTCTGGAGAGAAGGAATGGGTGACATTTCGGGTCGAGACCCTTCTTCAGACTGTAGAAGGGTCTCGACACGAAACTTCACCCATTCCTTCTTTCCAGAGATGCTGCCTGTCATGCTGAGTTACTCCAGCTTTTTGTGCCTATCTAATTGGCCAAATGGTTGCCTCCTCTGCGATAGGCAGGCAGTTGTAGCTGATTAAACTGAAGAATTCTCATAGGCAGTAAAGTAGGAAGTAAAAAGCAAGGAATGTAAATCACATCTAAATCATTACATAGAGATTAACATAAAGTTTGAGGCACACATCTACTAGAACAAAAATGTGCAACAAATATCTGCAGTCTTCTGTGTTCATCATATTTGGAATTCTCCCTGCCTTCTGGAGTGTCCAAGATAATGATCAAATGGGAAAGTAGACAGACCATGGGATCAGCCATCAACAAATTCAATGATCAGAGCAGATGAGAGCCTGTGGCTTGGGTTTTATGCAGAAGAGTCTGGAGTCCAGGGGGAGCTTCCAATGTTCTTCCATGTGTACTGGAAACATTGTCACATGTACCCAGCAAGATTCCATTTTTATTCAAATAGATATGCCACCAAGTTGAGGAATCCCACACATGCGTTATCAAACAGCTACAACTTCTGTATGCTGCTCTTTTGCTGCCGTTCTTCCTGGTTCTGCTGTACTGCCAGGTGTCTCTAAAATACCACAATGGTTAATTACAGTAATTGCCAGCTTTTGCCTGGAGAATTCTTCTCAAAGATCTGTAAAAGGTCAGCCTGGTGGAGGAACAATGTCTAAGTTTCTTTGAGTGGAAAAAGATTGCGAGGGATGTGCGTAAATCACTGAAAAGTTCTCTTTCTTTTGAATTAACTCAATAAATCTTTCGAAGTTTTTTTTGGCCCCCAAGTATGTTCGGTTTTGTTTGTATTTCAATTTTTAATTACTTTTGAAACATTCATGGTTTTTGACCGCCAACCAGGCGAGATGGCAAGTTATTTTGCATCAGTTTCATTGAGGAGGCTTGGTCCTGCCACAGTCTGAAGAAGGGTCTCGACCCGAAACATCACCCATTCTTTTTATCCAGAAATGCTGCCTGTCCCCCCGAGTTACTCCAGCATTTTGTGCCTATCTTTGGTGTAAACCAGCATCTGCAGTTCCTTCCTACTTAAACCTGCTCATGCAGTGCTTTGCCATTTTATGCGGCCTAACGGATGAGGATTGGTACAGCATTGTTCATGAAGCTGACACCAGTAGATCCAGGAAAGGTAAACTGAAGAAGGGTCTCGACCCGAAACATCACCCATTACTTCTCTCCAGAGATGCTGCCTGTCCCTCTGAGTTACTCCAACCTTTTGTATGTATCTCCAGTAAAGGTAAGTTTAGACTTACAACATGGATCAGCTGCAACACAGGCGTATCTTTACTGGCAGGAAGTTCTGGGCCCATGTCCTTTTGTTTTTTTTTGTCCATGTTTCCTTTTCCTCCTTTCATTTTATGCAATGGGAAAGAGAGAAAAAATATTGACCATGGGTCATCACCATGGCCCAGTCCTTTATACGCTGATGTCGATGGAGAGGGATTGATTCATATCTGATGCCCTCTTTGAAGTGAGAATCAATGATGAATAATCCTGAAAAAAAAAGCAAGCAGATGTATGTCACATTCTTATGACAATGACAATTAAGGAAAAGAAAATATATAAAGATCGAGTTGGAGAAGCAGAATTTAAAATGATAGAATTGAAAAGATGCATTTTATTCACGGGAAAATTCTTCAATTCATGATTTTATAATCTTGTACGTAATAATAATCATGACTTTTGAATTTGGTAGAAAAGCCATGGGTTTGTGAGCCTAGAACAGTTGATCATGATGCTCAAACAGTGGTGTCAAGGCCTGGGACACAGATGAGACTGAAAATCGATGAGGTGAGTGTTCTTTTTAAATTATATGTTTTCTTGTTACACCCTACAGTATTTCTCAACAAGATTTTTTTTTTTAGGTGTAGGAAATAACTGCAGATGCTGGTTTAAATCAAAGGTAGTCACAAAATGCTGGATTAACTCAGCGGGACAGGCAGCATCTCTGGAGAGAAGGAACGGGTGATGTTTCGGGTCGAGACCCTTCTTCAGTCTGAGGAAGGGTCTCGATCCAAAACGTCACCCATTCCTGTGCTGGGATGCTGCCTGTCCCGCTGATTTACTCACTTATTTTGTGTCTACCTTTAATTTTTTTTAGGTATTGACAAATTTTGTATTTGTTGGGCCAAGGTGCAATTTACAGTTTGAATTTTATTTTAAAAAAAATGTGCTGACGACATTAAGATCAGAATTATCCCCTGTCAAATATATAGGCTCGGGTGCCCTTAAAGGAATAGTGCAGACAATGTTTGGTTGACGTAGAAAGGCATTTGAGCAAGTAAAACAGACCAATACTGAAGTAATTCTGGATTCTAATGTTTAATTATGTACATACTCACCCCCTCCATGATACACTGGTCAACCTGAGGAGTACCTACAGCAACAGACTGGTTAGAAACATAGAAACATAGAAAATAGGTGCAGGCGCAGGCCATTCGGCCCTTCGAGCCAGCACCGCCATTCATTGTGATCATGGCTGATCGTCAGCTATCAATAACCCGTGCCTGCCTTCTCCCCATATCCCTTGACTCCACTAGCCCCTAGAGCTCTATCCAACTCTATCTTAAATCCATCCAGTGATTTGGCCTCCACTGCCCTCTGTGGCAGGGAATTCCATAAATTCACAACTCTCTGGGTAAAAAAGATTTTTCTCACCTCAGTCTTAAATGACCTCCCCTTTATTCTAAGGATGTGGGCCGTGGTTCTGGACTCACCCAACATTGGGAACATTTTTCCTGCATCTAGCTTGTCCAGTCCTTTTATAATTTTATATGTTTCTATAAGATCCCACCTCATCCTTCTAAATTCCAGTGAATACAAGCCTAGTCTTTTCAATCTTTCCTCATATGACAGTCCCGCCATCCCAGGGATCAATCTCGTGAACCTATGCTGCACTGCCTCAATCACAAGGATGTCCTTCCTCAAATTAGGAGACCAAAACTGTACACAATACTCCAGATGTGGTCTCACCAGAGCCCATACAACTGCAGAAGAACCTCTTTACTCCTGTACTGAAATCCTCTTGTTATGAAGGCCAACATTCCATTAGCTTTCTTCACTGCCTGCTGTACCTGCACGCCAAACTTTCAGTGACTGGGTGTACAAGGACACACCAAGGTCTCGTTGCTGTACCTCCCCCTTACCTAACCTAACCCCATTGAGATAATAATCTGCCCCCCTTGTTTTTGCCGCCAAATGGATAACCTCACATTATTTATCTATATTATACTGCATCTGCCATGCATCTGCCCACACTCACTCACCTGTCCAGGTCCCCCTCAACCTCCAACATCCTCTATCACAGTTCACAGGGCTGCCACCACCAGCTTTGTGTCATCCGCAAACTTTGCTTGTGTTGCTCCTAATTCCCCCCTTCCAAATCATTAAATATATATGGTAAACAGTTGCGGCCCAAACACTGAGCCTATGCGGCCACTCCACACGCCACTGCTTGCAATTCTGAAAAGGACCCTTTCACTCCTACTCTTTGCTTCCGGTCTGCCAACCAATTTTCTATCCATGTCAACATCCTACCCCCAATATGTGCTCTAATTTTAGTCACCAGTCTCCCGTGCGGGACCTTATGAGAGGCTTTCTGAAAGTCTAGATACACTACATCGACTGGCACCCCTTCATCTATTTTACTTGTCACATCCTCAAAAAATTTCAGAAGATTAGTCAAGCATGACTTCCCTTTCATAAATCCATGTTGACTTGGACTAATCCTTTTACTGCAGTCCAAATGCTGCGTTATTAGCTCTTTAATAATTGACTCCAGCATCTTATGTGAGAATGCCGTTCATTGACTACAGCTCAGCATTCAACACCATTATCCCCTCGAAATTGATCGCCAAACCCGATGACATGGGCATCAACCCCTCCCTCTGCAATTGGTTACTGGACTTTCTAACCAACAGACCACAGTCTGTTAGGTTGGATAACCACTCCTCTTCTACACTCACCATGAACACTGGCGTACCCCAGGGATGCGTGCTGAGCCCCCTCCTCTACTCCCTCTTCACCTACGACTGCATACCTGCACATGGTACCAACACCATCATCAAGTATGCAGATGACATGACGGTGATTGGCCTCATCAGCGACAATGATGAGTCCGCCTCCAGGGAGGAGGTTCAGCTCCTAACAGCATGGTGTGCCGACAATAACCTGGCCCTCAACTCCAAGAAGACCAAGGAGCTCATTGTTGACTTCAGGAGATCGAGAGGCTGCATGCACAACCCCATCCATATCAACGGACGGAGTGGAACGTGTCTCAGCTTCAGGTTCCTGGGGGTCAACATCTCCGATGACCTCATCCTGGACCCACAACACATCCTCGCTGATGAAGAAGGCTCACCAGCGTCTCTTCTTCCTGAGGAGACTTAAGAAGGTCCACCTGTCTCCCAAGATTCTTCTGGCGAACCTCTACTGCTGCACCATCGAGAGCATCCTTACCAACTGCATCACAGTATGGTATGGCAACTGCTCTGTTGCCGACCGGAAAGCTCTGCAGAGGTGTGAAGATCGCCCAACTCAACACAGGCTCCTCACTCCCCTCCATTGAGTCATTCCAAAGTAAAACGATCCTGCGAAGGGACAGCTCACACCCCAACCATAGACTGTTTATACCCTCCTCCCATCCGGGAGATGCTACAGGTCCCTCCGCGCCGGACCAGCACTCAGAACAGCTTCATCCCTGCGGCGTCACACTTCTCAACGCTGCACCTCAATGGGCCTGCCTTATTCTCCCACCCCTCACCCCCCCCCCCCCCCCCCCCCGGACTATCCAATCCCAGCAAATTGTCAAAGGATAACCACGTATATTAAATGTTTCTTGTTTATCGTAAGTTCGCCCTTCGGAGATACCAACTGCATTTCGTAGTCGCTGTACTTGTACAACTGCACAATGACAATTAAGATTGAATATTGACTTTCGATTGAATCTTTTCCCACCACCGAAGTCAGGGCTAACAGGTCTGTAATTCCCCGATTTCTATCTCGCACCTTTCTTTGAAAATGGGATAACATTAGCTATCCTTCAATCACAGGAACTGATCCAGAATCTTTGAACATTGGAAAATGGATCACCAATGCTTCCACTATTTCTAGAGCCACCTCCCGAGGATCCAGGATGCAACCATCAGGCCCAGGGATTTAATCATCCTTCAGTCCCATTAGCCTACCCAATACTATTTCCTCTCCTAATGAAAATTTTTTTTTCAGTTCCTCTCCCCCTTAATATCTTCTGGTCCCACCAGTACATCTGGGAGATTGGTTGTGTCCTCCTTAGTGACGACAGATCCGAAGTACCTATTCACTTCTTCTGCCCATTTCTTGTTGCCCATCATTATTTCACCCGTGTCAGCTTCAAGGGACCCACATTTGACTTGCTACTTATTTTCCCTTAAATAACTAAAGAAGCTTTTACAGGGTCTTCTTTATATTCCTGGCCATTTTCCCCTCATACTTCATCTTTACAGCCCAGATTGCCTGTTTTGTTTCCTTCAGTTTCCCCTATGAATGTTTCCCAATCCCCTGGCTTCCGCTACTCTATGATGTGTTATACATCTTTTCTTTCAGTTTTATTCAATCCCAAACTCTCTTGTACAGCCCACGGTTGCCCCTACTCCCTTAGAATCTTTCTCTTCCTTTTTGGGAATGAATGATCCTGCGTCTTCCGGATTATGCCCAGAAATTCCCTGTCCAATTGCTGTTCACCGTCAATCCCTCTAGGACCCTTTCCAGTCTACTTTGCCATCTCCCCTCTCATGGCTTATCAAGTCCCCTTTGTTCAACTGCAAACCCTGCACTCCGATTTAACGTTCTCCTTCTCAAATTGCAGATTAAAACTATTCAAATTAGATCACAACCTCCAAGGCGGTTCCTTTAACCAATTATCATATCTGGTTCATTACAACCGAAATCCAGAAATGCCTTTCACTGGTCGGCTCCATACAACTGCTCAAAGAATCCATCCGGAGGCATTCTACAAACTCTCTTTCTTGGGGTCCTGAACCAACCTGATTTTCTCAATCACCTGCATATGAAACCCCCCATCAATCCCAGTGGCATGCCATTATACATGCCAGTTTTTAACTCCTGTTCAACTTACAATCACCATACTCCGTGCTACGATTTGGGGATCTGCAAATAACACAATTAGTGGCTTCTGCCTTTACAATTCCACAACTCAATCCACAGTGACCTAGCTCGTCAGTCCGTATTCTTCCCTCCATGTGAACTGAGTTTCCACCAAGAGCAGCACATGAACGCCACATGCGATCCGTTTATCCCTGTGGTAATAAAACTGTACATCACCTCCCCCATCAGTTCGAGGGTTACACTGACTCCCTCCCCCCCCCCCCCCTCAAATTTTTGCGTATATGGGGAGGCAAGGCGGGGGGGTCAAAAGGGGGGGGGGGTTATAAAAAATAAAGGGGAATAGAGGGGGGGGGGGGGAAAGCAACAATAATACTGGGTCAATCTTTAATAAGATTAACATTAGAAAAAGTATTCACCAAGAGGGGAGTGGGGGGAAATGGGTAAATTAGAATTTATAATATGGAT
>CM069145.1:26095449-26173364 GCA_035221665.1 Okamejei kenojei
AGGAAAGGTCCTGACCCAAAACGTCATCTGCCCATTCCCTGCTCCACGGATGCTGGAGCCACCGAGTTTCTCCAGCACTTTATGTTTTGCTCAGATTCCAGCAGCTACAGTTTCTTGGGTCTCCAGAAATTATTATTGCTCATATAAGCAAGTTTATGATATATAAACAATTAGGATTCCAGGCCTGAAGAAGTTATCAACAATGTAAATGGAGAATGGAGACACAAGGAATGGAGACACTGCAGAAGCTGGAGTCTTGCGTAGAAGACAAAGTGCTGGAGGAGTAACTCAGCGGTGAGTAACTCAGTATGCCAGGCAGCATCTCTGGAGGTCGGGACGTCTTCAGGTTTGAAGTGATATGAATACAAGGCAGCGTTTGACTCTGCAGACAAACACTTGTGTTTTCTTCAGGTATGACTCCAATGACACTGGAATTAAAGCTGACAGCTTAATGAGAGTATTAGGCTTCCAGACCAAAAGTGATCAAGATGAAGGATGGACCAAAATCCCGTCAGCTCTTGGCAAGACAAAAAGATTCAGGTTATCAGAAGATCAGCCCAGTACGTATGGGTATATTTCTATCCTTCATGGTACCAGGGGAATTGTGTTAATTATCAGACAGCTGTCTGATGGGGCGTAGCTGGGCACACAATAATGCTGGCACAGGGTTCACTTTGAGGGCTATGACTCGCATTGTGAAAGAGAGAGCAGGTGCACATGTGCCATGGCATTTTTCCAGCTCCAGTATGGGACAATAGGGAAGCTGTTTTAAAATCAGTGATGAAGAGTGATAAAGTTCAAGTTGGCCATTGTTCATCCAGAGACCTGGGAGGCACAGTGGAGCAGCTGGAAAAGCTTCTGCCTCACAGCGCCAGTGACCCAGTTTTGACCCTGCCTTTGGGTGCTGTCAGTGTGGAGTTTGCATTTTCTCCCTGTGACCCCATTTCCTCCACTTTTCAAAGATGTGCCGGTTTGTATGAGCCTCTATAAAATTTGCCCCTAGTGTGCAGGGAGCGGATGAGAACGTTCAATAACATTGAACTCGAGTGAATGGCTGATAGATGGTCGGCATGGAGTCATTGGGTCGAAGGTCCTGTTTCCATGCTGTATCTCAAAACAATCTCATTCCTTCTTTAAGAAGCTTTGGTATACTTATGTATTTGGATGATTGCGTGAGGTTTTCTTAAGCATTCGCCAGCTCAGAACAAACAGTTGCATTTTTCAGACACACTGATTGTATAGACGATGAGGTTCTGTAGCTTTCAAGTAGATATCTCCTCTGTCCAGTTTTAAGTCCTCAGCAAAATTACAGCATAACCAGACCTTTTCCGTTTCAACTCACCTATCCTCCATTTCTATCAGACAAATGGAGCAAGCTCTTCCTTGTAAGGATTCGTGCATATTAGTAAGATGAATATTATAATATTTTAAACCTAATGAAAAGTTTGAGTCATTTTGTTTGAATGTATAGTTAAGAATATGAGAGTTTTGCATGATTAATGTACAGTCAAACAATAAATAAAGTGTGCAATGATAATTTTCTGTCCAACTTTTGTCAGGGGGGGGGGGGGGGGGGGGGGGGGGGGGGGGGGGGGGGGGGCAACTATGCTGCTAAGTGCATTTACAAGATTTTGAATAGTTTTACCATTTCTTTTAAATGGTGGCAGTTTATATTATAGGTAAACATGGTTGAGATGAATTTCCATTTGCACTGGGGATTTTAATATCATTACAAGCTGGATTTTATTTTCTAGTAATCAATAATTTTACACATTCAAATGCAGGATTCACGGGAAGAAACCGAACAAAAGCAGAAAAGGAGAGAAAACTGACATTGGACATTGAAAACTGGTTGAAGGAAAAATTTAGAGAAGGTTTCAAGAGCATGATGACTGATTTCTTGTACCATGATCAAGACAATTCTGGAAAGGTAACTTTATGTTCACAGGCATTTTTGAAATTAACAAAGGTAATACAACACTAATTGCTCAAAGTTATTCTTTGTTCTCATTCTAATTTATATTTCTGTCTGTCTTTGTGATAGTGTTCTATTCAAAAGGAAATATGTACGTCAATGATGATGAGGAGGGGTAAATAAACTTCAGTGCTCTTATGTAGAACAAGTTTGCTTTTGTTTGGGTTCCTTTCAGCTCATTGGGAATGTGCCAAAGGGTCATAACCAATTTCCATGTAACATTAGAACAGAATGTGGACTTAATAGCATCGGTTCAAAGTATTATAGAATGGAGACAAATAAAAAGGCTCTATCTTTTTGAGGAAAGTGCTGGGAAAAGTTTATTCATTTGTTTAAATGCATCTGACCTTTGTTAAAATACGCAATGAGATCATTTACAAGCAGTATTACTATGATCTTTAATAAACTTTCCATATAATTTAAAGGACGCCCAGTTTTGGAAAGGAAATATTTATAATAGTAAAGCAAGGGTGATTTAAACAAAGCTTGGTTGGAATCCAGTTGATACTGAAAGGATAAAGTTTTTGTAATGTTATAATTCTGTAAACTCCTGACATTCGTTCCCAATGTAATTAATGTTATTTTTGGGGGGGGGGGGGGGGGGGGGGGGCAAGGTAACCAGAGAAAACTTTTTGCGTGTCCTGAAAGGGTTTGACCTACGCCTAAAAGATGACCAATTAAATCTTTTCCTTGTGCGTTGTGGCCTCCCCGAAGATGCGCTAAAAATAAATTATATCGAATTCCTTCACAATTTCCAAGACAGAAGTGAAAACGGAGTCCCTCACAGGATTATCAGTGATGAAAATCACAGGTGAGATAAATGAACAGCCAGGCCAACATAGATACATCCTTTCATTTTAATCGTTCTGGGCATTGTCTCTTTAACACATCCTGGAAGCTGCAGTGATTACTTTGACCACAGAAATTATACAGTGCCTTTACACTGTAATCCCTATGAGATGATTGCAGGATGAGTTCTGTTTGTGTCTGAGGAAGGGCCCTGACCCAAAACGTCACCTGTCCAGCACTTTGTGTCTATTTCTGAATTCAGTTTAGTTTATTGTCACGTGTACCAAGGTACTGTGACAAGTTTTTGTTGCATGCTAACCAGACAGCAGAAAGACAATACATGATGACAATCAAACCATTTACAGTGTACAGATGCATGATAAGGGAATAACGTTTAGTGCATGGTAAAGCCAGTAAGTCTGATCAAATATAGTCAGAGGGTCACCAATTTGTATTTGAGGACTGCTCTCTAGTTGTGGTAGGATAGTTCAGTTGCCTGATAACAGCTGGGAAGAAACTGTGCCTTGAATCTGGAGGTGTGTGTCTTCACACTTCTATACCTTTTGTCCGATGGGAGAGGGGAGAAGAGGGAGTGGCCAGGGTGCAACTCATCCTTGATTATGCTGCTGGCCCTGCTGAGGCAGCGTGAGGCATAAATGGCGTTAACGGAAGGGAGGTTGGTTTGTGTGATGGTCTGGGCTGCGTCCACAATTCACTGCTTCTTTCTTTGATGTTTTAGTCATTCTATATTTGTCCACACAGATTTAACAAACTGAGTAGCCTTGGTTCTCAGTCCTCAGTAACTGCTTTGGAAGCAAGGCTAATGAATCTTCTGCATTATGAATTCCTTTCCCTTTTGGGGATTTTTCAGTAAGTCCCATTTTTAGTGTTATACCTCCAATAATTATCACAGACCGATAAGAAAATATAATAGCTTATGTAATATCAATAACATCTTCAGGAGATCACAAATTGTTTCACTGTTAATTAATTATTTTTCAAGTAGAATCACAGTTGTTGATATTGCAGGCAATTTACATGTATCAAGATCTTAAATTGTGTAATGAGTTAAATGGTCAGTTGATCTATTTTGCTGGAATTTGCTATGAAATGACTGTTGGCAGGTACAGCACAGATGTCCCTGCTCTTCTTTGAATATCATCTCGGTATTGTTATTTCATCTCTCTACATTGCCAGACAAGGCTGGTTTAACACTCATGCACAAGACAGGTCCTCTGTCAGTGCATAGTTCTGCTAATGCAGCATAATGTTTTGATTGCAACTTTCTGACTTAAAGCCTGCCACACACGTCACGTGATATCTAATCTCTTCATGTGCTCATGTAATAGAATACCACATGCATTTCATAAATCCGTGATTATTATCTTACTTTGCAGTAAAATCGACGACAAGAAACTAGATGTAATTAGTCAGCAGGCATTCTGGGCAGTCTTAAACAGCAGGTAAATAATATCAACTCATGAACATTCAATGATCTTTGCAAAGATTCTAGACATAATATTGATGACCTGTGACATTAGGTTTTCAGTATAAAGATATGTTTATATTTGGTTTAGCGATACAGCATGGTAGCAGGCCCTTCGGCCCACTGAGTAATCCAACAGTAATCCGTACACTAGTTCTATCTTGGGCCAATTTACAGGAGCCGATTAATGTACAAACCCACACGTCTTTGGGATGTAGGAGGAAACCTGAGCACCCAGAGAAAACCCACACGGCCACGGGGAGAACATGCAGACTATGTACAGACAGCACCCATAGTCAGGATTGAACCCGGGTGTCTGGCGCTGTAAGGCAGCAGCTCTACCACTGTGCACCACAACCTGTATTGTAAACTGCAATATTGCATACAGTCTGAAGCGGCAATTGGTTTTATTTAGGCAGAAACCTGCACAATAATCACTAATTAATCTAGTTTTGTTGCTTAAAATTTCACTCAGAATTATTGTGAAAATCAAATAATAAAGGCCAACAATTAGAATATATTGCCCATCTTCAGTATTAACCAAATATTTTGAAGGCTGGATATTTAATAAAATTACCTGCCCAGTATTGTGGATGAAACAGCTTGTTAACTTGTCAGCTGGGATTCATCACCTAGAAGGAATTCTCCACTTATAATTTGATCAAATCCATATACAGGTGAGGTAGGGGCCATGTGTATAGGCACAGTAACCTGTCAAAGAGCTTGGGAAAGTGCAGAAAGTTCCAGGAATTTCCAATGTTCCCTTTTTTCCATCTCCCACAGAAAAAATCTATCCTTAATATATGGCAAATTTCTGAAATATTGCTGATTGCCCAACAGGGGATGAGTTACGTTAACCCATTATTCCAAAGCAGGATAAATAATCAACGTGGTAGGATATCTGTGCTAGAGTAATGCAGGTTGCTTGCAAATACATAGCACTGTTTGTGTGTTTAACAGAAATTGACCTTTGTAAAGAGGTTAAAATTGCATCTTATTTTAGTAATGCAGTGTAATAATAATTATATTATCTGATATGTGTCTATCATGCAAGGTTTGGCATTAACATGACTGATGAAGAAATGGATTATCTAAAGAGCAGGATACCACTTGATCACCATGGGAATGTAAAATATCTTGATTTCATGTCCATGTTTGATAGCTGGTAAGTTGGTCTTTGCTCTGATGTGCTATTATTGAATGGATAAGATATAGATATAGTGGCTGGTGCTGGAGATGGGCAGCATGGGTTGGGTGTTTGGCCTGAGCTACAGTTAAAAAAGCTGAAGATCAGGTATGTGACTGAGTGCCAAACCTACCCATGGCTGGCACCTCTGTTGTTTTGCTGCTTCAGAGATAGCCACTAGCTTTCAACGATTGACACTAAATGCTGGAGTAACCCAGGGGGTCCAGCAGCATCTCTGGAGGAAAGGAATAGGTGATGTTTCGGGTCGGAACACTTCTTCAGACTGGAGAAGAAAACAACCCAGTCTGAAGAAGGGTTCCGACCTGAAACGGCACCTGTACCTTTTCTGCAGAGATGCTGCCTGATCTGCTGAGTTACTCCAGCACTTTGTGTCTATCTTCAGTACAAACCACATCTGCAGTTCCTTCTTACACTAGTTATCAGCTGCCAGGGATGGTGAGAAATGTTTGAAATGAGTCACTCTTCTCCCCGTAAGCCTGCAGTAACTCAAATGCAAACCATGCTTGTTTCGACAAGCTGAAAAATGCATTGAAGCCGTTATATCCATGAATGGGTTGACTGCTGTTGGTCATTGAAGCCTCAGTATTCTTGGCAGCAGTCATAGATTCATAGAAGCATACAGCGTAGAAGCAGGCCCTTCAGCCCACACCAGCCAATATGTCCAATCCACACTAGTCCCACCTGCGTGCTAGTGTGCCCATATAGAGTGCCCATATCCCTCCAAACCTGTCATATCCATGTACCCGTCTAAAAGTTTCTCAAACATCGCGATAGTACCTGCCTCAAAAAGCTACCCCTCGGGTTCCTATTAAATCTCTCCCAACCTCCCCCCCCCCCCCCCCCTCACCTTAAACCTTGGTCCTCTGATTCTTGATTTTCGATTCTCGCATTCTGTTATCCAAAATATCTGTGTTCCTATTATTCAAATACAACAAAGACTTGGCATAGTAAAATATCAGAAAAAAATAGCCCAAGCATGTCATATAATGGTAAGTGCCTGAAGGAAAGTGGGGCAGCACTTAGCTTAGTAAGTCCATATGACCATCCTGAGTGGAACCCACTGTCTATTCATGCCACTGACTTTCCCCATTGCTGTGAAGTTATGTGGCCTGGATTGTGTGGCTATTCTTGCTTGCCATCACCACCCTGGAGCCAACTAGCAGGTCTCTTTGTGAAATGCTGACCCAGAGTTTCTGCTGTAATGACAGCAAAACTATTACCATTTTCTACCATTACAATGTGGAACTGACAGTGACTTCTGAGATGTACACACACACCCACCATCCATATAACTATAAAACTCTGATCTTGGATCTCTCTCTCTCTCTCTCTCTCTCTCTCTCTCTCTCTCTCTCTCTCTCTCTCTTTTCTTTCGTTCTTTCTTTCCTCCCCAAAAAAAACGACCAGTAAAATTTTTACATATTCCTGTAGAGATTTATCCCGTGAACTCCGAAATTGCATCTGAAAAATTCATGCTTTTTTTAACGTTATTAACGAAAATGTTCAAGAATCTGACAAAACATTGAATTTTAAAACCACTGTCTTTCAGTGATGACGTCACAATGGCTCTGCTTGCCTGCCGTCTAGCTCGCGCTGCGAGTGACGTCACCCCCCCACCTCTCCCTCCTCCCCCCTACCCCTCCCTCCTCCCGAGCTCTCTTGAGCAACACCGAGCTCTCCCGAGCTCCCCAGCTCACATTTCGAGAACATTCCAAAGGGCCTTTCCCACTGCGGGGACCTAATTTGCGAGTATAGGACAGTTTAAAAAGGTGTCATGGTCTTGTTGTATCGCTGAAGTAGAGCACCTCCTACGCCCTCCTTCGACTATGTAGAGAACCTCCTACAAATACGTACAAGACTTCCTTCGACTATGTAGAAGACCTCCTTCAATCTCCTTCGACCTCCTTGGACTAAGTTGAAGACTAGCTTCGACTGGCTTCGGGAAAATTGGACACCAAATAGTGGAGAGTGAAGACGACCACCTTCGACTACCTTCGACTAAGCTAACACTATCCACGGCTACATTTGACTACCTTCAATCACCTTCGACTACCTTTGATTACCTATGATGCCTTTGATTACCTACGAATAACATGCCGACCTACTACGACCTACTTCGACTAGACCTACGAGTAGAAAAAAATCGATTTTTTCCATGCCGACCAATTTTTATTCGCGGACAATTTTCAACATGCTAAAAAATACTCCTCGACCAAACTGAGGCCTCGAGTGTGCAGACACTTCTCTCGAGCATGAAGGAGAGTTACATAGACCTCCTACGACCAAGTATCGACCATGCTGCGAGTTTGAGTCAATCTCAAACTCTTCTGCTCACAAATTAGGTTCCCGCAGTGGGCAGGCCCTTCATGTTCATGTTCTCCAACCTTTTAATCTACTTTCCAAATGGTTATTCTCTCTTTGATGAACGAAGCTTCATGCTGACTTCCACATCTTTAAAGCTAAGTGTCCTATTGAACTTCATTGTTTTGATTTAACTTCCCTCCCCCCCCCCCACCCCGGAATTATTACTATTTTAAGTTTTAAATTATCTGTTTATGATATTTTTATTTCTATCTTCAACTAAATAGGGGAAAGTTCCTGGGGAGGGGGTGGTTTGGTTGGGAAGGGATGAGTGAACCAGGGAGTTGTGGAGGGAACGGTTTCTGTGGGAAGCAGAAAGAGGTGGAGATGGGAAGATGTAATTAGAGGTGGCATCCCGTTGGAGGTGGCAAAAATGTTGAAGGATAATGTGTTCTATGCGACGGCTGATGGGGTGAAAAGGTGAGGACTAGGGGGACTCCGTCCCTGTTACGACTGGGGGAAGGGGGAGAAAGAACGGAGCTGCAGGATACCGAGGATACACCTGTGAGGGCCTCATCAATGATAGCAGGGGGGAGGTTCCAGTTCCCTAAAGAATTAAGGCATCTAAAGAATGAGGACATCTCAGATGCCCTAAAGAATGAGTTTCAAATATGTTCCTAAAAATATGTTCCAAACATATATTGTATCTTATTCAATGTTTAAAAAAATGGTTTAAGTTGATGCTGCTTGCCATCTGATCAATCCTGCATTGGTCAGTCTGCTTGATGAGGTCACCAAACTGACCCTTGACAGCAAATGACAGGAATGTACCTGCTACAAATATTGACAGGTTTTAGCTTCTTGATGGTTATTGATGTGTGCCTCAGACTAAAACATCAAACAATTACATAACTCCATTTTATCTTGCAGTTACATTAATAAATGTGTAATTTTTGCCCAAATTAACATCCGCCATTTTGTTGATGATGACGAATTATGTAGCATAATGTGGAAATGACCATTCATAATATTCTTTGATTACCTTGCCTCCTTGACTACCGTATCAGGAATGTGTGATTAATTAGTTAATTAATGAGTTTTGAATTAATCAATTAAAGAAGCAACACAAACTTTACTAATGACTCTGCTCGTCAAGGTATTGGTTGATGGCACAACTTCACAATTGCAGATCCATTCTTTTTATTTTCTGTGTCATTTAATTTTATCCTATAGCGTTTACTCAATTATGGGATAAAGTCATCACTGTAAGGCCAATATTTCTGGCCATCCTTAATTGATGTTGCGAATGTAATGGTGAGATGTCACCCAGTGATGATAAGTGTGCTACAAATTAGCCTTAGCAAGTCTGGGCAAGAGTACAATGTTAGAAAGATTTGTCCCTTCTGAAAGCTAGACAGATTTAACCTATGAGGTTAAATTTAACTTTGGGTTCGTGTTTGGCAAATAGCCTTTGTATCCCGCAACCAGGAGCTTTAGGGCAGTTTCATAGCAAGGAAATTTATGGCCTTTAGAGACAATGAAAACCAGTGGAAACCTAGTCAAACAATTTATTTTATAACACTGTGAAGTTTTAACAAAACATTGTGCATGGTCATCACAACTTCCTGTAACTTTTCATATAATGTTTGTCTCGATTGCTTAATAGCAAAGGAGCAAAGAGTCTTTTGGGTGACAAGTCCATGATGACAAACCTCAGCAAGGAACAGTCAAGAAAGAAGGAGAACAGCATAGGAAGAACTACAGATCAGGTAGAATTTATAGTTTTTGTTTTTTACTCTGAATGTTGACAATCTATACCAGTTTTATATTACCTTTCAAGGTCCTGTGCGGATTCAGAGCTTATTCAATAAGTTTATCACCCAAGCACATTCTGCATTTAGATAAACTTCACAAAGTATTAACTGATGAAGTATTGTGGAATGCATGCATCTCATAGGTATTGCTGTTGGATGAGGATGCAAGCGTGTCCATGCAGTAAATTGAGAGGAAACCAGAGCAATGGAGGAAACCATGCAGTTACAGGGAGAATGGGTAAACTTCACCTAAATAGCACCCAAGGTCAGGATCGAACCCAGGTCTCTGCCACTGGGAGGCAGCAGCTCAACTGTGCCGCCCTATTGCAATTATTTATTTTGCTTAATGGATTAATAAGCAAAAACATATTCATTATTAGCTTTACTTAATCAGGCTGCATGACTTTTAATGTAAATTTGAAGAAGTTCTCACTGCACAGTCTAGTTTATTTGTGTTTATTTTAATATTTAACCTCACACTGGACGGATATTTTTCTTGTGACAATGCAAACCTCAGTATTACGAGCATAAGGTTGTGTTGGTTTGCAGTAAGATCAGGCTTGACTTTCAAAGCTGTTTTTAGCAGAGTATGAATTAAAAACACCGGGAAGTAATTCAGATTGTAACATGTGCTATTTCATTTCATCAAAATTTATAAATTTCTTCCTCCACTAGACCTCAAAAATTATACAGAATATCTTGAAAAAGCATTACCAAATGGTGGAAGAAAATTTTACTAGGCTGGATTCAATGAATACAAAGCAACTTTCTCCTGAATCAATGTACCAGCTAATGAAACAGTTAAGGAACCATATTCTTTATTTTGCTATAACAGAATTGCACATTTCATAGCCATAGGTTTTTATTCCAGTAAATTCCTCACAGTGTATTGTTTCACACAGGTTCGACATTTACCCACCAATCTCCAGAGATGAAGTCAATAACCTCTGGACCACTTTAATTACCAGCCAGAATAATACTTTGGATTTCCATGAGTTTGTTCGTCACTTTGGCTTCTCACCTAAATCAGCTTGTTTCCCAAATGCAAAAATGTGTCCACCAGTTAAAGGTGACAGTGACTTTCTGATTCGATCTAGAAAGCTGAATTGTGATACTGAGATCGTCGAAAATCATCTGCAAGCTAAGGTTGAGTAATAAATCATTTAAAATAAATTGATAGGTGTTTGCATTTGGTGTGATTAATCTGCACATAAATTTAATTTAATGGTTGCTTTATTCTATTCAATCACAGTGCACTCAGATTCAGCAAGGTACGCGGGTTGCAATGGATACACAAGTCAGGGCAAAAGTATCCGTTTATTCTCTTTAGTTGATCATATCTGGTAGACACACACAGTCTCTTGCCCAGAGTAAGGGAATCAAGAATCATAGGTTTAAGGTGAAGGGGGAAAGGTTTTATAGGAATCTGGGGGGTAGCTTTTTCACACAAAAGGTGATGGGTGTATGGATCGAGCAGCCGGAGGAGGTAGTTGAGGTTGGTACTATCACAACGTTTAAGAAGCAATTATACAGGTACATGGATAGGGCAGGTTTAGGTGGATATGGACCAAATGCAGGCAGGTGAGACTAGTGTAGATGGGACATGTTGGGTGTTGTGGGCAAGTTGGGCTGAAGAGCCTGTTTCTATGCTCTATGAAGGTATGACTCTACCTATATCTGTTTTTCACAATGAAGCATCACCTTTTGCGGATAATTGAAGGATATATTTCATCCTAGTTGTTTTATAGTGACAATGTCAGTCAAGATGAATGGAGATGGATGTGGAATTCTTCTCTCAATCAATCATGGTCACCACACTGCTACAAGTGACTGAGGTTGATTTGATGCACTAATTTACATGTCACAGTGACATGTTTACTCCATTGTATTTGTAAGGTTATCTGGCTGTCACTAGAAGTAGTTGGTGCAGTTTCTGTTTCTCTGCTGTTTATATTGACTCAGTTTCTCTGCTGTTTATATTGACTGCTGTATAATAGACTGTTGGGATTCATAAGCCCCATCCCATCTCTCTCTCTCAGTGTCAATAATTACTCTATTTCATTCTTCCACTGATAGTGAACAGACTAATCTCTTGTTCAACCCCCTCCCCTTCATCTGTATCAACCTTTTACCTGCCACGCTTTGTCCTGCCCCTCCTCTCTTCCACCCCCCCCCCCTTCAAAAATTAATCTAAGGGTCCTGTCACCTATCTGAGTTACCTCGACATCTTGTGTTTTAATCCGTTCATGCTGTTTGTGTGATTCAAATGGACTACATTGGCAATACAGTAATTTTCTCACAGATAACCACCAAACACCTATCTTATTACAGGTTCAACTCTTGCTAGATGATCTTTGGACATGTTTTCATGAGTTGGACCAATTTAATACTGGCTTTGTGAGCAAGGAAGAATTCAAAGACATCCTTACGGACCTTTGTGTGGCATTGAATGATCAGGCCTGTGAGATGATCACCAGCAAGTTTGACCATGGACAGAACCGGTTCGTAAATCTTCTGTGGTTGGTTGTAAATGAGTTTCCTCACCCGGTTTACACCAGAATATTCAGGTTATGTTGATAGTGGCGTCTAATCTTCTTTTTCTCCTTGCGTATGGCGTGCACAGCCTAAAGTTGTAGATCAAGGGTAGACATCCAGGCCAGGACAGCATCAGTTACTGGGTGGATGGCTTTAATGCCACCAGGGATGGTCTGGTCTGGATGTCCGCAGTCGCAAGCAGGCTGTCTGTCATCCCCCACTGATGCAGGTGATGGGCTGTTCTTGCATGGAGGGTGCGGATTCTGTTCAGGGTTAGCCATTGCTTGCGATGGAGGTCAAATCCCGGTGGTTTCACTGTGGGGTCTGTGATGACCCCTCCGTTGTTGGTGTTGGCATCTTTCCAGGCTCTGCGCCATTCTGTCTTGGAGTCAAAGTCTTCCAGGGATTTAACGGAAGACCAGAAGGGTCTGCGGGACTTCAGGCGCATGTTGGGCAGATTGTTCAAGTCATATATGTACTGCACAATGGAATTCTTTTTGCATAGCTCACACAAGTGACCATACTTTGATGCCATTTACAGAAAGAAGTATTGTCACCCCAGCGGTATGAATATTGACTTCTCTAACTTTGTCACCCTTGCTTTCCTTCTCCCTCCATCCCTCCCCCTTCCCAGTTCTCCGTCCAGTCTGACTATCCCGCTGATTGCATTGTATTTCTGTTTGCTTTGTTGTTACCTTCTCCGAGCTAACAATGATCTATTCTATATTTTACTTGATCTCGACCCCCTTTGATGTCTTGTTCTCACACCTTCCATTTCCTTATTTCTGTATCTCCTCCTCCTCCTCCTCCCCTGACTCTCAATCTGAAGAAGGATCTCGACCCGAAACGTCACCCATTCTTTCTCTCCAGGGATGCTGCCTGTCCCGCTGAGTTACTCCAGCATTTTGTGTCTATCTTCAGTTTAAACCCACATGGTCACAGGGAGAGCATAGAATCTCTGCACAGACAGCACCTGTAGTCAGGATCGAACCTGGGTCTCTGGTGCTGTGAAGCAGCTGCTCTACCGTTGTGCCACTGTGTTAGATAAACATTGAGGACATCAAAATTGCACATGGCTGCACATCAGTTTACAATGTAGAGCATGTCTGTGAACTGAAAATGCCTTTTTAGGAGAGATTTTCAAGGGAAGCATTTATCGGGCAAATAGCGGCAAGCCATTCAAATCCGAGTGGCAGCATTCTAGTCATAGTTCACAATCATAAAACCTTGAGTGGATTTAATGCCTCGTTCTGTAATGAGCTGAGTTATTTCCAATGCTGTCACACACAGTTTTGTTCACATCAATTAATCGGGCACCACAATAATCGATACTGCATCTACCAGTTGTTACAATGGCAACTGCAGTTAGCGGCATTTGTGATTACATATGGTATGGTATGAAGTATATTTTATTGGTTATCTAAATCTAGGTGAAATGGTCTCAATTTTAAACCATAGTCAAAAAATTAACATTAAACTTATGCATTGTTATCAGTTAGCAATAATGTTCTTTGCATTGATTGCCTGCGCTTTGTTTAGGATTTCATATGTTGAGTTTCTCCAGCCATTTGAAGATCGAAGGAAATCATTCAAGCTTGACAACTTAAAGAGTCAAAAACAGTTACAGCCGGAATTAGCAGCTTACTCAGAATCCATGCATAAAGGTCTGAGCACCATTACAGTGAAACTGCGGCGGAAGGTAATAGAAGGATGAGCTGTGTCTTTCACTTGACTTTCTCAGTTATTATATATGGTGCAAGGTATTGCCAACAGATTCACAGCACATGACAGATTCAAGCTGCAATATATTTGTATTTGAAGTTGTTTCGTTTTAATCGTTAAATTGTGCTGAAGGACCGCAGTCCATATTATGAAAGACGGTCATATACAGCGGATGGGTTAAACACTCAGGTTATGTGATTGATACTAAGCTAAAACGCTTCTCCGTGGATTAGCAAGATGTAAGCAACTATAACTCTATTGTGCTAACAAACTCAACAATAATAAGAGTACATAAAGTGCTGGAGTAACTCAGCAGATCAGGCTTCTTCAGACTGAACCTGCTGAGTTGATCCAGCATTTTGTGTCCTTTTGTGTATTAACCAACATCTGCAGTTCTTTACTTCAACAATAACGATACTTGGTTTCTGCTTACCTCAATTGAATCCACTGTCAAAGCAGTGCTGTCCAATTTATTTTATCGTAATTTTAATGTATAAGTTTGAAAAAATGGCAAATCTAGTTTGATCAAAATGGATAGATGAAGAAGGGTCCCCACCGTAAATGTCATCTATCCATTTCCTCCAGAGATGCTGCCTGACCTGCTGAGTTTGTCCAGCATTTTGCATCTATCTTTGGTACAAACCAGCATCTGCAGTTCATTTTTATTTTGTCAAAATAGTTTGGTTAATTTTGAACAATGTATCGATGTGGTAAGTGAAAATTTCAAAATTTCAAAAAGATGAGATCAATTCCAGGTGTTATTAGTTTTTATCCAGTGTTGCAATTCGAAGACATGCACCAACATATTTAAAACATTGCTGATATTGATAACCTGTTAGGGTGAAAGTTGTGCTTGCTCAACTGAATGTACTGCTCGTCTCTTTTTCGATGAATATTTTTTATTAGTTGTAAATACATATTAATAAAAAATACTTCTTACATACATTCATAATATTATTAATATTAATATTAACATTTAAGACTTCATATTTCTATACATTTTTTTAAATTTTATTTATTAAGTAGGAAAAGATAGAGAAAAATAATATAGAAAATAAGGAAGTGAATGGAGTATTAAAAAGTTATCCATCGTTGGAGATATATCCATGATTTATTATACGTAATTCTTCATCCATTCTATTATTCAGGCCTCAGTCAGGCTCTTGCACTGAGCCACTTTGACCCTGTAGATATTCAATATATGGAGACCATATCCCTCTGAAAAGATCCAACCTGTCCATTAGGACAAGCCTCAATCTGTCCAGATGGAGTGTCTCCGACATTTCTGTATTCCACATTTTAATTGTGGGGAATGTAGGACCTTTCCAGAATTTTAATATTAATTTTTTCCCAATTATTAAACTATAATCAATAAAAATTCTTTGATTCGTTGTTATTAATTGATCTGTTTCCTGTATTCCCAGTATTATTAACTTTGAGTCAAATATCAGGTTCATATTAACAACATTCGAAATTATCCTAAATATTTCTATCCAAAATTTTGTGATTTTTACACAATTTGTAAATGAGTGTGTCAGATTAGCTTCTAACTGCTCGTCTCTAAGATGTCTTTGTTCTCTCTCCTACAGTTAGCTGGTAACTGGAAAACATTGGACAGGGTTTGTAAAAAATTAGATCAAGCTAGCACTGGATTTCTCACGCTGCCTGAATTTCGATCAGTTCTTCAACTCTGTAATGTAGTGTTGGATGAAGATGAAATGTATCACTTAATGTCAAAGTACGATAAAGATATGGTTGGTAAAATTAAGTATTCTAAACTTATCAACAACATTTTTAAGACTCCATAAACACGTCTTTTAAATTATTTGATGCACACTTGTTTGTAATCTGGTGCATTCCATTGCATTTAAATCAATGTTCTATTGATATTTTGTTTGGAATTTCTAATCTTACTAAATGATAAGAAGAAACAATAAATGTTTAAGAAAATCATTCCTGGCTGAGATATTTTTATTTTACCTATCTGCCTATGAAAAAATGTTCAACTCTATTTTTGGATTAACAGCGTGAAAAATGCAGTGAGCATGGTCTCTGCCTCACTGCTCCGGAGACACGGATTCAATGCTGGCCTTGGGCGCAGTCCATGTGGAGTTGCATTTCCACCCTGTCACCTTGTGGGTTTCCTCCATATTCTCCGGATTGTTCCTACATCCCAAAATATGTGATTTGGTGGGCTAATTGGTCACTGTAAGTTGTCCTTAATATGCTCACCTTCATTGCTAGGGGCATTGAGTATAAGCGTCAGGAAGTTATGATACAGCTTTGGTTCGGCTGCATTTGGAGTATTGCATGTAGTTCTGGTCACCCCATTACAGGAAGGATGTGGAGGCTTCCGAGAGGGTGCCGAGGAGGTTTACCAGGATGATGCCTGGATTAGGGGGTATTAACTACAGGGAGATATTGGACAGACTTGGATTGTTTTCTCTGGAATGCTGGAAGTTGCTGGAGGTTGCGGGGATAGAAGTGCATAGAATGATGAGAGGCAGAGATAGGATAGACAGTCTGGGTGTCTATCTATCTTTTACCCTCCTCTATCTTTTAGTCAGGATGTCTACCCTATCTACCCTACCCTATCTTATACACAGTATGGAGAAATCAAATACTAGAGGACATAGTTTTAAGATTAGAGGAGCAAAGTTTAAAGAGTTGTGCAGGGCAAGTTATGCACAGGGTGGTGGGTGCCTGGAACACACTGCTGGGGATGGTGTTTCAAGTGAAACGTTACTGGCATTTAAGAGACTTTTGGATAGGCATATGTTATGCAGGGAATGGAGGAAAGTGGGTTATGTGCAGGCAGATAAGAGTTGGTCTAGGCATCATATTCGGCATGAGCATTGTGGGCTGAAGGGCCTGTTCTTGCGCTTTACTGTTCCATGTTCTATGATTGTAATTTGGAGTGAAAACATTAAATGCTGGGAATACTCCTCAAATCAGTCAGCTTCCGTGGAGATGAAATCTGGGATTTACAGCCTCTCCACCATACTGAAAGTGTAAATGGGCCTCTGGAAGAATGGGTGCCCCTGGCATGCAAATGCCATTGATTTCTTGAAGTCTGTTGGAGCTAGTACAGGTGCACCACCGATTCTTCAGCAATTAATGGTCCGGCACCTCCTTTAACCTGGACAAAATCCTGAGAGCACACTTGAAATGCTCCATAAATACCAAAAGTCCACCCGAAAATGTATTACTGAGGACGGTTAAGACAGCTGATCTCTACCTCATTGGGACTTTCGCACTGATCGGTGGGTCGCATTTGCCTCCTGCGGCCGGGGCTCTGGAACTCCGACCCGGCAGGAACCGGCAGATCCGTTCCCTTAGCCGAGTTCCGTGGCTGATCGATCGGCGGGTCGAATTTCCCGTCTGCAACTTTGCAGGCTGGTATCTCACCTATCCAATTTTCCATACCAGAAATGCAACCAAGTGTGCCGGAAATTCACCTGGAGCCCAGCAATATCTTCTTTGTCCTTAAACATCTCAAGCCTAATGAATTTATAAAGGTGCAGATTAATAACTTGACTGAATGTACTGAAAAATAATGATGGCATTGATTTTAGTAAGGTGTTTGATAAGGTCCTTATGCGTCCATGGCACAAACAAGGGATAGCACTTAATGGGATGTCCTCAAACTTCTTTAAGTTTAAACCAGCATACAATCTCATGATATACATACTAATACACTGGACAAATAAGGCAGTCAAAAAAACTGTAAGGATCACTGATGGGACTTAATTGCAGTCAAAATTTATTTCGCGTTGCTATAATTTTAGACAGGACCAGGATGTGCACTCCGCGGGTCAGGCAGGGCAGTAATATCATGCAGCAGCAAATCAATGGGTGAGCCTTAAGCCAGATGTAGCAGTCAAATGTTCATGATATCGATGCACGTTGATCTGCTTGCATTTAGAAACTTCTTTAGCACATCTCCATAATAAAAACTATCGTGGGACTTGCTATTTTATTTCTAATTTGCAGGCACAAATGATTTCAGAGGCAATTAGAGCAGTTCATATATGCACAGCAAGAGCTCTTAATCAGCTGTGAGGTGAATGATTCGTTATAGCATTTTGATAAAGTAGGCAACGGGAAAATGATGGATAGGGCCTTTGGAAAACCTTTGGAAGGCAGGAATGGACTACTGATTGTGAATGATCAGCCATGATCACATTGAATGGTGGTGCTGGCTCAAAGGGCCAGATGGCCTATTCCTGTACCTATTTTCTATGTATCGATGTAACACTGCATTTCTTTGAAAGGTGCATCTTAAATTCGGATTCCGATGGCAAACCTTTCCTCACTCCGGCAGTGGTGGGCGGTGTTGATTTTTAATCTTCAGACTCAGAGAGCAGAGCAAACCAAATTCAGCACAGCTATTGTAGAAAGTAATGGCTCTACTCCTGGCCCTAATTAAGCCATGATTACAAACTGAAATCTTCGAGGGCTTTAGTTTTCACACCAAAAAATAACCAACAGGTATAAAATGAGTTTTATACAGGTGTCCAATAGATAGTGATGTAAACCCAACAACACAATGATCCACCTTTCAGATTCAGTTAGTTTATAGTTTAGTTTAGTTTAGAGATACAGCACGGGAACAGGCCCTTTCGAGTCTGTAACAACCAGCGATCCCCGCATATTAACATTATCCTACACACACTAGGGACAATTTACACTTATACCAAACCAATTAACCTACAAACCTGTATGTCTTTGGAATGTGAGAGAAATACCATGCACTCATGGGGAGAATGTACAAACTCCGTACAGACAGCACCCGTAGTCGGGATCGAACCCGGGTCTCTGCCGCTGTACGCCTGCAACTCTACCGCTGCGCCGACTGTGACGTTCATTCAGTTCCAGGGCTCATGGAAATGCCTGAATTGCCAAGGTGGCTGCTTTGCTGTGATGTGATGAATTTATTTCATTCTAATGCCATGCTGTTGCAATTTTAATCAGATTTTATTACTATAATGAAACAATTATAGTTGTTCTCCTAACAGATAAGTACAAATCAACACAGAGTACACGATATAATCAAATTTAATTAGTGAATTGATAACATGTAATGGAGAATTAATTGAGTAAATAGTAGGATCAGTAAGCAAAGAAATGTTACATTTATGCTCAGCAACTAATTCATAGCTCCGAAGAATGTCAGTGGATTTACCCAAAGCTGTAGTGATATTTTCCTGGGTGAACTTGCTATTTCACATATCATTTATTACAGAGATTACATGACACAATATTTGACAAAATAAATCTTTGGATAATGCTAGTAATCTATCACTATGGTGGGAATAGTATTTTAATTAGCTCCTGGTTCTCTAACTAGTTAGCGGTGCAGAATGTATGAGAGGTCTTGTGAGTGATAGCTACTGCCCAGCTACAGAAAATAACACAGTCAATTGCAATAAATATTCTCGGAGTGAGAAGACAGAGAGTTCAAACATTCTCAAGCTGATAATCGATGTGTGGCCCATAGGAAGACCTGTGTTGCCACAGGGGTTACAGAGGATGATTTAACAGCTCTTTTTGTGAACATTGATCAATTTTTAAATGGACTTCAATCTTAAGCCTAAGGGAAGATAAAAGCCATCAGCTATTCACCCTGCCGTTAATCTATATCCCTTTCACTAACTAAGACCCCTTCCTACACCACAGACTGAACCACACAGCTTGCAGCTTTGAAATCCCAGGCGATTGGGAAATGAGCTCATTTTGAACTCATTTTGTTTCCAGTGCAGAATAATCTCAATCCTTTAAAACTGATAGAACAAGCAGTTCCCAGTGTAGGAAAGAATTGCAGATGTTGGTTTCAATCGAAGTTAGACACAAAATGCTGGAGTAACCGAAGAAAGGTCTCGACCCGAAACGTCACCCTTTCCTTCTCTCCAGAGATGCTGCCTGTCCCACTGAGTTACTCCAGCATTTTGTGTTTAAGCAGTTGCCAGTTCCTGATTAGTTCAACATGACACTATAATGGCAGAAGAGACACATTTATTGCTCTTTAAATAAGGTAAGAGATACATACAAAGTGAAACAGTAATTAGCAGGCGTGCAGGTACTTAAATGTTCTGAGCTGGGCAATTGATGCTGGTGTCAATTCTTCACTGCCTCAAGCGGATGTCCTCACTATTCTGACTTACTACTATAAATAGACCAGAAAATGGTTTGCAGAAGCGTTGCAGTAACCTGTGAGAATTATACCTGTTAACCGAGGCTGAAGAAGAGTCCCAACCCGAAACGTCCCCTATCCATGTTCTCCAGAGATGCTGTCTTTCCCTTTGAGTTACTCCAGCACCTCATGTTCAACCCTAGTTTATCGCCTCTCTGTCTCCACTACACCAGGATATATTGGAGGAGCAGCACCTCATATTTCGCTTGGGCAACTTGGACAGCCCAGCGGAATGAATATTGATTTATCTAATTTCAAGTAACCCTTGCGTTCCCTGTCTGTCCCTCCCCCCGCCTAGTCACCATGCTAGTTTAACCATTTGTATCCTTTCCACAGCCAATAATGCACCATTGTGGGATCTACCTTTCCTGTGCCTTTGGTGCTGGCTCCGATTTATTCTGTACTTTTTCACACCTCTCCCCTGACTCTCAGTTTAAAGAAGTATCTCGACCCGAAATGTCACCTATTCCCTTTCTCCAGAGATGCTGCGTGGCTTGCTGAGTTATTCCACCACCATTTTGTTCACCTGACTGATGTTATCACAAGATGCTCATGGTTGATTTCAGTTTACTTCAAGCGCATGTTCCTGACAAGTAAGGGAGACTCTTGTTCCAGCTACCCTCAGCTTGCCTCTCCTCCTCTATTGTCCATTTTCCCACCATCCTGCCTCCATGCACTAAGAGCCTCTTTTTACATTCACAGCTTCAGCATATCTGTAGTTAAACCTCCTTCATGTTTTAGTCACTTCTGATTCCTATTTCTGTATCTTTAAGCTTCATATTTTAGTTAGTAAGTGTGGTTAAAGTTGGTGCAATTGCAACATCATCAGGTGATGCCAGAAAAATACTAGGTGTGCTAATGACTTCACACCCAACATTCCACAGAGAAATGGTTCACCAGGTTTATTGTGACTTGTGCACGATTTATGAACAAAAAACATGCTTTAATCTAACCACGTTTATGGCTTATGTCACTACACCGCCACCAAAGCTAAACCCTTCTTTTTATATTCCCCATTCTGCTAATTCTCACCTCTTGTGCAGCTTTTAAATTTTCTGATTTTTGCTGGTTTTTCTTTGAAATCTTTTTCCGAATGTTCTCTGCCTCTCTGCTCTGTCAGATTCTGCATCACCTACCGATTTCTCCAAATCTCCCACTCTACCTTTTATGTTTACTTCTTTGACTTTATGACTTCTTTGTCTTCCGCAAAGCACCTCGAGGGTATTTCCACATCAAGGGCATACCGTCAGGAGAACTGTTACAGTGGGCAGTATCACAAAGTCTTTATCACATTCCCCTTAAATGTTTTGATTTGACTAGCTTTAGGAGCCATGTGGTGACACCATCCGTAGACATTAAAAGCCTCTTCATTAGAATCAATCTTCCCACCACCTATAGTCCTAACGGTAAGCTTGGATGCTATGTTGCTGCATCACAAACGGTGGTAATCATTTTACATCATTCAAAACTTGGGGCAAATCTAGGAAACCTCCTCAAAATAACATGCTCCCATCTGCACAGGTACATTAACAGCATCTATCTCGAATAACGTGCCATAAGAATAATATGCATCAAACAGACAAAGGGATATTGTGTAGGAAGGAGCTGCAGATGCTGGTTTAAACCGAAGATGGAAACAAATAGCTGGAGTAAAGGGCCTGTCCCATTTACGCGACATCCTAAAAATTGGTTGGTGTGTCGTGGCACCCGCATGGTGAGGCGTGGTGAGGCATGGTGTGTCGTGGCACCCGCATGGTGAGGCGTGGTGAGGCGTGGTGGCATATATGCAGTGACGTGCGGTAGCGCGTGGCGCCCCAGGATTTTGGGATGCTCAAAATCCTCGCGCGCCACCTGCGCCCAAGTGGGATTGGCCCTTAACTCAGCGGGTCAGGCTGCATTTCTGGAGAGAAGGAATGGGATACGTTTCAGGTTGAGATCCTTCTTCAGACAGAGTCAGAGAGGAATATTCTTGGTTTGGTGAACAGGCATAAAACCATAGACTACTATTAATACTTCACAATCTTACCATTAATTACTATGCATTTGTAGTTAATATATTTCTTCTTTCTAGCTCAATGCTTTTCAGGACAAGAATCTCCATGGCAGCCTAACAGCAGCAACACAGACACGATTACCTTGAAGGTGCCAGGGGTTGCACGGGAGACAGAGAAAGCTCTCACATTCTCTCAAACGAACATTTCAAGAAACTCTCAAGAAATTTGATTTGTAGATATACCAAAATCATCCCTTCGGTAAATTGATCATTTAATTTTAGTGTTTCTGTCCAAAATTGCTCCATAGTTTCATTGGGCGTCTTGAGTTAACCCGAAGAGTTTGTCTTTCATTTTATCCCGTTCTGAGGTGGATCCAAAGGAGATGTGCATTTATTTTTGGGAAGGTCTGATGGTGAATTTCTTGTGTTGACGCTGATGTTGCTGGCTGCAGGCAAACTTACAGTTAGAAAAATGACCATGAATGTTAGTTTCAACAAGGCATTGCAGAATGGACTAGATGTACTGCAAACAATGTGCCAGGGCCTAACAAATATTAATTCCACATGCTTTACACATAGAATGGCATAGCACATGTAGGAGTGTCTAGGTTGACACAGTGGCACAGCTGGTAGTCTTGCTGCCTCACAGCTGCCAGAGATCCTGGTTTGATCCTGACCTCAGGTGCTGTGTGTGTGGAGTTAGCATGTTCTCCCTTGAACCACGTGGGTCTCCTCCAGGTGAAATGGTTTCCCCCAACATCCCAAAGACGTGCAAGTTTGTAGGTTACTTGGCTTCTGTAAACTGTCCTTAGTGTGCAGGGAGTTGATGACATCTCAAAAGGCACAGCAACGACTGTTCTTCCCAACAGCTGCTGACGACCTTCTACCGCTGCACGACAGAGAGCATACTAACGTATGGCATCTCTGTGCGGAGGCGGAGAGGAGAGCTCTTCAGCGCGTCGTCCACAGAGCGCAAAAGACCATTGGGACACCGCTACCAGCCTTGGAGGGCATCTACTACACACGGTGCCTCAGGAAGGCCGTCAGCATCCATAAAGACTCCTCTCACCCTTGTAATGGACTGTTCGAACTACTCCCTTCCGGCAGACGTTACAAGGCCTTCTACATCCGCACCTCCAGACTCAGGAACAGCTTCATCCCCAGAGCTATAGCAGCTCTGAACCGGCCCGGCTGAGTGCCCCCCACCCCCATGGACTGTCTCCCTCGGATGGTCACGTCGCACAGACATCTGCACTTTAGTCTGTTTTGGTTTTGATCGTTTTACAGTTCTAATGTTCTTTTCACAAACCTTGTTCTCGGGGTATCTAAACCTAAATATCTAATCCTAAATATTATTAGTCTTTTAAGTTATGACATCAGATGGCGTTGCAAACCAAATCTCATTGCACTTATGTGTAATGACAATAAAATATATTATTATTATTATTATTATTATTATTATTATTATTATTATGATAAAATGGAATAACATAGAAAAGTGTTACGCTGTCTTGGCAAGGCCACCAGCATAATCAAGAACGAGTCTCATCCTGGTCACTCCTTCTACCTTCTCCCATCAGGCAAGAGGTACAGAAGTTTGTACCTCCAGATTCAGGAATAGTTTCTTCTTAGCTGTTATCAGAAAACTGAACAACCCTATATAACCATATAACCATATAACAATTACAGCACGGAAACAGGCCCTCTCGGCCCTTCCAGTCCGTGCCGACCATTTGTTTTCCCCTAGTCCCATCTACCTGCACTCAGACCATACCCCTCCATTCCCTTCACGTCCATATACCTATCCACTTTACTTTTAAATGTTAAAATCGATCCTGCCTCCACCACTTCTGCTGGAAGCTCATTCCACACAGCCACCACCCTCTGAGTAAAGACGTTCTCCCTCACGTTACCCCTAAACTTCTGTCCCTTAATTCTCATGTCATGCCGTCTTGTTTGAATCTTCCCTACCCTCAATGGGAAAAACTTATCCACGTCAACTCTGTCTATCCCTTTCATCATTTTAAAGACCTCAATCAAGTCCCCCCTTAACCTTCTGCGCTCCAAAGAATAAAGACCTAACTTGTTCAACCTTTCTCTGTAACATAGTTGCTGGAACCCTGGCAACATTCTAGTAAATCTCCTCTGTACTCTCTCTATTTTGTTGACATCCTTCCTATAATTAGGCGACCAAAATTGTACACCATACTCCAGAATTGGTCTTACCAATGCCTTGTACAATTTAAACATTACTTCCCTACTACTATATTCAATGCTCTGATTTATAAAGGCCAGCACACCAAAGGCTTTCTTTACCACCCTATCGACATGCGATTCCACCTCCAGGGAACTATGCACAGTTATTCCTAGATCCCTCTGTTCCACAGCATTCCTCAATTCCCTACCATTTACCATGTACGTCCTATTTTGATTTGTCCTGCCAAAATGTAGCACTTCACACTTAACAGCATTAAACTCCATCTGCCATCTTTCAGCCCACTTTTCCAAATGGCCCAAATCTCTCTGTAGACTTTGAAAATCTACTTCATTATCCACAAACACCACCTATCTTAGTATCATCTGCATACTTACTTATCCAATTTTCCACCCCATCGTCCAGATCATTGATGTACATGACAAACAACAGTGGACCCAACACAGATCCCTGAGGCACCCCACTGGTCACCGGCTTCCAACCTGACAAACAGCCATCCACCATTACTCTCTGACATCTCCCATTCAGCCACTGTTGAATCCATCTTGCTACTCCACCATTAACACCCAAAGATTGAACCTTCTTAACCAACCTTCCATGGGGAACCTTGTCAAAGGCCTTATTGAAATCCATATAGACAACATCCACTGCTTTACCCTCATCAATTTCCCTAGTAACCGCTTCAAAGAATTCAAGAAGGTTTGTCAAACATGACCTTCCAGGCACAAATCCATGTTGGCTGTTCCTGATCAGACCCTGTTTATCCAGATGCTTATATATAATATCTATACGTATCCTTTCCATTAATTTACCCACCACTGACGTCAAACTAATAGGTCTATAATTGCTAGGTTTATTCTTTGAACCCTTTTCAAACAATGGAACAACATGCGCAGTTCGCCAATCCTCCGGCACTATTCCCGTTTCTAATGACATTTGAAATATTTCTGTCATAGCTCCTGCTATTTCTACACTAACTTCCCTCAATGTCCTAGGGAATATCCTGTCAGGACCTGGAGACTTATCCACTTTTATATTTTTCAAAAGTGTCAGTACTTCCTCCCTCTTTGAATCTCATAGTTTCCATAGCTACTCTACTTTTTTTCCTTACCTCACAGAGTTCAATATCCTTCTCCTTGGTGAATACCGAAGAAAATAAATTGTTCAATATCTCCCCCATCTCTTTTGGCTCTGCAGATAGCTGTCCATTCTGGTTCTCTAATGGTCCAATTTTATCCCTTGTTATCCTTTTGCTATTAATATAGCTGTAGAAACCCTTTGGATTTACTTTCACCTTTCTTGCCAAAGCAACCTCATATCTTCTTTTAGCCTTCCTAATTTCTTTCTTAAGATTCTCTTTACATTCTTTATACTCCTCTAGCACCTCATTTACTCCATGCCTCCTATAATTATTGTAGATATCTCCCTTGAAAACCATGGCTCTTTCCAATTTTTACTATTTCCTTTCAACCTAACAGGGACATAAAGATTCTGTACTCTTACAATTTCCCCTTTAAATGTCCTCCATTTTTCTTCTACATCCTTCCCATAAAACAAAATGTCCCAATTCACTCTTTTAAAATCCTTACGCATTCCCTCAAAGTTAGCCTTTCTCCAATCAAAAATCTCCACCCTAGGTCCAGTTCTGACTCTCTCCATAATTATATTGAAACTAATGGTATTGTGATCACTGGTCCCGAAGTGCTCACCAACGCATACCTCCGTCACCTGACCTGCCTCATTTCCTAACAGGAGGCCCAGCACTGCCCCTTCTCTGGTCGATACCTCTATGTACTGCTGCAAAAAACTATCCTGCACACATTTTACAAAGTCCAAACCATCCAGCCCATTTACAGAATGTGTTTCCCAGTCTATTTTTGGAAAATTGAAATCTCCCACAATCACTACCCTGTGCTTACTACTAATATCTGCTATCTCCTTACACATTTGCTCTTCCAATTCTCGCTCCCCATTTGGCGGTCTATAGTACACCCCTAAAAGTGTTGCTACACCGTTCCCACTTCTCAGTTCCACCCAAATAGCCTCCCTAGACGAGCCCTCTAATCTATCCTGCCAAAGCACTGCTGTAATATTTTCTCTGACAAGGAATGCAACACCTCCCCCTCGGGTCCCTCCAATTCTATCACACCTGAAGCAACGAAATCCTGGAATATTTAGTTTCCAATCACAGCCCTCCTGCAACCATGTTTCACTGATTGCCACAACATCATATTTCCAGGTGTCAATCCAGGCTCTAAGTTCATCCACCTTACTTACAATGCTCCTAGCATTAAAATATACACATTTTAGAAACCCACCATCCCTTATCCTCTGTCTATTATCTTTTTCATCTTTCTCGCCTACATTTTGGGTCCGACTAGGACCGACTATCACCAACTAGAGAGTGGTCCTAACCTACCATCTACCTCATTGGAGATCTTTGAACTATCTTCAATTGGACTTTACTGGACTTTATCTTGCACTAAATGTTATTCCCTTTATCTTGTATCTGAACACTGCGGACAGCTTGATTATAAGTATAGCCTTTTCGCTGACTGGATAGCATGCAACAAATAAGCTTTTCACTAAGCTAACTTGACAATAATAAACTAAACTAAAGGAAAATAGTGTGAATGAGCGATTGATGTTCAGTGTGGACTCCGGTTAAGTGGCCTGTTTCCATGCTATATCTCTAAATTAAATTAAACAGAGGTCTAGAAACTAAAGAGGCTGGATTGGACATTTTGAATATGGACTGAAGGCCATCACTGAAGTGGGAAGGGTACTTATGGTTGGCTCAGTTGGCCAGGGGTGGACAGAGGTGGGAAGGGATAAGTAACCATGAGAGGGGACTGTAAACTGCTTAGTAGATGCCAGGGGATCTACTAAGCAGTTTACAGAAGATAGGCGTAAGAAGATAGGCGTAAGTTGGCTAGAAAAGATGAGTAAAAGAGATGGCATGCATCAAAAAAGAGGTGAAATGGATAGCCAAGGAAATGTATTTAGTTTTAAAGGTTATTTCTCTTTCGTGCTTGTAAGATTGGGAACATCACCAAGACAATGGGAATAGGAATGGGAATGGAAATTAGTACAATGGGAAATGTTCCTAATTTGAACAATTACACAACGTCAATGAACTTTGCAGACAATTGGTGCGCAGAGACCTTCTTACTTTTGTTGCTGGTAGAAATTAGGTGACTGCATCACATTACATAGAAAATGGCTCCATGATATAATTTGTAACATCATTACAGCATTATAACAGCATTCCTTATGGAAGACCCTGATATTTCAAATTCTTATATTTCAGCAGAAACGGATTACATTTTAAATTTTATTATTGGATGGGGAATTCAGAAGACAAGGAACACACTGCAGTAATGTGTCTTTCCTTCTGTATGAATAAAACGTTCAAGATCGAATCATGAGGAAGGCTATCCCCACAGATATTTCAAACCAAATCTTTAAATCAGTATGTGTACACAGCTAAAATTCACAACACAAGGTGAAACTCACCTCTAGTTAATCCATGTCTGCCTCCTCTATTGAACTTTCTTCTGCAGTAAATTCAAATTTTGGTAAAGGCATGTTAAATCCCGCTTTGTTTTTAAGCCAGTATGTTGCTTGCTTTCCTTTTCCCTTTTGAAAAATACAAGGGAATTCAATTATTTTTTTAAATTTATAAATGGAAATTATTACAGCACGTGCAGTACAGTGATACAGCTGGTAGAGTTGCTGCCTTACAGTGCTACAGACCCGGGTTTGATCCTGACCACGGATGCCGTCGGTTCAGATTTTGTACTTTCTACCTGCTGTCATGTGGGATTTTTCTGAGTGCTCCAGTTTCCTTCCACACTCCGAGGACATACAGGTTTGCAGGTTAATCGTCCCCAGTGTGCAGGATAATGTTAGTGTACGGGGGGTATCGCTGACCGGTGTGGATTCAGTGAGCTGCAGGGCCTGTTTCCAAACTGTATCTCTAAAGTCTAAAGTTGGTTGTGCCAAACAGTATGAATGAAGTCATTTTTCTAAGATTTATGTATTTTTATGCAATACATGGCAACCATATTTTAATTTGTTGAAGGGAAAAATAATGAGTGATTTTCTCCTTTGTAACTGGAGAATAGTCAGTACCAGACTCAGAGCAGGAAGCTGCAGTGGAGATCAGGTAGGCAAGTCCTCCAGACACTCCATACAATATACTATGCATCCATTTAATTACAGAAAGGTAGGAAGGATGAGAAAGAATCAACCTCGGCCCAAGATGGATTATTTCAATCATATATACATACATCTAGATCAGTTCAGCTCCTAACGTGGGTCAATTGCACAGCAGTGTCTGTGCCCATATGACATCCTTTGCTGGCTTTACCTTGCACTAAATGTTATTCCCTTATCATGTACACTGTAAATGGATCGATTGTAATCATGTATTGTCTTTCTGCTGACTGGTTAGCACACAACAGAAGCTTTTCACTGTACCTCGGTACATGTGGCAATAAACTAAACTAAACTAAACTTTTCAGATGGCACAGACACTGAAATGGCAGGGTGGTTATAGAAACAATCTTGGAGACATGTGGCAGCCTATATTGTGGTGATAGTTTTGGCTGCAACAAATGGTACAACATCCTTGCACTAAATGTTAAGGATCAGTTTTTACATTTGAAAGAGGATCACCTTTAGGTTGTACTAACATTTTCGATTAATGTTGCAGAATGGAGCTCAATACAGGCATCTTACAACCTTACCAACAGAACCATACACAAATAGCAGCATACATTTTTTCCAGCACAACTATTACAAAATAGTTTTACTGGAAAAAAATCTTTAAATGACGTGATGGAAAAGTTTATGATTTGATTCCTTACCTTCACTTTTATTGTCCCTCTCTCCACTATTTCATATCCTCCAAATCCCCTCAGCACATCAACTGTGCTTTGCGACATGTGTATTTTCAAGGCTAAGAACAAAAGAAGTTCATTATCCAGACTGCACCCCTTAAGAATGAAAGTGACAGTGCGCATTTCTCAATGACCATTGTGTAAACTGTCCCATCAGACTGTTGGCATCTCACTGTTTAGTTAACAGATGAGTAAATGTAATGCATGACGGATTCCACATCTCCATTTATGTTTAGAACAGATACATTCAGATCTGATTTGATTGAATAGTACACAAACTAAAGCTTTTCACTAACCCCACAATACACATGGCAATATTAGACCTAAACCTAAACATACAGGTTTGAACTGTACCGAGTTAGCCATATCACATTATTTGCACTAGAATGGCTGTGTACATTTCTATGAAGAACTATGATTTTTTTTTCTTTATTAGAGGCATCACTTAAACACAAATTGCATGCTGATAAAATAGTGAATTTGTACAGAAACATCTCAAAGATTTTCCCCATAAGACGTGCTGAGGCTCAAGTATAGACTGCTTCTTACTGCTGCCTTGGTGCAAATAATGAAGGCAAAAGTTGGTTAAAAGGACAGGTGCTCAAAAACTCAGTCTTGAAATTTAAAGGAAGTAATTTCCATTGGCCACACAATGGCTAAAAGTTGATTACTTTTCTTTTTGTGTTATATATTGTTGCCGTGCTTCAGTTGGTTGCTGAGCAAACCCCGTCCCAAATATTGGCCTGAATTACATTGATTCCAGCTAATGCCTCATGGTTGGCCCCCACACTCTTCCACTGCTGTCCATGTCTGAATGCAGTGCCAACCTCGCCTGCACAAGCCCTCAGCAGCATACAGTAGATAACGATTAGACTATGGTTGCAGGACTTCCATGGACTGTCCCAATTACTTTATGACAGCTAGTGCTGTCAAAGCCCTTTACCGCTATTTCCAAATGTCTTTGACAAACACCATAAAAATAATAGGGTTAAGAAGGATAAATTCATTTAATGACACGTGAAAATAAAATGAAGGTAAATAAATATACAACAAAACAAAGGACAAATAAACAAAAAAATATAACTAATCTGTCAAATGAAAATTAGTAATGCCATTCAAATGAATGGGAATGTGCTGTGTAAGCCAGTTACAGTCGGCACGATGTGAGGGGCCAGATATGAAGTGCGCCTGACCTCTGTGGGTCTGAAACCCATAATGAGTGCAAGGGGCTGAGTGGGAGATCAGATGTGCCTGCATCTACCCTCTGGTAACTTCCCAACTTCCGTGCTGCAGTGGGTATAAGCAGAAGTCCAGGAAATAGTGTAATGGGCACTGCAGCTAGCACACAGTCCTCCGTGGAACCTCCAGTTAGTTGTCAGAGTGTGTCCGACCAAGGCAAAGGTAACACTGAGTTTATGGCATTTTTTTCTGCATGAAGTATTCCACATTTACATTAATGTGTAAAAAACAGAATGAGCAGAGTATACAATTATGTGCACACTGCACGTTCATTCAAGAAAGCCAAGCTTGCAATGAATATTAACTAAAAGTTATTAAAAACAGCAAAATATTTTGGAAATTGGAACCCTTGATACTTTTGCCAGGTGAAACAGCTAGTAAGTTACCCTCCTGATGGGGTTGATCAGCCATGATCACATGAAATGGCGGCGCTGGTTCGAAGGGCCAAATGACCTACTCCTGCACCTATTGTCTAATGTCTATTGTCTTTCATTTTAGTATCCTGCACATTGCTTAAGGCATTGAGTCTTCTACATTGGGGAGATAAATGTGAAATGTGCTGTTGCTTTGCTGAATATCTCTGCTCAAGCCACAAGATTCTCACCACCTTCTCTTCCACTTTCCTGACCTCAGTCTTCCTCACTCCTCCTGGGAATATTCGTTTAAACACAGGCAGCCTATATTCTTTTAGCTGGCATCTTACACTCTTTGGAATTTAATATTGAGTTCAATAATTTCAGACATTGATTCTTCGGTTCCCATTTACATCTCCAACTTGTCCTTAGCTCCAGTACTTGTCTGATTAACATTGCTGCCACTGTGCACTGCACAATGGCAGGCAGTAACTAGTGGGGTACCGCAGGGCTCAGTGCTGGGAGCTATTTACAATATATATTAATGATCTGGATGAGGGAATTGAAGGCAATATCTCTTTGCGGATGACACTAAGCTTTGTTCGCTGTGAGGAGGATGCTAGGAGACTGCAAGGTGACTTGGATACTGGGTGAGGTGGCAAAATGTTTGGCAGATGCAGTATAATGTGGATAAATGTGAGGTTATCCACTTTGGTGGCAAAAACTATTATTTAAATGGTGGCGATTAGGAAAAGGGAGATGCAGCGAGACCTGGGTGTCATGGTACACCAGTCATTGAAAGTCCCCAGGAGCAGACCACACCTTCGTGCTTTTGGTCTTTCTCTCCACCTTATCAAGACCTGTTTTGTTTCAAATGTTTTGACCGAGATTGAGAAGTGGTGAGTATTCATTGGATTAGAAACCCTTCAAGGGGATCTGGAGAGAAGGCAGGTACGGGATACTGAGTGGATGATCAGCCATTTCCAGGCTCGGGGCTGAATGGCCTGCACTAATTTCTATGGTTTCAAGTCCTGTGTTTGCACAACTCAGAACTTTGTTTTTGATCTTCTCCCATTCCTCTTTCTCCACCTTAAAAACCTGTATGTTTTAAAGGTTATGGATTAGAACGTGAAAAAGATTTATTAAGGAAAAAGATGGACTTACGCAAACTGTTGCTTTCCATCCTTGAAGCTACATTGACCGTGTCTCCAAAGAGACAATATCTGGGCATAATTACTCCAACTACACCAGCAACTACTGGGCCTACAGAAGCAAATGAACATGTAACTTAATATCTGCAATCAAGGTCTTTCAAACCGATCCCCCACCCCAGTTCAGTTCAGTTTATTGTCACATGTACCGAGGTACAGTGAAAAGCTTTTGTTGCGTGCTACCCAGTCAGTCGAAAGACAATCCATGATTACAATCGAGCCATTTACAGTGTACATGATAAGGGAATAACATTTAGTGAAAGGTAAAGCCAGCAAAGGATGTCATATGGGCATAAACACTGCTGTGCAATTGACCCACGTTAGGAGCTAAACTGATCTATATGTATATACATATGATTGAAATAATCCATCTTGGGCCGAGGTTGATTCTTTCTCATCCTTTCTACCTACGAGTGTGGAGTGATTGTAATATGTGATTGTAGATCAGCTTCTGTGGTTAGCACACAATATTGGAGAATTCAATGTTAATACCGTTGGGTTTATAACCCAAGTGGGGTGGGAGATTGCAACCTTCACGTGGTCCACCCTGTTTCGACTAATGCAATCAACCCGACTTGCACAAACAAATAGATGTGGTGTTTTGTTAGGCTGTGCACACCATACACAAGAAGAAGAATAAGAAGAAGATAACCCAAGTGAAAAATTAGGTGCTGTACCTCCAATTTGCGTGTGGCGATGGAGGAAGCCCAGGACAGAAAGATCAGTGTGGGAATGGGAAAGGGAGTTAAAATGGTTAGCAACCCGGGGATCCAGGAGGCCTTGTGCAAAATGGTTACCAAGTCTATGATTTGTCTTGCCAATGTACACGTCCTATTACTGCCTCCTTTGACTTATCCAGGGTCCCTGACAGTCCTTCCAGGTGAGCCAGAGGTTCACATGCGCCTCCTCTAACCTCATCTACTGTAACCGATGTTCCCAATGTGGCCTCCTGTACAGGTAGGTCTATATGTAGACTCGGCGACCGTTTCCCTGAACACTCACGCTCGATTCGGCAAGAATCTCCCGGTTGCTGGTCAGCTTGTATTCGCTGGGCCGAAAGACCATGTTTCCAAGCTGTGTCTCTTAAAACTAATTGTCAGTCCTTCCTCCACAACCTTTGGATTCATGGGTGTGTCCCCTAACACAAATCTACTAATACAGGGGTCAAGGAAAGAGCGTTCACGTCACAGCCCTGTTTTCAAAAATCTTTCCACCGCCACACACAAGAAGTACATGAAGCGCAAGTCAGACACCGTTGTGCAGATGCCGAGAAGTGCGTTCAGCTCTGGCTGACCAACTTCTAATCTTGTGTATGGACTCGATAAGAAGAAGAAGACTCTACTAATACAGCATCTATTTTAGGCCCAAACCAATGTTGTCACGTGATGCTTGATTGACATTTTGCAAGATCTTAGAGGCTGGAACAGGATACTCCAACCTCCCCCCCCCCCCCCCATATAAAACAGACAATACATTAGTGTTACCTGTATTGAGACCGATGCGAAGTTGCAATTGTACATTTTTTATGTGTCTTATCTTAAAGGCTGCAATGGCGCTGAGAAAATGCAAAGACATTGTGGCAATTTCCCCAGCGTGCTCCATTCCATTGCGAATTGGAAGTCCACTTGCTACCATGTAGGCATCTCCTATTGTTTCAACCTGTGGTCAAATAACAGAGGAAATAAAAAAATCTGAACAAACATCTAAAACTAACCAAAGTGAGCAGGCAACAAACTAACAATTTTCTATTTGCATTGGATTCGTATTTTCCAAAAGAAAAAAGGTATCAGGCTTGGGACAACACAGTCAACTCTTATTATTACGGCCCTCTTTATAATGGACTTTGGTTATAATGGACAGTATCCCCATAGGGTTAATCAGATACCACCGCCTCTTTTAGAACACAAGCAGCTCGGAACACTGCGGGAGGCCATTGCATTTGACAAGCAATTGGTTCAATCAACACATGTGCAATGATGCTCTAGTAAACAATGTACAAACAGCTTTTAGTATTTTTAGTTTGCAATAACAAAAATACATGTTTTAGCTGTTAAAAATAATTTTATATTTGATAAAATCTCTTTGCTTGCTGGGTGGTTGGAGCGATTCTCTTACTTTGTTATAGCGGACAATCAGCTATAACGGACATCATCCCACCATATGGTCCATTACAATGAGGGTTATCTGTGCACATATCATTACACTGCCATTCATCATATTGTATACTATTTGAACTTGCTAAATGTTGCCAATGCTCTGGTTATTTTATTCAATTTCAACAACAATTCACTGCCAATATGAAGAATAGTTAAATGATAGGAGCAGTTGCACAAGCCTTGGATGTAACTATTTAGCATTTAATATCCCATTCCAGGTGGAACATTTTTAAAATAAAATTATTATCATCCCATTTACACTGGTGGTTCAACATCCTGGACTTCATTTCCTAGCAACACCATGGACTATCTTCATCATGTGGTTCTGGTGGCTCAAGGAGGCAGCCCACCATCACAATAAGCAATGGACAAACTCTCCCAGTAAAGTTGACAGAGGAGGTGGTTGAGGCAGGTCCTATTGCGATGTTTAAGGAACATTTGGACGGTACCTGGATAGGACAGGTTTATAAGGATATGGGCCAAACGCTGGCAGGTAGATGGGGCATGTTGGTCGGTGTGGGCAAGTTGGGCCGACGGGCCTGTTTCCACACTGTATGACACTATGACTCCAAGTACCCATCACACATATGTTGATGAAGCCATTCTTGGAGTACTGTGCTCAGTTTTGGTCACTTGCAGCCAGAGAAAATATGCCATTTAGCTTGAAAGGGTGCAGCGAATATTTACAAGAGTATTGCCAGGACATGAGGTCCTGAGCTGTAGGGTAAGGCTGGGCAGGCTAGGACCTTACTCCTTGGAGTGCAGGAAGTTGAGGGGTGACCTGATAGAAATGTATAAAATCACGAGGGGGATAGTCAGGGTGAAACCACAGTCTCTTTCCTTGCGTAGGTCAATCAAGAACTAGAGGGCATAGGTGAGAGGGGGAAGATATACTGGGAACCTGAGGGTGGTGAGTATATGGAAAGAGCTGCTAGAGGAGGTCGTTGGGGCAGTAATAACATTTTTGACACATTTTGATAGGTGCATGGATAGGGATGGTTTTGTGGAATGTCGGTCAAATGCGGATAAATCAGACTAACCAGTGGGGCATCTTGGTTGGCAGGGACAAGTTGGGCTGAAAGGCTTGTTTCTGTGCTATATGACTCTATGTCTCTATTTGAGCATGAAGAAGCTGAATTTATTGAAGGCTAAAGCATATAAATTTGATTGAGCAGTAGGATATTAGTTAGTATCAACAGAATGGATGCAACCATCATACAATGTGAGGGTTAATTTCAACATATTTTTTAAAAAAGCACTGATTGCAAGCATTTGAAGTGCAATTAGAATGGCTAAGTGCGACTTGACTTTACCTTGTTCTTTCAATATCCAGTCTCACCTTATATACGTCATAAAACTTGAGAATGTCATCAAATAAGCTGTACAGGTCATTGAGCATATCTACCACCTGCAGAGGGGTGCTGATGGAGCAAAGCTTGGTGAAGCCAACGATATCCGAGAAGAAGATGGTTACCGATTCAAAGAATTCTGGCTCCACAGCCTTTCCTAGCATGAGTTGCTCGGCAATAAAACTGTTGGTAAATAAAATAGTTAGCATCATCCATGGCAGCAACAGTTGACCGCTGTTAAAAAGCTGATTTAGACTTCACAGATACAGCACAGAAACAGGCCCTTCGGCCCACGTGGGTCAGCACCAGCCAGCGATCACCCAGTACACTAGTTCTATATCCTACACTCTAGTGACAATTTACAATTTTACCGAAGCCAATCAGCTTACATTTCTGCACGTCTTTGGAGTGTGGGAGGAAAGTAGAGCACTTGGAGAAAACCAATGTGGTCACAAGGAGAACACACAAACTCCGCACAGACAGCACCCATGGTCAGGATTGATTCCGGGTCTCTGGTGCTATTCTACCACTGCACCATTGCGCAGCCCCTGTGATCTTCAGGGTTTCAGCTACTCTACAAAAGGTATTAATACAGATATTGATGTGTAATGTACTTAAATGGGAATTTTGCTTAATATTTTTTGTATTTGGCATGCCACCAAATCGAACTTCCACAGATGTACAATGGAGAACATATTGAATGACTGCATCACGGCCTGATTCGGTAACTTGAATGCCCAAGAACAAAGGAGGCTGCAGACGATGGTGGAAATTGCCAGGTCCATCACGTGCATTGACCTCCCCAGCAAGTAAAGAATCTACAGGAAGCAGTATCTCGAGAAAGCAGCTCACGTCATCAAAGACCCACACTGTTGTGGCCATCTTCTTAGCTCGTTGCTACTCCTGGGAAGTAGGTACAGGAGCTTGAGAACCATTACCTACTGGTTCAAGAGCAGCTTCTTCCCACCAACCATCTGGCTCATTCAACCTTAGCCACAGCTTTACCTCAGCACTGAAATATGGACTTTGCATTGAGGTCACACTATGGGCTAAAGCTTACACCATCATGTTATACTGTATTATTATGTTTAATGTGCCTATTAAGCTGCAGCATGTAAGAATTGCATTGTTCTGGTCCTGTTGCGAATGACAATTAAACACTTTTGATTCTTGACACAAGTGACTTGCCAGAGTCGGAACTGGGTCGTTCAATCTCAGTATGTTCAATGTGGTCATGAAAGGACTATACCTTGTGTTTCATGACAGTGTAGTCTCCCAGTACATATTTATTCACAGTCCTACTTATATTTAGAATAGTTCATTTATAGACTTCAAATAAGAGTGGTATAAGTTTAACTGTGAGTTTCCCTATCGGAAAGTCAAGGAGGCAGTACCTTGGCAACAGGTTGATCAGGAGCTGGTCAATTCTCGCCTTCTCCTGTGTGAGTTGGCGAGTCCTTTCTTCAACCACCTCTTCCAAGTGATTGGCATATTTTTCCAGTTTATCCACCATAGCATCTAGAATGCTCACTTCACTATAAAGATCAAGAGAAATATCTAACCATACAGTGTGGAAACAGTCCCTTCGGGTCCACTTGCCCACGCCGACCAATGCCCCAACTTCTGCGTTTGGCCCATATCCCTCTAAACCTACCCTATCCTATCCCTGTACCTGTGAAGGTTTTTAAAACATTGTGATAATACCTGCCTCAACCACCTCCTCCAGCAGCTTGTTCCATATCCCTACCACTCTTTGTAGAAAAACGTTGTCCCGGAAGTTCCTTTTAAATCTTGCCCCCATCACCTTAAACCTATGTCCTCTGGTTATTGATTTCCTCTACTCCTCTCATGATCGTATTCACTGCTTTAAGATCACCCCCTCAACCTCTTCCTATAGCTCAGAAGAACAGCCATTCCCAAAACTCACTTAGCTTGGTTTTGCCCTTCACACTGAATTGAAACAAACTGCAACAATAAATTGATCGCATGCTGACAAATGTTGACGCTTCATTAGCTGCAAGGATTACCTCAAGCTGAGAGCAATGGGAACGACTTTAGGATGTGTGGACAAGGCCTCACAGTCTTTCAGCTTTTGATCAATTGAACTCATAAAAGGTAGTTACAAAAATAGAAAATACTGTATATTTTGGAATACAGACATTAAAGAAGGGGAAAAATATGTTTGGAAGGTGAGGCCGCTTTCTTGTAGAGGGGCTGACCCTGGAGAAGGCGAGCAAGTTGCCAGGTAGGGACCTTCCACGATCGGCCTAATGAATGGCACCAATAATCAAATTATGTGAGCCCATGTTTCCTTTGCATTAAAGCAGAAACCTAGGGCAGGAACCAAAGGATGCAATTCCCTGATGTCTGAATGTATGCATTCAATATATCACTGCAAACAAGGTCAACTAGCAACTTTTGCATGTTCTCCTGGTCTTCACGAGGGGACTATGTTTGCAGTCAGCAGAACAACACACAGATTTCTTTGCTGGTGTATTTAGAGACGGTATTGCAGAAAGAGAGATGTCTTGACCTTTATCAGAACTGAGACTATTATTTACTATCGACATCATTCATCAATTGTTTCAGACAGTACATCATTTACAGAAATTTGTGAGAAATGAACGGCACCACAAAAATATCTTCCTCTGGACGATAACCTGATGACAGTTCTTAACAACAGATGCAAAAAACAAACTGCTGGCAAAATTCAGCAGGTCGGGCAGTGTCTATGGAGGGAAATGGAACACCGGCATTTTGGATCGAGACCTTTGAGCTGGACTGAAAGAATAGAGGAGAGAAAGGTGATATAAAGAGGTGAAAGGGAGGGGTGGGGCAAGAGCTTGCAAATGATAGGTGAATCCAGCTGATGAGGGGATTATTGGCAAATGGAGTCAAACGGAGAGAGATCAGAAGAGATGGCGACAGAGGCTGGAGGTGATGAGTGGTGGCAACAAAAGGCTGTGGAATCTGATTCAAAAGGAAGTGTAGAACCAAAGAAGGGAGGGACAGTGGGCAGATGGTTACAGTGGAGGGAGAGGTGTGTGGCCTCAGCGGGAGGAGTGTGCGGGTGATGAGTAGAGGGAGAGGTGAAGCAAACTGGGTAATAGGTGACTGGGGACGAGAATGTTGGAAAGAAGTGGTGGTGTGAGAGAGCCTGGGTAGATCAGGGGAGAGAAAGGGACAGAGGGTGAGCGGGTTGTGTCGAAGAATAGCACATCATATTGCACCTGGACAATCTACAACCTGAAGGCATAAATATTGAATTGTCTGATTTCTGGTAACCCATAAATGTCCATTTCCTTCCACAGATGCTGCTGGAACCGTTGAGTCATCTAGCAGTTTGCTTTTCGCCCCATACTCCACCCTCAGTCCCTGGTGTCTCTAAGAAATAGCAGCCCCATTGATATTAGTAAGCATTGATTCTATCAGAGTTGTTGTGAACTCCTAACTAGCTATTGAGCAGGTCAATACTAAGGACCAGAGAAGCTTCCAGCCGTGTCAAGTGGTGCATCTTTTAAGACTCACCCTTCAGGATTGTCCTTTCGCAGTGTATGTTTGATTGAGTGAAAGCCTGGTCTTTTGTCAGCACATTCATCCCAACAGGATTTCAGCAGAGTGACAATCTGTTCCGTACACTTCTCAGCCGACAGGGTGGGCCTCAGCAGCATTATAGGGTTTATGAGTTTACTAATAATTTCTAAGTACAATAAAATGAACAGCAAAATAGTGCGATAATTATGATAGACTTTTTCTTAAAACTCTTTGACATGTTTCATTGACTATACCTGAACCAGAGGCGGCATTGCACCGGGAAAAATGTTGAGGTTAACAGGTTTTAAGACGAAGAGAAAAATGACAAGAGGCGAGAAGAAAATGGAAGGACTGAGAAGATGACAGACATGAAATGGCGATAGGAGTTGACAAAGGTCGATGAAAGAGGGTGATAACATACACTTCATTGCTGTTATATCTCCAACATTTATTTTATTTTATTTTTTTGTCACGCGTAACGAGGTACAATAAAACGCTTTTTATTGTGTGCTAACCAGTCAGTGGAAAGACAATACAACCTAGCCGTCCACAATGTACAGATACATGATAAAGGGAATAATGTCAAGTGCAAATTAAAATCCAGTAAAGTCCGATTAAACATTTATAGGTTATTGCCATTAAGTGTCTCTCCATCCTCAGCCCAACCTATTGACTTTGTTCAGCATTTTCTGGTTCGAATTCAGATATCATGTTGTTGAATATTTTGTTCTTTTTGCTGCTATCAAACTTCTACTTGCTTACTATTGCTCCATAAGTACTACTTCCTTGTGGATTTTCCGCCAGGGGCTCCAATTTCCTTCCACGCCACGCGCTTGGGAGGTTAATTGGCTACAGTAAATTATCACCAATTTAGGTGAGTGGTGGAAACGGAGGGCAGATGCTGAGAATGTGGGTGAAATAAAATAGTAAGATTAAACGAAAACTTACCAGTTTGATGTTTGATCTTTATTTTATGAGGAGTTGCGATGAGGGATTTCGTGAAGCACGCATGCGCGAAATTTTTTCAAAGCAGCGGTGTGGAATCACAGATTAAACAACAATGACTAAATATAGTAAGATTGAAGAGACTCTATTTACCAGTTGACCTTATAGTAGAGGGTTGGGAGCGGAGGACACGAAATCCCTCATCGCAACTCCTCATAAAATAAAGATCAAACTTCAAACTGGTAAGTTCTCATTTAATCTTATTATTTCATTTCGGAGTCATGTGAGTGACTTCGTGAAGATTTCAAAGCTCTGTGATTTCATGCCCTGGATCACGTCCATGATCACACACTGCCGCAATTCTGATGGAAGGAGTATGTTAACGTATTTCAGACTTGACAAGCTGAAAAATAATATAGTATTTATTAATACAAATCAAAAAACCCATCACTCAGGGATAAACATTGCTTGGGGACCAGTACTTAAAACTGTCTCCGCAAATGTTGCGGGAGCGGTCACAGGTTTATTATAAAACTGCTGGAACGTTGCTTCACTGGCCCAGCCCGCTGTTGCGAGGTTATGGTCCATGGGAACCTCCATGGTCCTTGCCGCTGATGTGGATGCAGCCCTGGTAGAATGGGATTTAAAGATATTAGTATTAATACCTGCTGCATCCAATACCACCCTGAGCCACCTGGAGATAGTCTGCACCGTCACCCTGTGATGGGGTTTCTTATGGCTGATCAGTAGGCCTTTCTCCATTTTCCTGATGGTATGCGTCACTTTGATATAGTGACATATGTAGGTGGCTATGCAGAGCCTCACATCAACGGGGTATGCCGGAAATATTAATTGCAGCCCTGTAGTCCCAGGTCTGTGCTGCTTGAGTAACTCGTCAATGAAGAAAGTTACTCTCTCAGGGGTTGAGACCATGTTATCCAATTTGATTTTTTGCAAGGTCTGAACCCGTTGTGCCGTGGTTAGCGCCATTAACATCACCATCTTCAGGGTGAGTTTATCCAGCGGTAGTCCAATCATAGGCGACCAGCTCCTGAGTAGGGTCAATACTACCCCTATATCCCAGGTGATGTTGTATCGTGGTCGGGGAGGGTTCGAATTGAAGATACCCCTCATCAATTTGGACACAAGCTGGTGGACCCTACTCCTATACAAAGGTAGGATGACAGTGCGCTCCTGGCACTGTTGATGGCGCTGTAGCTGAGGCCCTCATCATGATGCAGCCCCGCAAGGAATTCCAGCACATGGGGAATCGTGGCAGAGTCATATGTGATGTTGATCTGGCTGCAGTAAGCCTCCCATTTCCTGATTTGGGTGAGGTACTGTCGTCTTGTGGATTCTCTGCACGATGCTGCAATGGTGTCCATGGTCCTTGGTGTTAGTCCATATTGCAGGAGTGGCCTCTTCAGAACCTGCAAGCCAACAGGTTCAGATGACCATGGCATGGATGATTTTCCCCTGTTGTGGGGTTAGTTACCAAATCTGGGCATTTATTAATATGTGCCCATAGTTCTTCAATCAATGCCTTCTCAAGGACCACCGGATACCATGGTTGTGTAGGCCAGTCGGGTATTATTAAGATGCCTGTTGCAGAATGTGATTTTATTTTCTGCAATACCCGACTGATGAGGCAGAATGGAGGAAATGCATAGAAAAACCATTTCCCCCAGTGCAGCGAGAAAGCGTCCATCGCTACTGCCCCAGGATCTGGTTCCCAAGATACATATGTTGGTATCTGATGGTTCAACCTGGACGCAAAAAGGTCGATTATCTGGTGTTCCATATTTGGCTATAATTTTAGCAAATATTTGGGGATTTAACATCCACTCGATGTTATCATTGAATACGCGTGACCTGGTGTCTGCCACTGTATTGAGCTTACCAGGAAGGTAGGTAGCTGATATCCAAATATTTCTTTCTATACACCAGAGCCAGATTGAGTTTGCCAATTCATCACAAGATATTGACTTGATACTACCCATATGATTTAAGTATGCCACCACATTGGTGTTATCCATTTGAAGACGGATATGTGTATGATGTAAATTCATGCAATAAGCTCGCAGCCCGTGAAATGCTCCTAGCATTTCCAAATAGTTTATCCCTTGTGATAATAAAAGGGTAGATTCGTGTAAATCCCATCTACCGCCACTCCTTGAAGTGGTGTCGGTAGCTCCCCAGCCTTGGGCGCTTGCGTCGGTTTGTACCATGACTGACGGATTTGGTACAATAATGGGATTGAATGAGTCACGAATATTATCAATCCACCATTGTAACTCAACTTTTGCCTTGATTGGCAGCTGCATAGGCCTATCAATATGTCCAGCATTTGTTTTTAATGCTGAAATTTTTGTTCTTTGCAAATTTTGATAGTGTAGTGGGCCAAATCGCGCAGCTGGAAATGTAGCTACTAGTTTCCCAATTACCTTAGCAGCATGTCTGATTGTTGGTTTCCTGGTACAAGCAAAGTTGTTACATGATTCAATAACATCCATTGCCTTGTTATCTGGGATGGTAACAATCATTTGATTGGTGTTAATTGTGAATCCCAGGTAGTTCATGACCTGTGAAGGGTAGAACTTAGATTTGTCTGGATGGATGACAAACCCTAATTTTTGAAACAATGTTTTAGTAGCTGTCACTGCTAAATTTGTTGATTCCATAGTCTTTCCCACAATCAAGATGTCATCTAAATATGCCATGACAATATGGTTTTGTTTTCTCAGGGATGACAATACTGGTTTCAAAATTTTAGTAAATAACCTAGGGGCTGTTGTAAGCCCATTGGGTAGGGCTCTATATTGCCATAGTTGATCCATCCAGACAAACTTCAAAAAGTTTTGGTGATGTTTCCGTATGGATACTGAAGAGTATGCATCTTTTAAATCGATGCATGCCATGAAGCACCCCTTGGAAATTAGTGATTTAGCTGTTTCGAATGTGTCCGTTTTAAAATGGGTATATTTTACAAAAGTATTCAAATGGGTTAAGTTAATAATAATCCGACATCCACCATCTTTTTTGGTTTTGGTAAAGATGTTGGATACGAACTCAAGAGGTTCGTGTATCGTTTTCTCTATCACCCCCTTGGCATGTAGCCTCAACATTTCCTCATGTCCTACTGCTTTCTCCATATGGGAAAGTGCAAATTTTCGGTTTGGTACATGTTGAGGCGGGGTTGTTGTTCATCTATGAATTCAATTTCATACCCCTGAATACTTTGTAATATAAATAAGTCTAAAGTTATGGAGCTCCATGCATCCCAGAATAAATGTAATCTCCCACCAATTTGTGAGGTTAAATATGCAGCACTCGCATGAGAACCAGACCCCCCTTCCTCCATGGTTACCGGTGGGGCCTGATGTTCTGGGTTTTGGCGCTCCGTTGTGTTGCTGGGTGTGGGGTTGGCGCATCTTCCACGCCGGTCGCTGTTGGCCCTGCCCTAAAAAAGGCTTTTGTTGTTGGGGTGCGGCCGGCGTGTAGGTCCTTGCTGATCTTTCAGGTGGCCCCGAGGTCTTACGTATGGATTTTGTCTGTGAGATGCCGGCCTGCTGGAGGCAGGTGGTTTCATCAAACTGACTGCCTTCGCCTCCTCGTCCAGGTCCTTGACCTGTTTGGACAGGTCCTCACCGAACAGCTGTCTCGGTGGCGGCGTCGCAGATGCCTTGCACAACCCCGCGAAATTGGGGTTGAGAGTTGGTTTGATGGAGATTTTCCGGAAGGAGTTTATCTCGTACTGTATATTACACAGTAGCGCAAGAGCATCTTCCTGCTCCTCCATCATCTCCGTGCCGTCAATCGACCTGGCAAAGGCAGTGATTCCCGACGTCAACAGTTTCAGGATTTTTTGAAGTTTAAGCTCCTGAGCCTTAATCCCTGGACTGATGTTGCCCCAGATGGGCGTGTTAACTGTCGGTATGTTCAGCGAAACACAGTTGTTCGGGGCCTTGTATTTATTCATTGCCTCGGTCAATACCTGGTCCTGCAGCTGGTGTGTTGTGAGGAAGTCAATGCTCGTAGTTTTGGCTGCAATGGCTGTCCTGTGTGCCTTGGCTGGGCAAATTTGGAAACCACGTCGAGAAGTTCCTCTTGAGGTATTTCAGGTGCTACAGGTTCCTGCGCAACCCTTTTTCCACGTCAGCCACCGATGAAGGGGATATGCTGGGTGGCCCAGATGCATGTCTCCTGGAACTTGAGGACATCCGATCCTGCTGCTGGAGATTTTGCTCTAGGAGTCGCTCCATCATGCGCTCCATACTGGCCATGCGACCGCCGCCGCTATCTGCGGACAGCAAGTCGACTTCCTCAGGTTCTCCTGAACGACTGAGGTTTCTGCCATCGGCCCACACCTCGTTGAGGTGATGACTAGGGTGCCTAGGCAGGATGTCGCTGCCTGCCGCTCCAGCGGGGCTCTGCGACTCCCACGCGGACATGCCGCTAGTCCGCGGTCTTCCGGACTGAAGCGGCCCGCCTGTCTGGAAAAGACATAAGCGGTGAGGAGTCGGTTCCAGCCACCGAAGCGGGGTTCACCGATATCCGCGCGGGCTTGCCGCCTGTCTTCCCCCGGGACAAAGGCGACGCATGGTCACGTCCAGCCGCTAACGCGGGGTGCGGTGACCGAGATGTGTTGCCACCGGTCTGGTGCTTCCCCGGTGGTGAGTCTGCGCCAGCCGCACCTGCGGGGCTCCCAGACTCAGATCTCGATCCCTCACCGGTCCGCGATCTGGCAGACTGCTCCGGTGGCAAGTCGACGCCGGCCGCTGCAGCGGGGCTCCTCGACCTCAGTGCGGTTCTTCCCCTGGTCCGCCTTCTGGGGACCTGCATTGGAGGGGAGACAGAGCGTGCCGCAGAGCGGGGAACACGCTTACGCACCTTCATACCACTGTCCCTATGTTTAGGTGACAGTGGTAGGGAGTCAGGGTCTTGCCTACCCTGCTCCCGTGCGGTGCTCCTACCACTATGTGGCTCCATAGACAGCCGTGGTGGAGAGTCGGATCCTGGTTGCGTAGGGCTCCCCGACTTCCGCGTTCTTCTCCTGGCCCGACAAGCGAGTGCTGCCGGTGTAGCGGGCAGCTCCGGGGAATGCAGCCGCTGACTCCTGTCGGAAGTCCCGCGGCTGGAGGCATGTTTCGCCTTACTCCTTTTTTCCATCATCCCTGTGAACACAAAAACTATCCACAGGAACTAACCAACTCAAGGTTAGTTCCACTTACCTGAGCGGTCCTTTTTGAAGGGCTGGTGGAGGAGCGCACTCCCCCCCAGCCATCGACTGCAACTGCGAGCGACGATATGTCGCGCATGCGTGCTGGCGGGGTCTTCACGAAGTCACATGACTCCGAAATGAAATAGGATTAGAATAAAATTAATGCAAATGGGTGCTTGATGGTCTTGGCAGATTTGGTAGGCTGAAGAACATGCTTCTGCACTGTGTTACCCTATGATTAGAGAGATTATGATTATGATTATTACGTACTATGTATAATGTACTATGATTAGTACGGGTGTCAGGGGTTATGGGGAGAAGGCAGGAAATTGGGGTTAGGAGGGAGAGATAGATCAGCCATGATTGAATGGTGGAGAAGACTTGATGGGCCGAATGGCCTAATTCTGCTCCTATCACTTATGACTATGATCCTAGGTTGAACATTAAGCTTGGTACCACCTACTCAACAGATCTGAAAGTAATGTGAAGAAAAAGTAGAAGGTTTTAACAGCTTTCTGGAGAATATGTCTCAACATTAAAGGGATGGTTTTCTTATTTTGTCTTTAAGAACCATCAGTACAATTAGTTGAGAAAATGTTGCTCTACACCTGACTACTTTAAGTTGATTTTGTTTATGCAAGATAGAAAGTTCCTCAATGTTAACACATCTAAATTTAACATGCCAAAATTATTGTTGGATTAAAAATTAAAAACACCAAATGAATCTAATAGCGAGGGTGACAACGTTTGCGAAAGGTGAGGGAAAAGTGAGTAACAGAACAGTGGAGACTAGAGGTGAGAGAATAAAGAAGCAGATTGAGAAAGGATTACTGTGAGGAAGATATGGAGCAGGGGCAACACAGTGGCGCAGCGGTAGAGTTGCTGCCTTACAGAGCTGGAGACCCAGGTTCAATCCTAACGGCGGGTCCTGTCTGTACGGAGTATGTACATTCTCTCTCTGTCACGGTGGATTTTCCAGTTTCCTCCTACACTCAAAAGGCATACAGGTTTGTAGGTTAATTGGTTTTGGTAAGTTGTAAAACAAAAATAGTCCCCATAGATAATGTTAGTGTAAGGGATGATCGCTAGTTGGCGGGGACTCAGTGGGCCAAAGTGCCTGTTTCTATGCTGTATCTCTAAATTCTAAAGGTGCAAGAACCAGACTAACTATGACGCCTGATGGACTGTATCGGTCTACAGCAGCCTAAGTGAAAATAAATTAATTAATTTTCATTAATGCATTTCAGTGAATCTTCAAATTCCCAACACTTCCTGACAATAAATATGATTTATTGTTTGCTTATGGTTGTAAATTTATGCTAGAATATGATATCAGATAATTAGTGATGTCGTTAGCATCAGATAATTAGTGATAACAGTGGTGCAGGTAGCTCTCACAGCCCCTGAGACCCAGGTACCAATCTCGACCTTGGGTGCTCTCTGTGTCGAGTTTTCTCCTTGCATGGGTTTTCTTTGGATGTTTTAGTTTCATCTCACATTCCAAAGATAGGTGAGTTACTAGATTAATTGGCCTCTGCAAACTGTCACTAGCGTGTAGGTGAGGGCTGGAATGTGGGATAAATTGATAGAATGTAGGGAAAATGTGATGAATGTAGTATTACACAAATGAGTAGTTGATGGTTGGAGTGGACTTGATGGTTGGAGTGGGCATGGTGGGTGGAAGGACTGTTTCCCTGTTGTATTTCTCTGGGAATCAACCTTTAGCAATGGAGTTGATCCCAAACTATAAAGGACAAAGATGCAAAAATAGATTCTAAGCAATGACACAATATTTGATCTTGTAAATCTAGATAGCTGTGGTAATAAAATTAATGGTGATAAATTATCTATTTTACCTTTTGGCTCCATCAGAAAATCGTGGTAGGGACCTTTGTCCCCATGATAAATCAATTCTTTTGTAATGATGGCAAAACCATATACATCCCCTTTCTGGGTCCCATTGTATGGGCATTCCTCTCGTCGTAATAGTTCAGGGGCAGTCCAGTATAGATCTACCAGAAGATAAATGGGATGCATGTGAGAACAAACTATAAATTCCTAATCGCTTACCCTTTCTAAGATACTCTTTAGAGTAATTTGAATTACCTGTGTAATCCATATCTTCAGCAAAGATTAATTTCCTTTTGGTTTCATATTGAAGCTCCCAGAGTCCAAATCCTGATAGCTTGACTTGCATTCGGCTGTCTATTAGACAGGTTTTAGGCTTTAGGTTACCATGAGACTTCATTGGACTATCATGTAAAAATATCATGCCCTAGTTAAAATACAAAACATCATTCATTCTCTCCACAGGCAACATTTATTACAACAGTTGAAATTCATAATCTGATTGAAGCTAATTAATTTTACTTTTTTCTGTCTATGCTGCCTCCTTGTTCTTTGGACATATGAAATAGTCCGTCTTTTCCTCAATATTTTCCAGGGCCGTACCATTCACGGTATATGTCCTCCCCTTCTTCGAGCACCCTCCCACCCCCCCCCCCCCCCCTTCCAAAATACATCACCTCACACTTATTGGGACCACATTTTATCTGCCATTCTTCTGACCATTTGCAAACTAGGATTATCTATTGGATTCCATGGGCTATAACCCTTTGGACTAGTTTCCCAGGTGAATCTTGTCAAAGGCCTTATTGAAGTCTCTAAAAATTACATCAAGTGCACTGTTCTTATCAATGTGTTTTGTTACGTTCGACAAGGTGACACGAAAATAGGCGAGGTAGTGTAGAGAAAGCAGGAACTCTGCAAAAGGACTTGCACAAGGTGGGAGAGTATGCAGAGAAGTGGCAGGTGGAATATAGTGTAGCCAAGTATGGAGTCATGCATTTTGGTAGTAGGAATAAAGGCATGGACAAAATGGGAAGAGCATCCAGAAATCAGAGGTGCAAAAGGACTTGGGAGTGCTAGTGCAGGATTCTCAAAAAGTTAATTTGCAAGTCAAATCGGTAGTAAGGAAGGCACATGCAATGCGAGCATTTATTTCAAGAGCTTGTATACAAAAACAGGTATGTAATGCTGAGATTATTTGGAGTATTGTGAGCAATTTTGGGCAGCATATCTGAGGAAGGATGTGCTGGCTCTGGAGAGGGTCAGGAGTAGGTTTACAAGAATGATCCCAGGAATTAGTGTTAACATATGATGAGCATTTGACTGCACTGGGTCTGTACTCGCTGGAGTTTAGAAGGATGAGGGGGGACCACATTGAAACTTACCGAATAGTGAAAGGCTTCGATAGGGTGGATGTGGAGAAGATGTTTCCACTACTGGGAGAATCTAGAAAACTAGAGGTCATAGCCTCAGAATTTAAGGACATTTCTTTTGGAAGGAGATTAGGAGGAATTTCTTTAGTCAGAGGATGGTGAATCTATGGAATTATTTGCCACAAAAAGCTGTGGAGGCTGTCTATGGTTATTTTTAAGGCAGAGATAGATAGATTCTTGGTTAGTATAGGTGTCAAGGGTTATGGGGAGAATGCAGGAGAATGAGGTTAGGAGGGAGAGATAGATCAGCCATGATTGAATGGCGGAGTAGACTTGATGGGCCGAATGGCCTAATTCTTCTCCTGTCACTTATGACCTTATGATTTTCGACTTTCTGCATTCGACAAGGTTCAACATGGTAAGTTGTTCTGGAAGGCTAGATTGCATGGAATCCAAGGAGAGATAGCTGAATGGATAGAAAAGTGCTTTCATGAAAGGAAGCAGAGGGTGGTGGTGGAAGGTTGCTTGCCGGACTGGAGGCCTATGATTAGTGGTGTGCATTAGAGTTCCGTGCTGAGCCAGTTACTGTTTGTCATCAATATCAATGATTTGAATGAGAACATACATGGCAAGATTAGCAAGTTTGCAGACAATACAAAAGTGGGGGGTTTAGCAGATAGTGAACATGGTTGTGAAAAGTTGCAGCAGGATCTTGATCAATTGGCCAGGTGAGCTGAGGAATGGTTGTTGGAATTTAATGCCGAGAAATGTGAGGTGTTGCATTTTGGGAAGTCTAACATGGGCAGGACCGACACAGTGAATGGTAGGGCTCAGGGGAGTGTTGTCAAGCAGAGGGATCTAGGAGTGCAGGTGCATGGTTCCTTGAAGGTGAAGTCACAGGTGGATAGGGTGGTCAAAAAGGCTTTTGGCCTTCATCAGTCAGAGTATAGAGTATAGAAGTTGGAAGGTCATGTTGCAGTTGTATAAGATATTGGTGGGGCCACATTTAGAGTATTGTGCTCAATTCTGGGCACCGTGTTATAGGAAAGATGCTATCAAGCTGGAAAGGGTGGAGAGAAGATTTACAAGAATGTTGCCAGGACTATAGGGAGAGGTTGAATATGCTGGGACTCTATTCCTTGGAGCAGAGGAGGATGAGGGGTGATCTTATAGAGGTGTGGAAAATCATGAGAGGAATAGATGCACAGAGTCTTTTGCCTAGAGTAGGTGAATCAAGGACCAGAGGACATAGATTTAAGATGAACGGGAAAAAAATTTAATAGGAATCTGAAGGGTAACTTTTCGCACAAAGGGTGGTGGATGTATGTAACAAGCTGCCTCAGAGGGGCAGTTGGAGGCTGTTCTCTGAACTACCCCCAATTTTAAGACAGCAGTTAGATAGGGCTCTTAATGGATAGGACAGGTTTGGAGGGTTATGGGCTAAACGTGGGTAGGTGGGGAGAAGGCAGGAAAGGGGTACTGATTGGGGATGATTAGCCATGATCACATTGAATACGGTGCTGGCTTGAAGGGCCGAATGGCCTACTTCTGCACTATTGTCTAGTGTTTATTGTCTATTGTCTATGACCATCTTGAATTTAACAGAGAAATTATCACTATTTTCAAAAGTGAGTACTTCATCTTCTGTCGTAGGACTATCTACAAACTGGTTGTAACTTTCCATAGAAAGATAGATAATCAAATTTATAATGGATGCATTAAAGATGAATGTATTTTCATCAGGGTAATTGAATAAAAGAGAAGTTAATAGATTAAACTGGAATGTTGTGTTTTCAGTTTGTGTTGTTTTAATAAGAAATAAATGATTAGTTCCTTCATTATTCCTGGGTTACATTTCATGTGACAAAATTAATAGAAACATCCCGAAGAAATGTTTAATTTGTGATTTTACTAATTAGGACGTACATTATGATAGTTCCAGTCATCAATGGCTACAGTATGAGGCCCATTACCTTACATCTGATCAATGTAACCAATGATAAAGCAATTTTAAAATTGATGCCAACTTTGAGTCCTAATCCATTCTTGATTAACTTGAAGTCAGGAGATGATAGAGGATTAGGATTGGGTTGGGTGGGAAGTACATACGGAAACGGTTGAAACTAAATCACAACCAGCCTTATTATTTTGCTCAATTAATGTAACAGAAGCCATGCAAATATACTTGATATCACAAAATCACAATATCACAGTGAATCTTTACTTTGCTAATGTCCAAATATTACCTGCAGATACTCACGTTAATTATATCATAACATAACGAGAGCTTGAAAATCCAGTCAAGTTCAAATTCTACATTGTTCAGGATGTCCTATTGAAAGGAATATTTTAAATAAAGTGTGATGGTTAGAAAGTTGCATAGACTTTTACATCCATTTGGAAATTGGACACAAATGTAAATAACTTGCACTTGTGAATGGACAAGCATTTTTAACAAATCTCTGTCCTGTGGAAGCTGTAATTAGTAACAGTGCTTGGCTTTGTTCATTCACTAGTTTAATCTACAACAAGGTAGTAGGTAACTGCAACTAAGGTGAGAGGAAAGATTTAATAGGAACCTGAGAGGTAACGTTTCTACACAAAGGGTGGTGGGTGTGTGGAACGAACTGCTGGAGGAGGTAGTTGAAGCAGGTACAATCACAACATTTAAGAAACACTTAGACAGGTACATGGATAGAGTAGGTTTAGAGGGATTATGGGCCAAATGCAGGCAGGTGAACTAGTGTAGATGGGACATGTTGGTCGGTGTGGGCAAGTTGGGCCGAAGGGCCTGTTTCCACTCCGTTTGACCCTGTGACCCAATAACAAACCACACTTTGACATTTTATACTTCAACGTGAAAAAGAAGCACCTTAATGAATGGAGTAAGTTGTGGGCTCCGAAGAAGGTTGCAGAAAAGATTTGTTTTGGTGGACAAGATAAAGTAAAGGAAATAGTCAGGGCATCTGACTATATCATCTCCACCTTCATGGACTGGAAATGCTAACCTGAGAGTGCATATTACATGCTTGAGAATAGTAAGCAAGGCCAAAAAAACCCTTATGTCAGATGGCTTACCATTAAGGTTCCTCTTTTGCAGCATTGTGTAACTATAAACACTCTTGTTGCATCAATACACACACCAAAGAACATTACCAGATTCTCATGTCGTAGTTCTCGCAACTGGAAAAAAAATCATTAATAATTTAATCATTCAAATTAATATACCTAAACCAACAAAATTCATCAGATAAATTATGCCTTCAAAGTTAGACAATGGACAATAGACAATAGACAGTAGGTGCAGTAGGCCATTTGGCCCTTCGTGCCAACAATGCCATTCAATGTGATCACGGCTGATTATCCACAGTTCCTGCCTTCTCCCTATACCCCCTGGCTCCGCTATCTTTAAGAGTTCTATCTAACTCTCTCCTGAAAGCATCCAGAGAACCGACCTCCACCGCCCTCTGAGGCAGAGAATTCCACAGACTCACAACTCTCTGTGTGAAAACGTATTTCCTCATCTCCGTTCTAAATGGCTTACCACTTATTCTTATTCCGTTGTCTGTTTATCAGAATCATAAACATCTCTTTGTTCGCAGTCCATCTTATGACAGAATTAATATATATGTCCTAAGGAAATTTTAATTCTAGTTTGAATTAAATGGAAGGTTTAACAATGTCTTGCAACTGTGTTAGTGAAGTCCATCATTTCAAACTATCTGATAATTTTACCGTGGGTACAAAGCAGTGGGTCTCATCATTGCCTCGTTAGCTTAAAGACGATGTGATGGGTGTGGGAAAGGAAGCCATTGTTTAGAGATACAGCACGGAAACAGGTCCTTCTTCTCACCGAGTCTGTGCCGACCAGCAATCCCCATACACTAGCACAATCCTACTCACAAGGGACAATTTACAATCTTTACTAAAGCCAATTAACCTACCAACCTTTGGAATGTGGAAGGAAACTGGAGCTCCCGGGGAAACCCCAGGCGGTTACGGGGAGAATGTACAAACTCTGTACAGACAGGATTGAACCCGGGTCTCTGGCGCTGTAAGGCAGCAACTGTAACGCTACGCCACCGTGTTGCCCCAGCATTGGTGAGGAGGAAAGAGGAGAAGATTGTGGGTATGGAGGGAAATGACTAAAATGAAGTTACAGCAGACATCATTATGCCTGGACTATGGATGGGAATCACTGGTGCAAACAAAACTTGACCTACTGTCCCCAGAAAGCTAGGGCTTTCTATCCCCATTTTATGTCAGGTGAAAACTGGTTCAGAACTGCCACTGATAGACAATCTGCCCAGGCTCTTACAGAAGCTCATCGCTCAGGGGGAAGTGGAAGCTGAGGAACCAGAGCCCAGCAGAACCGTAAAAAGGCAGAAAAAGAAACATTCTAAAACAAAAATAAAGGCTTTTAGCAGCCAGTTTTCAGGGGTGTTTAATTGTGGCCTTGAAACAGTGAACATGTGCAACATACCTGGTTCATTTCCTGTAGTATTGAGCACGTGCTCATGTCCGGAGGAGACTTTCTCTCAACATACCTGGTTCATTTCCTGCAGTATTGAACGCGTGCTCGTGTCCGGAGGAGACTTTCTCTCAACATACCTGGTTCATTTCCTGCAGTATTGAACGCTTGCTCATGTCCGGAGGAGTCTTTCTCTCAAAGTTCAGGACTGTCACATGGTTTCCCTGTAAAAGCAACACAGAATGAGTGCAGTAGTAATTTGGACACCGCAATCAACATCAGCAAGGTTTGGTTGTCCATTGGCTGCAATTGGGGTTGGAGCAGAAGCTGTCTCATCAAATGTTACAATGTTTACCGAAGCCAATTAACCTACAAACTGTGCAGAGGAACAGTTTGGAGGAAGCCAAAGCACCCGGGGAAAACCCACGGGTCACGGGGAGAACGTACCAATTCCGTACAGACCCGTAGTCAGGATTGAACCCAGTTCTCTGGTGCTGTAAGCAATGCCGCGTGGTATCGACAAGTTAATTCCCACAACAAGCCACTTGCTGATGTACTCATTCTGGAGCATGTTCACGATCAGCATCTTCTCTCCTGAAGTATCTATTGAGTTGTTAACTTTGTCGCATTTCGCCCACGGATAATTGATTCTATACAAGGTTAGTTGCTACTGTGGCTGGAGTCAAACATTTGGGGTAACGAGAATGGTGCACCCTCTACTGAGGAGCCTCAATACTCCATCCCAACATCTTATGCAAAATCAAAAGTGGTATTATTTGGGAATCTTATCACATAATAAATGCAATAACTCAGTTTGTGTGTTTGAATTCAATTGAACAAATGTATCTCTAATTTGTATATTAAATTTAATGAATACATCAAAACATCTTATTAGAATTGCAAATGAAGGTGGCACTGTCTAATCATGTCATCTCCAATGGAACCAATATTATCTCCTGCACTGGATTATGCTGATAGCCAGTGAATGTCTCTGTACAGGAGGGCAGGCTGGCATTCCTGCATGTGTCAGTGTTCCTGGTTTCCACATATGTGTGGTCTGCAGAATCACATTGGAAATCAGCCATCTGATCTCCTGCGGTGCACATGGACTCCAGGTTGAACCATTTTGAGCTGAGGGGCTGGACACACTTTATATCTGTCCCTTCATCTTTACCCCGGCCATAACTCACATGCAGGCAATAAATAGCCCATTAAAAAATGTAAGTGAAGCCAAGTGCTTTGTTTTTATTTTATTTTATTTTACTTACTGCTACTATTTTAAACTACTTCACGTAAGTTAAGGATCTTTAAAAATCTACAATGTACGGCAATGTATTTGAACTGTTTCCAGAAGCTTGGATCACGTGCTGCCGAAGGGAATCAGGGTGTTCTAGGTGGGGGCCTCAGTTTGGGTGCTCGAGGACATTGCTTGTAAACTTCTCCACTCCTGGAACCGCAAAAGACAAGTGCATCTGTTAAACGCAGAGTGCGGTGCAGGTCAAAGTATGACCCTTCTCAATGTAACAATCCATTGTAACTAACCGCACTTTGAAGCCGCACGCTATTCCCAACATTTCCACTGGGTGGTTCTGCTGTGCTTTGCTCCCACACACAGGCTCACCATCTCAAGCCAGCTGGTGATGACCTGACACATGTAGCTGGGAAGGTTGTGATCAAATCCGACCAGGCTATAGTTGTTGCAGCCACGTGAAGCACAAACAGCATACACATTTCACAGGATACATCGACGACAATCCTCAACTATCCACTGGATAAAAATGCTCTGGCCCCGACAGAAAGTGACATTACTGTGATAAAGCTTTGAGGGTATTAGGCTGCTGAATGTTATGCTTAGTTCTTGGCAAAACTGTGGTAAGCATTCTTTGGGCAATAGTAAAAGATTCAAGGTGTGGCAGCTTATCCAACTCAACTCCTGGCCATATTCAGTGCTATCCATTCAACAACATGCCATCAATTACAGTGTCATACAACTGTACAGCATGGAAACAGGCCACTTGGCCCATCTCTGTTCCTTTCACCATTACTCTGCATCTTCGGGCATCATGTGCAAATAGTATGCGTAACTTCTATCTCCAGAAAGGACAAGAACTAGGGTTGCCTGAAATGCCACATCCTGTAAATTCTTCTCAGTTCATAATGTCATAAATCACACTTAGAAATACATTGGCTATCCTGCAAGTGCATCTAAACTTCCCATCCACTTTTATTATTTTTACCCAAGCTCGTCTCCACATTCTCCTAGATTTTATGGCTCTGGCCAGGAGGCCTGCAAACACTTACTTCTTCCTTCTGATGTAGAAACACATTAAAAAGGAGCAGGAGCAGGCTATTCATCCCTTTCAGAACCGATCATCTATCAAGACACCATATTCCCCCCTGGATACCTTTAAATGTATTCAAGGATGTGGCCTCCACAACCATGTGTGGTAAAGAGTTCTACAGGGTGAAGAAATTCTCCTAATCTCAAATGATAACTCTCTTACCCTGTACTTTTAAATTGTGATCCTGGTTTGAGACTCTTGAAACACTGGAACCAAACTTTTAAGTCATGTCAGAATTTTGAATGCTTCAATGAAGTTGCCTTTTATTCTGCTAAACTCTAGTGAATACAAAGCCTAATCAACGCAAACATTGTTTGACTGCAGTGGAGAGAGCCAGCAGCTTCAAATTCTGAGGCAATAATAGAGACAAAGGTTTTAATGAAGTTAAAAAAGACTTCCCTCTAATTTCCTCATGGAGTTGTTATAAAGTGAAGATCACATCCACCGATCCTGCAGATGTGGTTTGGGGAGATCTTTGATGACAGAGGTCGAGAAGGACCCTGGAGGGAACTTTCTCATTGGTGGCAGCAGGGAGACTCCACTGTAGTGATGAGGTTTGGATGCGTCGTTGTTCTTGAAGCTGGCCATGGTTCCAGCATCTCAGACCTCTGCTTAATCTGCCTCTTCCCAGATGCGGACAATCAATTTGTTTATTTATGATTGCCAACCAAGATGCCCCATCTACTATAGTCCCATTTGCCCATTTGGCCCATATCCCTCTAAACCTTTCTTATCCATGTAACTGTCTAGATGTCTTTAAAATGTTGTTATAACATATTTTTGAAGACAATATTTGTCAGATAAATGATCCACAAGTAATCTAGTTCATCTACCATGTACAGGCTATTTCTTAAATATCATAGTGTTAATTGAAAATGTTGCATCCCTATGAGGGACAACTACCAGGGATTACCAGCAGATGAATGAGCTCCAGAGCCACTATGGCAGTCAGAGGGTTGGGGTTCTGGGTTTTCCCAGCAATCCATTAACCCTTCTCATACACAGTTCCAAAGTAAAAGTATACTGGTGGAAAATTGGCTGAAAGATTCAGATCAAAGAGATGAAATAGGTCACACAGAGTCATGGAGCTACACAACATGATAACAGGCCAAACTTGCCCATGGTGACCAAATTGGCACTCCAGGCTAGTTTGCCACCATCTGACCCATAGCCCTATAAATCCTTCCAAGCCACATACCTGTCCACATGTCTTTTGAAAGTCAGAATTGTATCCAGTTCTATAGTTTTCTCTGACAGCTCATTCCAGATAAGGATTACTGTCTGGGTGAGTCCCACTTAAATCTCTTCCTTCTCAACTTAATCCCATACCCTTTAGTTTTAGAATCCTCTGGGGAAAAGACTGCGAGTGACCATTTTATCCATGCCCCTCATCATTTTGTATACTTCAATAAGATCACTGGTCAGCCTTCTACACTCCAATGTAGAAAGTCCCAGCGTCTTTCGATAATTCAGCCCATATCCAAGCAGCATCCTGGTGATACGATCATATCAGTCACAAACTAGTTCACTTTATTCGGTAAATACTGCTAATGATTCTCACACAGTTGTTTCATGCTCCGCTGTATATGTCAAGTAGTCAAACAGCTGCTTAGAAAGGTTTAAAACTGGGGAACATGAAAGAACATCATTGTTAGATCAACCAACTGTGATGTGCTTCCAAGCTACGCTTTGTGCAAAGAGCTTTTGTATTTTCAGCACAGGAATAGAGTCTATCTGGATTTAATTCATCCCTTGTGATCTGTCAAAGCCAGCAGTAGTTGAGTCAGTAATGGACCACCGTAGTATCAGCACTTTTATGATTTGATGTTTTTGTTCATGAGCAGAATGTGAGAGGATTTCAAACAAATTTTGTTTTTTTTTAATGTTGGGCCAGATAATGGTTATCTGGCAATTTGACCATCGGCACGGTTAAACCTGTTCCTTAGTTCACTGCGCTGCAGTGCGGAAGTAGGGAATGTGGTGGAGGTCAAATGTCAGGGCACCTGATCTCTGCACTGTACAAAACTGAGTTGAGGGGAGGTTCTCCATCATACTGAGGTGGGTGAGCAGATAAACTCTGCCTTTGGCCTGTCAGCCTTAGCTAGATTACCCAGCAAAGTCCCTTTCATTTGATTGGGGCCAGTCATGGAGTCAAGCCTGAGGAAACAGGCCCTTCAGCCCAACTTGCCTATGCTGACCAACATGCCCTATTTACACTAGTCCCACCTGCCTGTGTTTTTGCTCATTTCCCTCTAAACCTATCCACTCCATGTACCTGTCTAAATGCTTCTTATAGGCTGCCATAGTCCCAGCCTCAACTACCTCCTCTGGCAGCTCGTTCCATACACCCACTGCCCTTTGTGTAAACAAGTTTCCTCATGGGTTCCTATTAAATCTTCCCCCACCCCCTCGCCTGAACCCTATGTAGACATTGGATACAAAAGGAAGAGAAGGTAAATAATTTGTATTGTGTTAAATATAATAATTTATATTATTTTCATTAACAATGGTGTTACAAATTAAATTGGAGCAGTCATATGCATTTTAAAATGAAATTATTTCTCATGTTTAAATACTTGGATGTATTTCAGCTGCTTATATAAGCCTTTGATCATGGTTGGAAGTGAGTTGTCCAAAAACCACCAGGGGGCTGTCCTCGAGTTCCACACCTAACACCTGACCCTTGTGGACGACACCACTTTGTGGGAGAGTCGCTGTGGCGAGATCTCAAGGCTGCTTGGCGCCACACACAAACTAAGAACTAAGAATTAAGAATAAGAGGGTTGGCCATTTAGGACTTTAAGAATAAGGGATAGGCTATTTAGGATTGAGATGAGGAAAAGCATTTTCATCCAGAGATTTGTAAATCTGTGGAATTCTCTGCCACAGGTGGCAGTGGAGACCAATTCACTGGATGTTTTCAAGAGAGTTAGATTTACCTCTTAGGGTTAACGGAATCAAGGGATATGGGGAAAAGCAGGAACAGGGTACAATCAAAGTTGATCAGCCATGATCATATTAAATGGCAGTGCAGGCTCGACGGGCCGAATGGCCTACTCCAGCACCTATTTTCTATGTTTCTGTGTTTCTAACTCTAAACTGTAACTGCTGTTATGGGAATCCTCCGGATTCTCCAAGGATGAGAGCGGGCTTCCTTGAGAAAGTTATAACTTCACTAAGGGCAGCACAATGGCGCAGCGATAGAGTTGCTGCCTTACAGTGCCAGAGACCCAGGTTCGATCCTGACTACAGGTGCTGTCAGTAACAAGTTTGTACATTCTCCCTGTGACCGTGTGGGTTTTCTCTGGGTGCTCCGGTTTCCTCCCACACTCCAAAGATGTACAGGTTTGTAGGTTAATTGGCTTCAGTAAAATTTAAATTGTCCCTAGTGTGTAGGATAGCGCTAGTGTCTGTGGTGATCGCTAGTCAGCGTGGACTCAATGTGCTAAAAGGCCTGTTTCCGCACTCTATCTCTAAAAATAAAATAAACTTCAGTAGATCTTTATACATCCTTTGGAATATCACACACAAGAGATACTGTACATTGCACGTATCTATGTGAACACTACAAATGGAAATTAAAATCACGGAATTAAGTTGTTTGAAAAACATGACTTCATTAACCTAGGAAGAATGAAGCCTTTATATTCTCAGGTCATCCAAGAGTAGATAACAGCCAGTGAAATTTATCGGAGGTTAATCACTATTGCTTAGTGGACAACAGATAATAATAATTTTTTGGACAATGGTGGCTGACAAGTAAAATCCACAAAGACGAAACAAGCCAAATGTAGATCGAGAAGTGGGCTAGAAATCGCACGGTGCCTGGAAAGGTGCAATAATTCAGGGGTGCACAAACTGCAAGTAAAACCAAGGAAACATTTGACCTTATTTGTTTTTTCCTTCATTTTCCAACCTTCATTCTCCAATCAAAGTTTAAAAAAATGCAAACCTGGCCTCCGCTGATGAAAATTTCTGATTGATGTTCCTCCTGCTGCTACTGCAAGCCTGTGTCCCAGACCTTTCATCAATGACAGAGCTGTGGAGACCACAGTGCCATGGTGCGGTGGTATAACCGTTTGAATATTGCATTAAAAACATCTGATGTAAAATCTCTCGGTGTATGTGAAATCTCACAGTGTGAGGTTAAAATCCCACTGGGTTGAATTGGCATACATTTCAGGGTTGTGTTTTAAATATATTTCAAATACCATTTCAATCAAATTCTGTAATACTCTCTGCAAATGATCTGACCTTGAACAAGAACGACTATTTTTTTTAAAACTGTGTAAGAATTCATGAAGTAAACTCACCTGGTAAAGGGCGATTGTGGTATAAATAGTTATGTTTTCCATTTTATCTTTAACACCATAATTCTGATGACTTGAAAGATTACTTTTAGATCCGTTACCTCCACCGTCTCCTGTTGATGGGTTTTCATCGTGTTTCTGTGCATTAGTATGAAAATAAAAAACTAAACTTGTGTAAAATTGTGTTTTGTTTTATATTTCTTTTCATAAAACAAAGAGTAAGATGAATCTGTTCACAACAGACCTGTACCTTGTTATCTTTTATAAAAACAATGTCTTCATAATTTATTTTCCACCATGTATCGTTATATCGGCTAAGAGATTTGTGCTTGTGTGACATCAGGAAACCAATGACAAGGGCCGCAGTAATAGCCATGACCACAATCACAACGATTAAAATCACAACATAGTTATCTGTAAAACAGAAGAACAAGTGTGTACAAAGCAAGACCAAATTGATGGGTGTTGCTAAGGATTTAGACCATAAGAAATAGGAGCAGAATTAGGCCATTCAGCCCATTGAGTCTACTCCATCTTTCAATCATGGCTGATCTATTTTTTCCCTCTCAACCCCTCTCCTGTCTTCTCCATGTAACCTTTGACACACTTACTAATCAGGAACCTATCAATCTCCATTTTTTTTAAAAACAATGTCTTGGCCTCCACAGCCTTCTGTGGCAATGAATTCCACATATTCACCACCCTCTGGCTAAAGAAATTCCTCCTCATCTTCATTCATATATCCTTTTATTTTGATGCTGTGCCCTCTGGTTTTAGAATCTCCCATTACTGGAAGCACTATTTCCATGTCCACTCTATCTAGGCCTTTCATTGCCTGGTAGGTTGCAATGAGATCTCCCCTCATCCTTCTAAACTCCATCGAGTACAGATTTGTGTGGCCAATGTTGGTTTAAATTTAAATCCTATTGACGTCAGTATCGTGACAGGGATAATATTGCCTCCCTCATGGGCAACTTGCCAAAGGAGGGGAATCCATTCAAGGGGTGGCATGACATAATATCTCACAAGATCACAATACCACACCCTGCATTCTGTCATTACAGGAGCTTGTTTTGGGTAAATGCTTACCTAGTCCATCATGACAATCTTCATTGTAAAAGCCACACTCAGGGATGTCTTTAATAGGAGTTTCATCAGGCCACCAAATGTTTGGAAAATCTTCAGTGGGACTGAAAAATGAAATCTACAGTCAGAGAAAGCGTAGGACCTAACTGAAACTTGGACTCAGGATCAGATGAAAAGTTATACTCTATATTCCTTGATCTTATCTCCAATGATGTATTAATGGTAAATTATTCCATTCCTTATGATTCTTTTTTTTGATTTTTCTTTTTTTCTCTTTTTTTTCTCTCTCTTTTTATTACTCTTAATCTATTTAAAAAAAACTATTAGAGGCAGAATGATTCAATTGATAATATTAATAATGTATGATTGATGTACACAAAATACTTATACCATAATATGTGTTTGCCAATTTATTGCTAACCTCTAATAAAAATATATTTTTAAAAAAAAGAGAGAAAGTGTAGGCAAACTTCGCACAGACTCCATTGGATGTCAGGATTAAACTCCTTATCACTGGAGCTGTGAGACAGTGAATATATATATATAATATTTTCTATAAGCCTAGGATAGACAAACTGGCTCCAGACATGAGGGAATAATATATGTTCACACAATATTCAACAATCCATTCATTAGCTGCAGAGTAGAGCCTACCTGAGCATCTTGCTGTAGCTGTCATATTGTAGAACAGGAACAAACTTTGTGCCATTTACGTATTTTTGCATGTCATACACAGAATAATTCAAGGATCTTCTTCCAGAAAAATCAATGTTCACCAAGCCAGTCAGACCTATTCACACGAAGAAAGAGTTGAATTGGTACTCATCGCATTGATGGGCTTCTTGTCCTTACATAAAAATAACTAATCTCCCAGTGCAATGTTGATATCCTTATATTTATTGTTACAATAAATGCTATCAAGTCTTTGTTACTAGGATGAGCTCAGTAATTCATTGTTCTTTGGTCAATTTTGCATGCATTCCCCACACAATCAGAGCAATTTACAGGTGCCTACAAAACCCGCACATCTTTGCGATGTGGGAGGTAATCGGAGCACCCGGGGGAATCCCATGCGGTCACAGAGCGAATGTGCAAACGGCAGACAGACAGCACCTGCGGTCAGGATCGAACCGGGGTCTCTGGTGCTGGGAGGCTGCAGCTCTAACTTTATGCTACTGTACCACTCTAGAAAAGGTATACTTCTACTTCCTTCAGTCTCTGTCCTCAGAAAATTAAGGCTGATCATTGTCACTAGACTTAACATAATAAGGATGACACAGACTGCACTAGACAAGACAGCACCCGAGCTCAGGATCGAGCCCAGGTCTCTACCAGCTGCACCACTGTGCTGCCTCAATGCGGCAAGGGGATCTGGGCTTCAGGAAGCTACTCATCTGGGCAATGCAGATTGTGCAGCTGGGTTTCTGGGGAAATGGGTGACAGAGAATCTGTCACCTGGGAAATTAATCCACTGGGACGTTAAATTTGGCATCTGGATAACAAGGGACTGGACATCAGGGACAATGGACATCTGGGAAACAGGCACCTGGGAAACTGGGCCCTGGCAAATGGGGCATTCGGGAAGTCAGCTGTCTGGGAAAACCAGGAATCTGGGAATCTCTTTAACCAACTTACATAGCAACATAGAAAATAGATGCAGGAGTAGGCCATTCAGACCTTCAAGCCAGCACCGCCATTCAATATGATCAAGGCTGATCATCTAAAATCAGTACCCTGTTCCTGCTTTCTCCCCATATTCATCGATTCCTGTAGCCCTAAGAGCTAAATCTAACTCTCTCTTGAATACATCCAGTGAATTGGCTTCTACTGCCTTCTGTGGCAGAGAATTCCACAGATTCACAACTCTCCAGGTGAAAACTTTTTTCCTCATCTCTGTCCTAAATGGCCTACCCCTTATTCTTAAATTATGACCCCTGGTTCTGGACTCCCCCAACATCGGGAACATTTTTCCTGCATCTTGATCCATGGATTGAGAAATAAACAACACAGGGACGCAGAAGGAAGCTCAACGAGCTTTGGTGAATTTCATATCAAATTACCTAAGTAAATGGAAATAAAGGAAAGAAAGAAAGATTTGTTTAAGAAATAGAAAATAAAGAAATAGATTGTGTGAATATTGTCAGTTTTCTGCTAAACCCTTACATCAAAGAAAAAGGTCAATCCCATTTGTGGGAAGGAAAAAAAAAGAACATTGATATAAAAATGTGCTTTTTGTCTTCCATTTCTAATTGGAGCACAACTTTAGCTAACAACATTATAACATGTTTTATTTAATTTCAGCCAGGCCATGGGCCACTCAGAGTTGGAATATCTTACCTTGAAAGGAAAATAACCCGAGTCCTCTGGCCCAGATTGAATGCAGACCGGCACACTGCCTGCGGTAAACTGGGCTTTACGCTGTGATTGAAAGATACAGCATGGAAGCAGGCCCTTTGGCCCACCAATTCAATGCCACCATTGATCACCCATTCATGCTAATTCTATGCTATCCCACTGTCTCATCCACTCCCCACATGGTACCATTTTACAGAAGTCAATTAAATTGCAAACCTATGCATCTTTGGGATGTGGGTGAAAACTGGAGAATCCAGAGAAAATCCACATGGTCATAGGCAAAATGTGGAAGCTGAAGGTCAGGATCAAACCCGGGTCTCTGATCCAGTGAGGCAGTGGCTCTACCAGCTGCATCACTCTGCCTCCTTTCCTTTAATGTACAGGAGTGGGAGAGTCAGTAAGCTCCATCATGGAACATGTAAAATTTGTCCTTGACACTGATATTTCAATTCTCATAAAATATATTAAAGTTGTTCATTATCCCAATAAAAAATAATTTATCATAATTTTTTTTAATTACTTTTGGAGCCAATGTGAATTTATTTTGCTGGCCGTTCATGACTGCATTAGTAGCAAGAGAACCAACAGATGAGGGAAGTCAAGTATTGAGTTACTCCAGGAAGGTTACATGATGTATCTTGAAGTTACTGCTGGGAGAATGAATACAAACGGGAATTGCTGTGTGGGCAAATAAATTAAAAAGTCATGAGATATGATATTTTCTTACCATAAAATTGCCGTTTACCGTAACCCTTCAAATTCTTAACAAATGCTCTTCCATCGCGTGGATCCATTCCTGCATCTAACATTTCTTGAACCCCCCAAGCATACAGCGTTACTGCATCATAAAGATAAGCTGAATCGGAGCTCATCTGTGTTAAAACAATATACATATGTGAAAAAATACATTATTTCACATTCATCTGTTCTCTTATCTCTATTGAACAGTCTAGTTAATATGAGTATATTATTAGCATTCTACTTTATCTATCATGAAGCAATTTTTCTCTCTTTATAGTTCACCCACTTATTACCAATGCATTATTTATTTGTGGCACTCATTACAAAAATAATCATAGTTATAAACAAATAACCATCATCTGCAGTCTCTTGTTGCACCATTTTAATGATGCACTTTCACAAGATCAGTGGAGTTCTTTTAATTTTTTTTAAATTGCAGCAGCTGAAAATCTGCAAAAGGAAACAGCAGGTTGGTCAGCATCTGGGATGGGAGAAACAAAGTTTTAAGTCAATTATTGTTTTAAGTCAATGACCTTTCCTCCAGGAAAAGTTAGATGCAAAGAAAGTTGTAATAGGAAGAGGGAAGAAGACAACAAAGAGGAGAGTCTGGGATTAGAGATTAAAATGGATGATGGAGCCAATTAACAGAAAGTGGTAAAGGCACAAATGCATAACCAAAGAAAGATTATTTCCCAATGAATTTAGTTTCTCCGTTCACAGATGCTCCCTGAACTGCTAAGTGTGTCCAACATTCTCTGTGTTCTTTTAAATTCAGTTTCATTCCACTAAGGAGTGAAAATGTGCCGTAACAATGCAGGTAAAATTAATTATAAACCTCTGTCATTGAAGACAAATTGCTATAAAAGGGAGGTCCTTTGGATCGCTGGTAGGCTTCTTGTAGAAAGGTGTAATATTCATATTCACTGTATGACTGCAGAGTGATGAGAAATACTGGCTCATATGCCCTGAAGGTATCCGCATTCTTCCCATCCAGCACATCTGATTTCCAAAAGTTATCCTATGGAGAAGGCAAGAGCATTGAACAGTTCTTAACATCTTTCTGGGTGTCATATGTGGAAGTAAGCATTGACTAACCGCATTGCCGTTAGTGAGTTTTTAATTGAAGCATTGCTTTAAATTTTCCAAAATTTGATTTGACAAGTTACTGTTAGATTGCAATTTGGCAAATTAGTTTAACATTAATTGTAGGAAAGATGCTAGCGTTCAGGCAAGATGTCACAGTATATCAGAGTGCTGAGAAAAATTCAAGGTAATCATGCAATGTCAACATGCTTTGTGAAAGGAAAATCATGTTTGACCAATTTATCGATGTTCTTCGCAGAAATAAGCTGTGCTATGGACAAGGGACAAAAGAAAAATACAAGCAATTTATCATGTTTCTTCAATTGTACAAACAATTTGTAAGAGTTTTCATCGATAAAAGAGTAACGCATCGAGCATCGCTCCTGTAGAAAGTTAATCTGGGAAATTAGTAATGTAAGATGAAGAGATGCAGGTAAAGTAAACAGTTATTTGTGAAATTCCCTGCCACAGAGGGCAGTGGAGGCCAAATCACTGGATGGATTTAAGAGAGAGTTAGATAGAGCTCTAGGGGCTAGTGGAATCAAGAGATATGGGTAGAAGGCAGGCACGGGCTATTTATTGGGGACGATCAGCCATGATCACAATGAATGGCGGTGTTGGCTCAAAGGGATGAATGACCTCCTCCTGCACCTATTTCCTATGTATTTTGTATCAGCCTTTCCCATAGAGAAATAGAGAAACAGAAGGAACATCCAAGACACAGCAATAAATAGGGAATTGGATTATAGAGATCAAGGAGGGAGGGTTAGTGGACACATTATATCTAGATTTTGGGAAGGTGTTGATAAGATTCATATTTTGGAAAATAAAGTCTCATGGTGTAGGAGGTAACACATTGGTGGGATTTGATGACTGGCTGCCAAACAAGAACCAGCGAATAAGCATAAACATGACACTTTCTGGTTGGAAAAGCACAATTCCACAGGGATGGGTGATGCAGCTTCAGCCTTTCAAGATGTATGTAGTTCATGTGGATGAAGGTATAACTGGTAAGTTTTCTGCACAAGAGTCGATGGGAAAATAGTTTAGCATAGAGATTAAGCATGGAAACAGGCCCTTTAGCCCACCGAGGCTACGGTTGTGTGCAATGGTTCTAGTCAGACGAAAGTGACTGCTTGCCAACTGTAAAAAAAAAAATCATTCTTAAAATGTACTTACCACATAACTGCTGAGTTCAAACAGCTGAATGATAAAAAACACAAATTTCCCACTGGTCATGCCTTGACGATATGCCTCCAACATTATGGACCTTGCCACCCCAGGAGCACAAATTAAGATAACAACTGAAAAGTAAATGTGAAGCAGTATTATTGATTTAAAACATAAAGATGTGTCAGATACATTATTATAATACTTTAACCGACCACGGTCCAATGAGAAAAAACCCCACAAAGTGCTGGACTGACTCAAGCAGGTCAGGTGGACATGGATAGGCAATGTTTTCCCCGTCCTCTTCCACCTGTATCCAACATCCCCCCCTCCCACCCCATCAGACTTTACATTTCACTCATCTTCTGTCCTTATCTAACACCCTTTTGTCTCGTTTTCATCTTTAGCCCATCTGCCAATCAACACCCCCTTTCCACACCCCCTCCACTCATCAGTATCCACCTATCACTTGCCAGGCTTTATCTCACTACTACTCTTTCCAGTTTTCTCCCCGCCACTATAATCAGTCCAAAATAGGGACCCGATCAGAAATGACACTTATCCATGTCAGCCTGAGATGCTGACTGACCTGCCGAGTTACTTTAGCACTTTGATTTGTCTTGTAAACCAGCAATGGCAGTTCCTTGTATCTCTACTGTCCAAATTAGGTTATTTTATCATTATGCTCGTATTCCAAAATAATTTTAGAAATCTTTAACTTTGTGTCACGGACTATTTATAAGTCCTGACATGGGGAGGGAGGGCGGACAGTGTCGGGATGAATGGCAAGGGGGAAAATATTGGGCAAAGGAAGTTGCCTTTCTGGTTGTCAATTATCATGAAGCTTGTTAAAAACATTATAATATATAGTAAAAAGAATCAACTATTTAAAATTATTTAACATTTTAAAATCTGAATTTAAGTTTTAAAAGTTACCATGTAATGTGGGCAGCTGTGTTTAGTTTCGGTATACAGCATGGAAACAGGCCCTTCGGCCCACCGGGTCCGCGCCGACCAGCAATCCCTGCACATTAATACCATCCTACACCTACTAGGGACAATTTTCACATTCACCAAGCCAATTAACCTACAAACCTGTACATCTTTGGAGTGTGGGAGAAAACCGAAGATCTAAGAGAAAACCCACACAGGTCATGGGGAGTACGTACAAACTCCATACAGACAAAACCCGTAGTCAGGATCGAACCCGGGTCTCCGGCGCTGCTTTCGCTGTAAGGCACCAACTCTACCGCTGCGACACTGTGACCTCCCATGTTCTTAAGAAAGCTCATGAAAATTGTGTTATAAAGATAAGTGTGTCAATTGGGAAAAAAACGTTAGGTGCTAGGTAGTTTCATACTCACAATAGCCAAGTTATTTTTTCCCCACATGATTTTCAAATATAAAGATCTTCTCAAGTTTTGTTTGTTGTTGCTGCAAGCTAAATATACAAAAAGGCTGCCTGTTACATTGTTTAATGGAGTACCAAAGACCAAAATGCTGGAGTAGTGGTTCTCAACCATTGTTTGCCCCATGCACCCCTTTCACCATATGTCAGAATGTAATTCCCCCTCCTTTCCAAGATTGTCTGCCTCAAAAAGTGCATTCCAAATAATATGCAAAGGCAATAAAAAGATCAACATTCGAACAGTTTGAGTTTGCTAATCTGTGGTCCCAATTCCCCCCCTGAAAACGTGAAATCCTCCCTGGGGGGAATTCCCCCCTGGTTGAGAACCCCTATGCTGGAGGAACTCAATGGGTTAGGCAGCATCTGTGGAAGGGAATGGGCAAATGACATTTTGGGTTAGGACCCTCCTCCATAATAATTGAATAATTGATTTATATCCCTGCATGTTCGCGTGCCTGGAACTGGATGTAATACGCTGAAAAACTCTAGGTAGAGCATCACTCAGCACCATGATGGTGGTGGACATGCTGGTCGAGATGGAGATGCTTTTGGAGTTGCATCTTAGTATGTGTTGATGTTTTGGAGAGCTCTGATGCTGGCTGATAGGGTATTCTAATCCCTCGCTGTCTTGAAGAAAAACGAGTTAGAAAGTGCTAATGAAGTGCCGTGTGGAATCAAATAATTTCCAGGTTGGTAGCTTCTGGTTGACATGCCTATGGGTGCTTGAATTAACTGGATGTGGTCCTCCATCTTTAAATCAATAAGGGCCTGTCCCACTTGGGACTGTCATTTGCGCGTCACGCAGGTGGTGCGCGAAGATTTTGTGAATCCCAAAATCCTGGGGTGACGCGCGCGACCACGTGTCACTGCCTACGCCACCGCGCCTCACCACGTGCCATGCGCGCGTAATGCACACCATGCGCGCGTCACGTGTGTGTCACAATGTGCGTGTCACGTGTGCGTCACGATGCGCGCGTCGTGCCGCGTGACGCGTAAATGATGTCGCGCAAATGTCGCCCAAGTGGGACAGGCCCTATAGTGGTATTCTGGATCAATAGTGGTATTCTGAATGCCTCCTAAATTAGCTATCGTATCTGCTTCCACTACCCACCCCTGACAATGAATTGGCCTTCCACATCTCCAACGCTCACTAAAACTGTCCCTCTCACTTACAACTATGTTCTCGAGTATTTGACTTATGCACACTGCGAAAAAGACTGACTATTTAGCCTATGCCTCTCTTAATTCTCTACATTTCTATCGAACCTGCCCTCAGCCTCTGATACGCCAGAGAAATCAACCCAAGTATATCTCCTCAAAGCTAATACACTCTAATTCATTCAACATCCTCTTTTGCATCCTCACTACAACATGAACACCCTTCTTATAATGCAGCGAAAACTGTACACAATAGTCCAAATATGGCCTAATCAAAGTTTTATACAGCTGCAGGTTTGATGGAGATGACCTTTAACCCTAAAACAAAGCTGCTCTGGTTCAGCTGTGTGAATGTTAATGTATGATTCTGTGCTGCAGCAGACAGGACTGATGTTAGTTGTGGAGTGGAGTGTTTTAGTGGACTGACTTATTTATATCAGGGATAGTAGCCTGCGGCATGCAGCAAGAACAATGTACTTAATTATCACCTTTGTCAAGAAAGCAGGTACAAGAGTGAGGCACTTGGCCCAGCAGGCTGATCTATGCTGGCCTCAACTCCTCTCCTGTGCCAATTCCATAACCCGCAATTCCTCCATACTTTAATTATTTATTTATATACATCTTAAGTACATCGAAAGATCTGGTGTCCACCACCCTCAAGGCAGTGAATTGCAGAGATTGACAAACCTCTGAGAGAACACATTTATAAGCTCTGCCTCCAATGAAAATATCTTAACATCTGCCCTGTCAAATCCCCTCAAGATCTCCCAAGTTCATATAACATAGACTCCATTCATACAAACTCTAAGGAGAACAAACCCAAGCTGTTTGGACTCTCTTGACAAGAAATCTCTATTAGACTGCCTCCATTAGAACTAGATCTTTTGTGACCAAAACTATGCACATTATTCCAGGTTTGGCCTCACCACTACCCTGTAGAACTGTAACAAAGGCTCCTTATTCTTAGACTCCAACCTAATTCACAATAAAATGCAATATAACTCCACCTCGGACCTGACTAGTAACCTTTTGTGAATCATGTACAAGAACATCTAGATCCCTCTGAACCTCATTCATTTGCAGTCTCTCTCCATTTAGATAATAATCTGACTTTTGATTCCTTTTACCAAAGTGTTTTACCTCATGTTCGACTCCATTTGCCAAATTTTTGCTCAATTTATCTATTTACATAATAGCGAGCAGCAGCAGAGATGCTGCCTTATAGTGCCAGAGACCTGGGCTCGATCCTGACTACGGGTGCTGTCTTTGTAGTTTAGTTTAGAGGCACAGTGTGGAAACAGGCCTTTTCGGCACACCTGGTCCGCACCGACCAGCGATCCCAGCACATTAAAAAGATCCTATATTTTTACATTCACCAAGCCAATTAACCTATAAACCTGTATGTCTTTGGAGTGTGGGAGGAAACCGAAGATCTCAGGGAAAAAACACGCAGGTCATGGGGAGGACGTACAAACTCCGTACAGATCAAACCCGGGTCTCCGGCGCTGCATTCGCTGAAAGGCAGTAACTCTACCGCTGCGCCACCGTGATCTGTACGGAGTTTGTATGTTCTCTCTGTGACCTGCGTGTTTTTTTCTCTGGTTTTCCTACACTCCAAAGATGTACAGACGTGTAGGCTAATTGGCTTGGTAAACTTGTAAATTGTCCCTAGTGTATGCAGGACAGTGTTAGTGTTCGGGGATTACTGTTCGGCGCGGACTTGGTGGGCCGAAGGGCCTGTTTCTGTGCTGTATCTCTAAAACTAAAATTAAAAGAAAATAATCCCATTGCAGAATCACAATATGCCCATTCACCTATTTTTGTATAATTGGCAAACCACAAAACCTTCCATTTTGTTCCTTTCCTCCATGTCATTAATTATAATAGTAATCAATTGAGAGATAAACACACAATTTAGCCAGTTTAAAATCAATGAAAAACCATTTCCTCCAACACCTTGGGCTCTGAGTTTATACATCAGCTTCAAACTGCAATTCTGACTCTATCAATAGTCTGATCGCCACTGCTAGGGGATCTTTAACTACAATGTCTCTTATTAACTCTTCCACATTACGCATGACCAAATCAAAGTAGCCTATTCCTTTGTTCTGTAACATAGCCCTCAATAAATAATCCCTGGTAGACTCCATAAATTATTCTTCTATGATATCTTTAACAATCAGGTTTATCCAATCATGTTCTCCAGAGATGTTGCCTGACCTGCTGAATTTATCCAGAGCTTTATGTCCTTTTTACAGTTATTTAAATTGATATTGTCCCTAACGCCTTGGGAGTTAAGGGCCTGTCCCACTAACGCGACGTTTCAGCAACTGTCTTCGACCTTCACACTCGAGGGCACTCACCTGGTACACCTCGAGCTGGATCAACCGTCCGCGATGACACCGCGCGCTGCATCGACCACACACACACACACACACACACACACACACACACACACACACACACACACACACACACACACACACACACACACACACACACACACACACACACACACGAAAGGCGGGGGCCAGGGAAAGTGGGGGAGCGCTGTCTGAAATTCACAGCCGAGATTAACAGGAAGGTAAAAGACGGCTGGCACAGTGTACGGTAACTCATTTAGAGAGCGCGGGGGGGGGGGGGGGGAGAGTAGAAGGGGGGATAAGGGGGGGGGGGGGGGGGGGGGAATAAGGGGGGGGGGAATAAGGGGGGGGGGGGTATAAGGGGGGGGGGAATAAGGGGGGGGGGGGAATAAGGGGGGGGGGGGGGAATAAGGGGGGGGGGAATAAGGGGGGGGGAATAAGGGGGGGGGGGGAATAAGGGGGGGGGGGGGAATAAGGGGGGGGGAATAAGGGGGGGGGGAATAAGGGGGGGGGGAATTAAGGGGGGGGGAATAAGGGGGGGGGGGAATAAGGGGGGGGGGGGGGGAATAAGGGGGGGGGAATAAGGGGGGGGGGAATAAGGGGGGGGGGAATAAGGGGGGGGGGGAATAAGGGGGGGGGGGGGGGGGGAATTAAGGGGGGGGGGAATAAGGGGGGGGGGTGGGGAATTAAGGGGGGGGGGAATTAAGGGGGGGGGAATTAAGGGGGGGGGGAAGGGGGGGGGGGAATAAGGGGGGGGGGAAATAAGGGGGGTGGGGGGGGGGGGGGAAATAAGGGGGGGGAAATAAGGGGGGGGGATAAGGGGGGGGGGTAAGGTGGGGGGGGGATAAGGTGGGGGGGGGATAAGGTGGGGGGGGATAAGGTGGGGGGGGATAAGGTGGGGGGGATAAGGGGGGGGAGGATAAGGGGGGGGAGGATAAGGGGGGGGGGAGGATAAGGGGGGGAGGATAAGGGGGGGGAGGATAAGGGGGGGGGGATAAGGGGGGGGGGATAAGGGGGGGGGATAAGGGGGGGGGGATAAGGGGGGGGGAGGATAAGGGGGGGGGGATAAGGGGGGGGGATAAGGGGGGGGGATAAGGGGGGGGGGATAAGGGGGGGATAAGGGGGGGGGGATAAGGAGACACTTTTAAGAAGCCAGACAACTTTTAATCAAATTTAGCGAGCATTTTACATTACCGGACGGTTTTCCTTGGTTCTGAAAACTCCAATGAGCCAATTAAAATCCCCGGTCAGCAACGGAGATTGCCTACGGCTACCTCGATGGCCTATAACTACATAGCGACCCCACTCCACTGCACTACGAGTTCAAAAGAACCATGCCGACCAATTTTTACTCGCGGAAAATCTTTCAGCATGCTGAAAATGTCTCCTCGACCAAAGTGAGGCCACGAATATGCGGGAACTTCCCTCAAGCATGAAGGAGAGTTACAGTGACCTCATAGGACCTCCTAGGGCCACGTGTCGACGATGCTGTGAGTTTGAGTCGAGCGCAAACTCTTCTAAACTCTCAAATTAGGTTGCCGCAGTGGGACAGTCCAGTTTGGAATATTTTCATTTTGAAGATAGTTTTTAAAAAATCTTAGAAGGCAATTGTGCCTTAAATGTGCTTGGAAGGGGTTAGCTTTGATAGAATGATAACTGTAAAGCAGGCATAAATGCAGGATAACAATTTGCTTGTTTTGCCATCAGTAACACTTACTTCTCGCTGAAACTGCAGCTTCCTTGAGTTTCACCTGGTGGAGGGCCGTGTTGCCTGTGTCATATCTGATTTCAGCTATAATGGTGAAGTTTGCTTCCAGCTCTTTGGCAATGATTTGCCAGAGCTGGTCAGTCATGTCCCAGTTGGACTCCTCCGAAGACCCTCCAAACATGGCAACGTTCTTCCAGCCAAAGAAACGCAAGGTTTTAGTGAGGACATTTCCCATATTCTGGAGTGAAGATAGCAGGTTGACATAGGTATCGTACACATAGAAATCATCAAAGGCAAGGGCCTGACCAGCGAATCCAAAGATGGGGATATTCCACTGAGAGGCAAGGAGACCTGTAATCTAAACAGCAAAACATGTACCTTGGATTTATCAAAATAAGTAGTGCAATGGAGATGCTGTTTTTTTCCTACCACTGAGAACTCTCTTGCTCATTCTGTGTGGCTACTTCATCTATTTATTTCCTGCTTATTAATTTATTTTTTCTCCATGACATTCACCTTAAGCTTTCCTTGCCCACATCAGTTTTTGTTTTAAATTTCACCTTTCTTTTTTTGCTTCTTCAGGTCAGGTCGGTGGGAGTTCCCCCCGCCACGGATACCATGTAATTCCGTGCTACCTGCTCCATGGTCAGATAGTCGATGACTAAACCGTCTCCCCCACCTGGTTTGCCAGATGAGGAGGGGGCTGTGGGCCCCCAGCAGGACCAAAAACAAGACCTGTCAAAGGGCGGATGAGCTTCTAGCGAGCCAATGGCCATCCACACTTAGAAGTAGAAGTTGCGATCACTGTCATACATAGCATTGTAAGGAATGATGATAAAGCACACACACCAAAATCCTATACTTCCAGCGGCAGAAGTCCACAGCAACAGGAGGACAGAGATGTGTGGTGCATCCGTCGTCACCGTTCCCATCGGAAACCAACACCAGTGTGTCGCCAACGTTTTCAACGATGATGAATGAATGAATGAATTTTTTGCTTGTGTTTACTTTATCTTTTATGGTGACTAATTTTACCTCATATTCCATCTTTATTTTATTATCTTTGGAAATGATCTATTTTCTTTGCTTGCTCGGTCTCCTCTCATTCATGGGCGGGTCGATTGTATCAGGAGCTCTTCTCTTTAAACTGCCCCTCATATACTCCTTTTCCATCCTTCATGGTATGAAATAATTAGCTATGCTAAGTAATAGACGCGATTTCAGAATGGTGTACAATTCACAATGCAAAATATGATATTTTAATTTCAGCATCAATGTAACAAAAGCAACCAAAAGTAAATTGGTACCAACCATTTCTTCCAAAGTAGAACCTTTTTATGAGACCCACTTACAATTTGATCCAAACAATAAAAATTGCAGGTTTAATTTGTTCCATTTTCCTCCACAAATATTAGATTTTGTTTCAGAAGATTTCTCCCGACATAATAACTTTAGTTACGTTAATTTTTCAGGAGACATTATTTAACAGACAATAATATATTAAGGACTAAACACGAAATCCGGTATAAATAATCTCTTACCTCTGACACATCCGGGCAGGCTGGTCCAAAAAGAGCAGAGATATTGTACCTCTGAACCTGGTCTATGAACTCGCGAATGGACACTTTAGGATTGCAGTCACTGTCGGCATACACAAACTCCAACGTATGATTAGGTAGGAGGTAGGGGTCTAAATTTATTTTGTCAATGGCGAGCTGGATGGCAGACCCTATTCTCAAGGCACTGAAGGGGAAGGAGATGTTTCTGGGAAGCTGAAGTCCTAAGTAGAATTTCGAAGACTCAGTGGAGTGAACGGGACAAAACATGCAGGAATATAAAAACACATAGCAAAGAGCAGCTGACACAACCTTTACATGCTGTTTACTGCAATGGTACAAACCAGGATCTTCATGATGAAATTTAGATTGTTTTAGCATCATTTCCCAACCACTGAGTGAAGAAGCTAGTGTGGTCAGTTCCTCAAACAACCTTAGTACCACTGATCACATATATTTATAACCAATGCAGGAGGTGGATGTGTTAATTCCCGAGTGCCTATAGCAGGACTTCTTTGTCACTAATTAGCAGAACTTCCTGACTGCCATGTCACAACTTTGATTTAAGTGTTAGGCTCAGGTTAAAACAAATCAGCTCCAGAAATTGCACCTGGGTACGCTGTTTTTCCCCTCATTATTCAGCTTCTCTGCTATTCTGATCATTCCTGTCAGTGAATTCAACCTGATTTTAGGTTCTTCCAGAGGTCTCAACGATATGATTTTTTAAAAAATCAAGTAATTGGCATTGGATCAAGATAACACCGACATACTGTCTTTGATATCTCCTTGATCTGTCCCTTTGTATCTTACGGGCCTGTCCCACTTAGGCAACTTTTTAGGCGAGTGCAGGAAACGCTGTGCTCACCACATGGTCGCCACATGTTCGCTGATGGTCACTGGTGACCATGGTCTCCTTCATGGTCACAAGGGGTTCCCGCATTCTGGGAACTAGTCGCGGCCTCAGTATGGCCGCCACAAATATTTCAACATCTTGAAAATTTTTCTGCGACCAAAAATTGGTCGCCATGGAGAAAATCGATAATCCTGTAGTTGTAAGTGCAGTGGTAGTGGGGTCGCCATGTAGTTATGCGTAATCGAGGTAGTCGTAGGTACTTTTAGTTAATCGTCTTTGCTGACTGGTCATTTTCATTGGCTCATTGGGGAAGAAAAATCTAAGCAGGAGTTTTCAGAACCAAGGATAACCGACCGGTAATGTTAAATGTCCGCCGAACTTCACAGCCGTGTATCTCTGGCTTATTAACAGTTGTCTGGCTTCTTGAAAGTTGTCTCCACTCCTTCTCCCCCCCTCTTCTCCCCCCCTTTCCTCCCTCCCCTTCTCCCCTCTTTTGAAGGACACTGTGCTAGCCGTCTTAATTACCACGCCAACCTTCCTGTTTATCGCTCTGTGTGTCTGCATCACCTTAGCTTTGTACCGTGTGAATTTCAGACAGTGCTCCCCCGCTTGCCCTGGCCCCCGACTTTGCCGTGTGTGTGTGTGTGTGTGCGCGTGTGCATGTGCGTGTGCGTGTGCGTGTGTGTGCGTTCCACTCTGACAGTCGCCAGCAGTCCCCTGAAAAATCGTGGGACAGGCCCATTAGGATTTGCTGCAATTATCCTTACCAATAAGGTTTCTTGCAACCTTATTAATTTCAACATTTTATTTTTAATTTCAACCCAACATATTTTGTAGAGTGCCAGGTTTTCTGCTTTAATGAGCTCTCGTTTTCTGTTATAAGTTTCCGGTCTTTGATTAATCAAGTACTCATCGTCCAAGGGAGACCTGAATTGCTTCAGTTTATTCTAAAATAGTTTATTCGTTCAATTTTATTTACATTTAAAATGCAAAGTAAAATAAGGTAATTTCTGGCAACAGGAGAGTTTAGTAAAAACCAAATCAACAAATGATTTTGGAGTGGTCGATGAAGTGTCTTCATTCCTACTCCTCTCACTTTGGCAGTGCCACCTGGAACATTGCAAGGAGGAGAAAAGCACAATACTAGGGTTACAATGATGGTATTAACTATAAGGAGCTGGACAAAATTGGATTGTTTTCTCCGGGATCATCGGAGTCCAAGGAGAGACCTGATTGGAGTATATAAAATTATGAGAGGCAGAGATAGGTAGATAGCCAGATCTTTTTTCCCATGGTGGAAATGTCAAAGACCAGAGGCTTAAGGTGAGGGGGGAAAGTTTAATGGAGATGTGTGGGCAAGCAGTTTAAACAGAGAGTGCTGTGTGCCTGGAATACGCTGCCAGGAATAGCAGTAGATGCAGATGCGATAGTAGAGCTTGAGGTTCTTGTCAAAGCACATGGATGCGCAGGGAATGGTAGTATATGGATCATGTACAGGCAGGGGAGATTAGTTTAACTTCGCACCATGCTTGGAGCGGTCATTGTCGGCTGAAGAGCCTGTTCCTGTGCTGTACTGTTCTCGGATCTATGGTAGTAGGGCAGCATATTGAGAGCTTTGCACAGAAGGCTGTGGGTGCCGATATACTGAGTACATTCAATACTGAGATTAGTAAATTTTTTTGATTCAAAGAAATCCAGGGAAATTGGGATGAGACAGTGAGGTTGATTTGAGTTGGACGATTCTGTTGAACAAGTGAATGTTTGAGGTACCAGACGTCCACTCATACAATATTGCTGAGTCAGGACATCTTATTAATTCGCACATGCTTTCAATACAACAGCTTGGCTAAAGGCACTTGTTGAAAATATGTCCTCATTTAATGCTCAGTAGCTGCAAAGGGGTGGAGGTGGTTAATGGATTCCCAGTATCATGATGGGTCAATTCAATTAAAAAAAATTGCTAGACTTTACCAAGGGGTGAAGGCATTGCTCAGCAGAAATATGTACACAAAGATCTTAAAGTGAGACACTGAAGATCTGCAGAATAATCTGCCGGTGGAACAATCAGTGGGTCGACCAGTATCTGTGGGGGGAAACGTATTTTTGATCTTTTGGATTGAAAGCCCACATCAGGGTAAGAGAGGGAAGGTCACAGAGAGGGGGCTACGTTCCATCTGTACTCTGAGTCCTGGTGCAGGTTTTGCCAGGGAGCGTGTGTGGGGGAGGGGTGTGTGTGTGGGGAGAGGAGTTGTTGTTGGTGGGGGGAGATTGGGGGTAGGTGGGGTAAGTGGGTGTTAGGGAGAGGGGGTATAGGGGAGTGTAAGGGAGGGGGATGTGGGGTAAGGGGTTGGGAGCGAGGGTCGTATTTGGGAGGAGAGGGTTGCATGAGGGAGGGTTTTTGGTGTGGGCCCCCGCTCGCAGAAAACAGCACCCCGTAATAGATTACTGAGCACAGCCCCCGCTCGCAGGAAAACAGGCCCGGCTTGCGATCACAGACCCGCGGTCGCCACTTTGTTCACTACACTCCTTCAGTATTATCGCGGACCAGTGTTTGATTAGTCGTGTGCCGTAAGGGCCAATAACTTTTCTATATTTCAGCGATCGGAACAAAAACTTATTTGTCTTGCAGCAGAGAGAATTGGTGAGTAAGGTGGCAAAAAATCATAGCGGCTATGGGGGATTTTTTTGCGCAAATTTTAATTACAACCGAGGGAAGTGGAAGATGAGAGTTTTAGTAATTATAATAGATAGATATGATAAGGAATAAATGTTTTGTGCAGGTAAAGCAGCAAAGTCAAATACTTCACAGATTTGTAATTAACTTAATAAAGAGTAAAAATACAATTTTTAGTACTTAATCAACAAATACACCTATTTCCTCCCATACAATCCAATTTAATATATAAAACCAAAAACAAATATATTTCTCTATTCTCCTCATTCTATTT